>CM053028.1:259309292-259805257 GCA_028564925.1 Lithobates sylvaticus
GACTTGAAGTGTGTTAGTCCCATCACACAGACCTATATTTTGTTCCCAGAAGCACCTATAGGACTTGAAGTGTGTTAGTCCCATCACACAGAGATCCTATATTTTGTTCCCAGAAGCACCTATAGGACTTGAAGTGTGTTAGTCCCATCACACAGAGCTATATTTTGTTCCCAGAAGCACCTATAGGACTTGAAGTGTGTTAGTCCCATCACACAGAGATCCTCTATTTTCTTTGCAGAAGCACCCATAGGACTTCTAGTGTGTTAGTGGCATCACACAGAGCTCCTATATTTTCTTCTCAGCAGCACCCACAGGACTTCTAGTGTGTTAGTGGCATCACACAGAGCTCCTCTATTTTCTTTGCAGAAGCACCCATAGGACTTCTAGTGTGTTAGTGGCATCACACAGAGCTCCTATATTTTCTTCTCAGCAGCACCCACAGGACTTCTAGTGTGTTAGTGGCATCACACAGAGCTCCTCTATTTTCTTTGCAGAAGCACCCATAGGACTTCTAGTGTGTTAGTGGCATCACACAGAGCTCCTATATTTTCTTCTCAGCAGCACCCACAGGACTTCTAGTGTGTTAGTGGCATCACACAGAGCTCCTCTATTTTCTTTGCAGAAGCACCCATAGGACTTCTAGTGTGTTAGTGGCATCACACAGAGCTCCTATATTTTCTTCTCAGCAGCACCCACAGGACTTCTAGTGTGTTAGTGGCATCACACAGAGCTCCTCTATTTTCTTTGCAGAAGCACCCATAGGACTTCTAGTGTGTTAGTGGCATCACACAGAGCTCCTATATTTTCTTCTCAGCAGCACCCACAGGACTTCTAGTGTGTTAGTGGCATCACACAGAGCTCCTCTATTTTCTTTGCAGAAGCACCCATAGGACTTCTAGTGTGTTAGTGGCATCACACAGAGCTCCTATATTTTCTTCTCAGCAGCACCCACAGGACTACCGACTACAATGGCTGGAAGACCGCCAAGGGGAGGCAGAGCGTGCAGAGCCAAGAACACAGGGCAGGCAGGCTCTGTTTCTAGTGGACGTGGCCGTGGCCGTGGACGTGGTCGTGCATCGTCATCAGCACGTGGCCATGGGACACGCGCGTCTTTGTTTTTGGCAGCTGGACATGTGGAGCCGCATCATGCTGAAGGCTTGGTAGAATGGATGACCAAGCCCTCCTCATCCTCCTCATCCTCTCTCACCCAGGCTCAGGGTACTGGCAGAGCAGCTGCCAACGCGTACTCAATGGCATCATCAGCCACCCCTTCCCTAGACCCACCATGTCCTCCTGAGGAGTCCCCCGAACTCTTTGAGCACAGTGTTGGGTACATGCTCCAGGAGGATGCCCAACGATTCGAAGGCTCGGATGATGATACCCAGCTTGAGGAATCTGGCAGTACTGTTCCACCAGCTGCAGCTTACTGCCAGGTTTGCTCTAGTGGTGAAGAGGGAGGGGATGATGAGGTCACTGACTCCACGTGGGTGCCTGAAGGGAGAGAGGATGAGGAGGAGGACGAGGAGGAGGAGGATGCGGCGTCACATGTCCAACGAGGCAGGATGCCCCCTGGAGGCCAGCTAGAGGCCAGCACAGCAACTGTACAACACCGCAGAGCTCCGCCTGTGCAGGGCGCTGCCTCTGCACGTTATCAGAAAAGTTCTTTGGTGTGGGCCTTTTTTGAGACGAGTGCATCAGATCGCACCACTGCTATTTGCAATATTTGTCTCAAGCGTATCTCGCGTGGCCAAAACATCAGCCGCTTGGGCACCACAAGCATGACCAGACATATGTCGACCTGCCATGCAGCTCGTTGGCAGGCACACATAAAAGACCCACACCAAAGAACTAAGCGGACCTCTCCTTGCTCCTCATCAGCTGGGATCTCCATCCCCACTACACCTTCAGTCCTCTCTGAAAGCTGCTCTGAGAGGACTGAAGGTGTAGAATTAGGTGTGTCACAACCAAGTACTTGCAGTACACCGACGTCCGATTGCAGCAGGCAAATTTCCCTGCCCCAGCTGCTGGACCGTAGAAAGAAGTACACTCCCAGCCATCCACATGCCCAGCGGTTGAATGCTAGCTTGGCTAAATTGCTAGCACTTCAACTGCTGCCTTTTCAGTTGGTAGACTCAGCCCCCTTCCGTGAGTTTGTTCAATGTGCGGTTCCTCAGTGGCAGGTTCCCAAACGCCACTTTTTCTCACGGAAGGCGATTCCATCTCTCTACCGGCATGTGGAAGACAATGTCCATGCCTCGCTGGACAGGGCGGTCAGCGGTAAGGTGCATATTACCACTGACTCATGGTCCAGCAGGCATGGACAGGGACGGTACCTTTCTTTCACGGCCCATTGGGTCACTCTATTGGCAGCTGGGAGGGATGCAGGACAAGGTGCAGTAGTGTTGGAGGTTGTTCCGCCACCACGCCTCCAAAACGCTACTACTGCTACTGGTTGTGACACACCTCTCTCCTCCACCCCCTCCTCTTCTTCTTCCTCCAGTGCTCTGTCCTTGGAACCAGCGGTGCTCCGTAGGCGTACAAGGGGCTACGCAAGTACGCAGGCAAAAAGATGCCATGCCGTGCTTGCGCTGGTGTGTTTGGGGGACAGGAGCCACACTGGGCCAGAGGTTCTGGCAGCTCTGCAGGGGCAGGCCGAGAGGTGGTTGACGCCACGTCAGCTTAAGCCAGGAATGGTCGTTTCTGACAATGGCACCAACCTCCTCTCCGCCCTGCGACAGGGGCAGCTCACCCATGTGCCCTGCATGGCTCACGTCCTCAACCTGGTGGTGCAGCGGTTCTTGGGCAGGTTCCCAGGCTTACAGGATGTCCTGAGGCAGGCCAGGAAAGTCTGTGTGCATTTCCTCCGATCTTATAATGCCAGTGCTTGGCTGACTGAGCTGCAAAAGGAGCTGAACCTGCCCAAGAACCGCCTAATATGTGACATGCCCACCAGGTGGAACTCAACGTTGGCCATGCTGCAGCGACTGCACACGCAGCAGAGGGCCATCAATGAGTACCTTTGCGACTACGGCACCAGGACAGGGTCAGGGGAGCTTGTTTTTTTTTCCCCACGTCAGTGGAGCATGATCAGGGATGCATGCACTGTCCTCTCACCATTTGAGGAGGCCACGAGGATGGTGAGCAGTGACAGTGCATGCATCAGTGACACTGTCCCTCTTGTCCACCTGTTGGAGCATACGCTGCGTGGGATAATGGACAGGGCACTTGAGGCAGAACAGAGGCAGGAAGAGGAGGACTTCCTTGCCTCTCAAGGCCCCCTTTATCCGGACAGTGTTCCTTCTGTCCCACCCATCACACAGGAAGAGGATGAGGAGGAGGAGGAGGAGGAGGAGGATTGTGTGAGCATGGAGGTGGAGCCTGGCACTCAGCATCAGCAGCAGCAGTCTTTTAGGGATGATGTACAGTCCCAACAAACCAGTGGACTTGTACGTGGCTGGGAGGAGGTGGCTGGCGATCATGTCATCCTCAGTGACCCAGAAGACTCCGGACCGAATGCCTCAGCTAACCTACGCTGCATGGCCTCCCTGATCCTGCAAAGCCTGCGGAAGGATCCTCGTGTTCTTCGGATCAAGGAGAGGGACCATTACTGGCTGGCCACTCTCCTTGATCCACGGTACAAGGGTAAGGTTGCGGACCTTATCTTGCCGTCGCAGAGGGAGCAGAGGATGAGACATCTCAGGGAGGCCTTGCAGAAAGGTCTGGGCAACGCGTTCCCAGAAACTGGGAGGTTACAAACTCCTGGTCCTGGGCGACGCGTTGCTGAGGCTTCGGTCAGTAGCAGAAGGAGCGGTGGGGAAGGTGGACGTCTGACCGATGCGTTCAGACAATTTTTTAGTCCGCAGCCCCAAGGTATGATCGGTTCCAGCAACCATCGCCAGCGTCTGATATACATGGTGCAGGAATACCTTGGGGCAAGGTCAGACTTGGACACCTTTCCCACCGAAAATCCTCTGGCTTACTGGGTCCTGAGGATGGATCACTGGCCAGAGCTTGCACAGTATGCAATTGAGCTACTGGCCTGTCCTGCCTCCAGCGTTCTTTCCGAACGCACATTCAGTGCTGCTGGAGGATTTGTCACCGATCATAGGGTGCGCCTGTCCACCGCCTCGGTTGATCGACTGACCTTCATCAAAATGAATCAGTCTTGGATCACCACCAGCTACCAGGCACCTGAAGCGGATATAACGGAATAATTTATAATGTCACATCCCTTCAAGACTGCCTATGCTGATGCTGAGTGACTGTCCTCTTATGTTCACTGACTATCCTCTTCCTCCTCCTCAATGATCCATGCCACCACACCAGTGCCTAAGGCACAATTTTTCAGCCCCTGTTTAACAGGGGCGTGTACATACAATTTTTATAAAAAAATGCTTCGCAACACGTGTGACTGCTGTGCTCCAAGTACAGTATCTGTGAGGGGTTGCAGTGTTGTGGCACCAGTGCCTAAGGCACAATTTTTCAGCCCCTGTTTAACAGGGGCGTGTACTTACAATTTTTTAAAAAAATGCTTCGCAACACGTGTGACTGCTGTGCTCCAAGTACAGTATCTGTGAGGGGTTGCAGTGTTGTGGCACCAGTGCCTAAGGCACAATTTTTCAGGCCCCTGTTTAACAGGGGCGTGTACTTACAATTTAAAAAAAAAATGCTTCGCAACACGTGTGACTGCTGTGCTCCAAGTACAGTATCTGTGAGGGGTGCAGTGTTGTGGCACCAGCACCAGTGCCTAAGGCACAATTTTTCAGCCCCTGTTTAACAGGGGCGTGTACTTACAATTTTTAAAAAAAATGCTTCGCAACACGTGTGACTGCTGTGCTCCAAGTACAGTATCTGTGAGGGGTTGCAGTGTTGTGGCACCAGTGCCTAAGGCACAATTTTTCAGCCCCTGTTTAACAGGGGCGTGTACTTACAATTTTTTAAAAAAATGCTTCGCAACACGTGTGACTGCTGTGCTCCAAGTACAGTATCTGTGAGGGGTTGCAGTGTTGTGGCACCAGCGCCTAAGGCACAATTTTTCAGCCCCTGTTTAACAGGGGCGGGTAATTACAAATCTTGATCTAATAGTTCACAGCAGGGCCCATTCCTGCGCCCACCAAGAGTAACTATGAGGGCCTACAGTCTTGTGGCAACACCGTCCACCACCACCGCCAAAGGCCCAATTTTTCTGCCCTGTTCATCAGGTGCTTGCAATTACAAATCTTGATCTAATAACTCACAGCAGGGCCCATTCCTGCGCCCACCAAGAGTAACTGTGAGAGCTTACAGTCTTGTGGCAACACCGTCCACCACCACCACCACCCCCAATTTTTCTGCCCTGTTCAACAGGTGCATGCAATTACAAATCTTGATCTATTAACTCACAGCAGGGCCCATTCCTGTGCCCACCAGTCTTGTGGCTACACCAACATCTAATAGGGCAAATTTCTGCAGAGTATATACGCCAGGCCCCTACTTTCAAACATCCAACTTACAAAACGACTCCTACTTGCAAATGGAAAGAGAAAACAGGAAGTGAGAGGAAATCTACCCCTAGGAAGGGAAATTCTATCCTGTTAGATTTAATTTGGGAAAAAGGTATCTCCTCTCTACTGATACTTTATCACCAATCCTTGTTTCAATTAAAACCCCACTTTTCCAAAAACATTTGTCATTGGGACGGAAAGTGAGGTGACATGTTCTGAACAGATGTGCAAAGACAGCAAATGTTACAGGGGTGATAACCCCTCCCTATGTTCTCCAAAAAGCTTAAAAATAGATTTTTTTGGGATGGAGCTACACTTCATAATGTACCTGTTCAGATTCTACTTAAGAACAAACCTAAAGCCGCAAGTGGTTTTAAATGGCTTCTTTTTTTCCTTTACAAATGTCATTTTGTGCAAGGACAGTTCTAAACACGGGAAACACATGCCACTTCACAGGCATACTTTAGACACCCCCCAGGTACCATATTTAAAGGAAAATTTCACTTTTTTTTTTTCACTTTATGCATCATTAAAATGACTGCTCCCGAAAAAAACGTTAGTTTTTAAAAGTTCTTTTTGCATTGATATATGTCCCCTGGGGCAGAACCCCTGCTTTAACTGGTAATTGCGCGGTCATGCAATGTTGTAACCAAACGAAATTTGCGTCCTTTTCTTCCCACAAATAGAGCTTTCTTTTGATGGTATTTGATTGCCTCTGTGATTTTTATTTTTTGCGCTATAAACGGAAAAAGACCGCAAATTTTGAAAAAAAAAGATATTTTCTACTTTTTGTTATAAGAAAAATCCAATAAACTCAATTTTAGTCAAACATTTGGGCCAAAATGTATTCAGCCACATGTCATTAGTAAAAAAAATGCCAATAAGCGTATATTTATTGGTTTGCGCAAAAGTTATAGCGTCTACAAACTAGAGTACATTTTCTGGAATTTACACCGCTTTTAATTTATGACTGCCTATCTCATTTCTTGAGGTGCTAAAATGGCAGGGAAGTACAAAACCCCCCCAAATGACCCCATTTTGGAAAGTAGACACCCCAAGCTATTTGCTGAGAGGCATGTTGAGCCCATTGAATATTTTTTTTTTTAGTCCCAAGGGATTGAATAAAGACAAAAAAAAAATAAAAATTTTTTTTTTTTCATAAAGTTGTCACTAAATGATATATTGCTCACACATGCCATGGTTATATGTGGAGATGCACCCCAAAATACATTTTGCTGCTTCTCCCGAGTATGGGGATACCACATGTGTGGGACTTTTTGGGAGCCTAGCCACGCACGGGGCCCCGAAACCCAATCAACGCCTTCAGGGTTTCTAAGGGTGCAAATTTTTGATTTCACTCCTCACTACCTATCACAGTTTTGAAGGCCATAAAATGCCAAAATAGCACAAAACCCCCCCAAATGACCCCATTTTGGAAAGTAGACACCCCAAGCTATTTGCTGAGAGGCATGTTGAGTACATGGAATATTTTATATTTTGACACAAGTTGAGGGAATATTACAAACTTTTTTTTTTTTGCCCAAAGTTGTCACTAAATGATATATTGCCCACACATGCCATGGGCATATGTGGAATTACACCCCAAAATACATTCTGCTGCTTCTCCTGAGTACGGGGATACCACATGTGTGGGACTTTTTGGGAGCCTATCCGCATACGGGACCCCGAAAACCAAGCACCGCCTTCAGGATTTCTAAGGGCATAAATTTTTGATTTCACTCCTCACTACCTATCACTACCTATCACAGTTTTGAAGGCCATAAAATGCCAAGATGGCACAAAACCCCCCCAAATGACCCCATTTTGGAAAGTAGACACCCCAAGCTATTTGCTGAGAGGCATGTTGAGCCCATTGAATATTTTTTTTTTTAGTCCCAAGTGATTGAATAAAGACAAAAAAAAAAAAAAAATGTATTCAAAAAGTTGTCACTAAATGATATATTGCTCACACATGCCATGGTTATATGTGGAATTGCACCCCAAAATACATTTTGCCACTTCTCCTGAGTACGGGGATACCACATGTGTGGGACTTTTTGGGAGCCTAGCCGCGTACGGGGCCCCGAAACCCAAGCACCACCTTCAGCATTTCTAAGGGTGTAAATTTTTGATTTCACTCCTCACTACCTATCACAGTTTCGAAGGCCATAAAATGCCAAAATTGCACAAAACCCCCCCAAATGACCCCATTTTGGAAAGTAGACACCCCAAGCTATTTGCTGAGAGGCATGTTGAGTACATGGAATATTTTATATTTTGCCACAAGTTGCGGGAATATTACAAACTTTTTTTTTTTTGCCCAAAGTTGTCACTAAATGATATATTGCCCACACATGCCATGGGCATATGTGGAATTACACCCCAAAATACATTCTGCTGCTTCTCCTGAGTACGGGGATACCACATGTGTGGGACTTTTTGGGAGCCTATCCGCATACGGGACCCCGAAAACCAAGCACCGCTTTCAGGATTTCTAAGGGCATAAATTTTTGATTTCACTCCTCACTACCTATCACTACCTATCACAGTTTTGAAGACCATAAAATGCCAAGATGGCACAAAACCCCCCCAAATGACCCCATTTTGGAAAGTAGACACCCCAAGCTATTTGCTGAGAGGCATGTTAAGCCCGTTGAATATTTTTTTTTTTAGTCCCAAGTGATTGAATAAAGACAAAAAATAAAAATAAAAAAAATGTATTCAAAAAGTTGTCACTAAATGATATATTGCTCACACATGCCATGGTTATATGTGGAATTGCACCCCAAAATACATTTTGCTGCTTCTCCTGAGTATGGGGATACCACATGTGTGGGACTTTTTGGGAGCCTAGCCGCGTACGGGGCCCCGAAACCCAAGCACCGCCTTCAGGATTTCTAAGGGTGCAAATTTTTGATTTCACTCCTCACTACCTATCACAGTTTCGAAGGCCATAAAATGCCAAAATAGCACAAAACCCCCCCAAATGACCCCATTTTGGAAAGTAGACACCCCAAGCTATTTGTTGAGAGGCATGGTGAGTATTTTACAGCTCTCATGTGTTTTTGAAAATGAAGAAAGTAAAGAAAAAAAAAAATTTTTTTTTTCTTTTTTCAATTTTCAAAACATTGTGACAAAAAGCGAGATCTGCAAAATACTCACCATACCTCTCAGCAAATAGCTTGGGGTGTCTACTTTCCAAAATGGGGTCATTTGGGGGTGGTTTGTGCCATCTGGGCATTCCATGGCCTCCGAAACTGTGATTGGCAGTGAGGAGTGAAATAAAAAAATTACACCCTTAGCTAGGCTCCCAAAAAGTCCCACACATGTGGTATCCCCGTACTCAGGAGAAGCAACAGAATGTATTTTGGGGTGTATCTCCACATATGCCCATGGCATGTTTGAGCAATATATCATTTAGTGACAAGTTTTTGTAAAAAAAAATATTATTTTTTTTTTTTGTCATTATTCAATCTCTTGGGACCAAAAAAAAAAATATTTAATGGGCTCAACATTGCTCTCAGCAAATAGCTTGGGGTGTCTACTTTCCAAAATGGGGTCATTTGGGGGGGGTTTGAACTGTCCTGGCATTTTATGCACAACATTTAGAAGCCTATGTCACACGTCACCCACTCTTCTAACCACTTGAAGTTAAAGCCCTTTCTGACACTTTTTGTTTACATGAAAACATATTTTTTTTTTTGCAAGAAAATTACGTTGAACCCCCAAACACTATATATATTGTTAAAGCAAAGGCCCTACAGATTAAAATGGTGGGTGTTGCATTTTTTTTTTCCACACAGTATTTGCGCAGCGATTTTTCAAACGCATTTTTTGTGGAAAAAATACACTTTTTTTTATTTTAATGCACTTAAACACACTATATTGCTCAAATTTTTGATGAAATAAAAAATATGATCTTAGGCCGAGTACATGGATACCAAACACGACATGCTTTAAAATTGCGCACAAACACGCAGTGGCGACAAACTACATACATTTTTAAAAGCCTTTAAAAGCCTTTACAGGTTACCACATTAGATTCACGGAGGAGGTCTACTGCTAAAATTACTGCCCTCGATCTGACCTTCGCGGTGATACCTCACATGCATGGTGCAATTGCTGTTTACATATGACGCCAGACCAACGCTTGTGTTCGCCTTTGCGCAAAAGAAGGGGGGGCAGGGGTGCTTTTTTTTTTTTTTTTTTTTTTTTTTTTTTTTTTTATTTAGGTTTTTTATTTTATTTTTAAACTGTTCCTTCCATTTTTTTTTTCTTAGTTGTCATTTTTATTGTTATCGCAGGGAATGTAAATATCCCCTATGATAGCAATAGGCAGTGACAGGTACTCTTTTTTTGAAAAAATTGGGGTCTATTAGACCCTAGATCTTTCCTCTGCCCTCAAAGCATCTGACCACACCAAGATCGGTGTGATAAAATGCTTTCCCAATTTCCCAATGGCGCGGTGGGTATGCCCACCATTAGAATACCTCCCTTCATCCACCCACTTCTAATGATGGGCATACATGCACCATTTATATATGCCGAAGCATGGGGGCATCCTCCCGCAAAAAAAGTTATGCCACGTACACATGGTCGGACTTTTTTCGACCGTATGTACGTGGCATTAGGAGCAAAATCGCTCCTCCGCCCCTGCTGCCCCCATGCTTCGGCATATATGCTCTTTTTTTTAACTGTGGTGGTGAAATCACCTCCTACAGCATTGGAGTCGCGGCTTTATGTATCGTGGGAGCAAACGCTGTTGCTGTCAAGATAAATAAATCCACGCTGCAACTGAATGGCGTACCTGCTAAGCAAATAATGGTTAACATTAAAACAAAGTAACATTACAGTATAACAGTAAGACCTTACCATACCATACCTGCAAAGCAAATACCAAAAAAAAAAAAAACATAGTAAAAAATAAAACATTTTGTTAACGCAACCGGTGCCTAAAATATATATATGCCGAAGCATGGGGGCATCCTCCCGCAAAAAAGTTATGCCACGTACACATGGTCGGACTTTTTTCGACCGTATGTACGTGGCATTAGGAGCAAAATCGCTCCTCCGCCCTCTGCTGCCCCCATGCTTCGGCATATATGCTCTTTTTTTTTAACTGTGGTGGTGAAATCACCTCCTACAGCGTTGGAGTCGCGGCTTTATGTATCGTGGGAGCAAACGCTGTTGCTGTCAAGATAAATAAATCCACGCTGCAACTGAATGGCGTACCTGCTAAGCAAATAATGGTTAACATTAAAACAAAGTAACATTAGAGTATAACAGTAAGACCTTACCATACCATACCTGCAAAGCAAATACCAAAAAAAAAACATAGTAAAAAATAAAACATTTTGTTAACGCAACCGGTGCCTAAAATATATATATGCCGAAGCATGGGGGCATCCTCCCGCAAAAAAGTTATGCCACGTACACATGGTCGGACTTTTTTCGACCGTATGTACGTGGCATTAGGAGCAAAATCGCTCCTCCGCCCTCTGCTGCCCCCATGCTTCGGCATATATGCTCTTTTTTTTAACTGTGGTGGTGAAATCACCTCCTACAGTGTTGGAGTCGCGGCTTTATGTATCGTGGGAGCAAACGCTGTTGCTGTCAAGATAAATAAATCCGCGCTGCAACTGAATGGCGCACCTGAAAACAAAAAAATGGTTAACAATAAAACATACCTGAAAAGCAAGCATGATAAAACATAATAAAACATTGCAGAATAGAATAGAGTAAAAAAGAGCAACAATAGAGAGAGAACAATAAAACGACAACTATTTTTGGTTTTTTATTTTATATTTTTTTGGGGGTTTTTTTTTTTTTTTTTTGTACTTTTTTTTTTTATTTTTATTTTTTACACTTTTTTTTTAAACTATAACTATAATTTTAACTGTAACGGTCGGGTCTCAAAATGCGATGGCATTCTTGAGACCCTGTAACTATAATTTTAACTGCAACGGTCGGGTCTCAAAATGCGATGGCATTCTTGAGACCCTGTGAAAGTGTATCCTAGCCTGTGAAATGCTGTACCCTACGCTAAAACCTCACTAGTTCGTGGTAGCGTTCAAAGCATTCACCAACGCAGAGACCAGGATTGTCAGGACAGCGTGGACAATAATAACGGGTGTCACGCCTAAATCCGCGCTTGGTACAGACACGACATCTTCTTTGGGGGGCTCGTTGGGTAGGGGTACTCTGGAGGACATGAGGATAATGCCTCTCATGCAGCCGGCTTACTGCATTTGGTAGGGGATGGTGAGGTGTGGAATCGCCTGGATACAGGAGTTCCATGACAACCGCTCCCTGGAATTCAAGGAAGGGTAACGTCCCGCCTGAAGCTCCGTATAGCACATGAGCATTCAGCAAAGCCAATTGGAATAAATAAATAGACACTTTTTTGTACCAGCGTCTAGCCTTACGGACAACTAGGTACGGCGCCAACAACTGGTCGTTGAGGTCCACCCCCCCCATATTAAGGTTGTATTCGTGGACACAGAGGGGTTTCGTCACAACACCAGCCGCCGTACGAATTTGGACTGTCGTGTCTGCATGAAGGGAGGTAAGAACGAAAACATTCCTATTATCCCTCCACTTCACAGCGAGCAAATTATTACACTTGAAGCAGGCTCTCTCCCCCAGCCTAAGACAGGAATCTACAAGCCGCTGGGGAAAGCCCCGGCGATTAGGTCGCACAGTGCCACATGCTCCAATCTGATGATCAAACAAGTGACTAAACAGTGGCACGCTCGTGTAATAATTGTCCACGTACAAGTGGTACCCCTTTCCGAATAAGGGTGACACCAAGTTCCACACTATCTTGCCAGCGCTCCCTATGTAATCTGGACAGTTCTCCGGCTCTACGTGACTATCTTTTCCCTCATAAACCGAAAAGCTCCACGTATAGCCTGTTGCCCTGTCACAGAGCTTGTAGAGCTTGACCCCGTATCTGGCACGCTTGCTGGGAAGGAACTGTTTGAAAGACAAGCGGCCAGAAAACTTAATCAGGGACTCGTCAACGCAGACAACTTGATTGGGCGTAAACAAGGCTGCAAAACATTGGTTGAAGTGGTTTATGAGGGGCCGAATTTTGTAGAGCCGATCAAATTCAGGGTCTCCACGAGGACGACAAAGTTCATTGTCACTGAAGTGCATGAACCGCAAAATCATCTCGTATCGTGCCCTGGACATGGAGGCAGAGAACACGGGCATATGGTGGTGCGGTGAGGTGGACCAATAAGACCTCAGAGTCGGGAATTTGTGTATGCCCATGTTGAGGGAAAGGCCCAGAAAGGTCTTAAATTCGGAAACCGTAATTGGTTTCCAATCTCTGGCAAGGGAAGGCACTTGGGGATTGGCGGCGATGTGTTGACCAGCGTATATATTACTTTGGTCCACAATAGATCTATAGAGATCTTCCGTGAAAAACAGCGAATAAAAATCGGATGGCTTAAAATCAGCTGTTTCCACCTGAATACCGGGTTGGCCAGTGAATGGGGGAAGTACGGGTTCTGCAGAAGTGGTGGGCACCCAATCAGGATTGGCGAATTCTGCAGGAAGGACACTATGTGATCGACGGACCTGCCTTTGTCTTCTTCTTGGTGGCAGCGGGACACTACTTGTGCTTGCCACCTCGCCAGCTTGAACTGCACTTATGGGACTCGCCACGTCACCAAGTGTTACTGCAGTGCTGGTTTGACTACGTCCAGGGTGTACTAGGCCGCTGGTGCTTGCCAGTTCACCAGAAGGAATAGCGGCGCTAGTACTTCTCTGCTCCATACGAGAGACCTGCGGTTCCTGCACCTCAACAACATCAGAAGATCGGGATCGGGTACGCCTGACCTTAGCAGGGACCACACCTTCGTCGCCAGAGCTATCTGTCATGGAGCCGCTGTCGTCTACTGGATCGTATTCTGAGCCTGATTGTGACAGATGAGTGACCTCCTCTTCACTATCTGACATACTCAGAAACAAGTAGGCCTGTTCACTAGTGTACTTGCGATTTGCCATTTTGGGCTCTAAATTTAGTAGTACACTAGTGAGATTCACAGGAAAAAAAGCTCCTAGGCTGCTGGCGAATGAATCAAAACGCTACCAAAAAAACTGTTAGCGATCGCAGGGATCAGGCCTGACTCTGCGAACGCTGCAGTTATGTGTGCTTAGTGTTTTGGAAGTGACAGTGATCGATCGATACTGCACTTGGGTGGGCTGGGCTGGGCGGAGGGGGAAAACGCAGGTGCTAGCAGGTATCTGGGCTGATCCCGCTAACAATGCGTTTTTTGGAACCCTAAACTGCTGGGACGCTAGTATAGATCTGATCAGATCAGATATTGATCTGTTCAGATACTATACCACTAAGGGAGGTGTATGCTTTGCGCGTGGGTGTTTGCGGTACTGGCACTAACCTGGGGCGACGCAGACCTTATTTGACCCTAAAACCTAATTGATATCACCCGCCGGGCGATCAGGGGGTTAAACCGATAGTTGGGTAATAAATGGCGGGTGCCCTGACAGTATAAAAAAAACAAGCTAACTAACCAGCGTCACCCGTAACAGTTATACGGTGATCACTGGTGAAAGGGTTAACTAGGGGCAATCAGGGGGTTAAAACCTTTATTAGGTAATATATGGGGGTACCTGACACTATATAAAAACCTGACGGGGAACCTAAATAACTAAATAACTAACTGGCTAACCAGCGTCACCAGTGACACTTATACTGTGATCACTGGTGAAAGAGTTAACTCTAGGGGCAATCAAGGGGTTAAAACCTTTATTTAGGTTGTAATATGGGGGTACCTGACCTATAAACCTATTTATAATCCTATATAAACCTGGCGGTTACCTAAAAAAAAAAACTGGCTACCTAGCGGCACCAGTGACACTAATAGAGCGATCAAAAAAAACGATCGCTTAGTGACACTGGCAAAAGGGGGTGAAAGGGTTACCTAGGGGGCAATCAAGGGGTTAAACCTTTATTGGGGGGGGGGGGGGGGCCGGGGGCTACCTTGGACCTAAAGGGGCCTAAAACTAACTGCCCTGACAGTTATTGCAGTCACACTGACACTAAATGCAGTGATCAGTAAATAAATGATCACTGCAATCAGTGACACTGTGACAGGGGGGGCAGGGGGTGATCTGCGGGGTGATCAGGGGGTGACAGGGGGGTGAAATATGTGCCTATGTGTGCCTGGTGTCAGTGTAGTGTTGGTGCACTAACCTGATGTCTTCTCCGCTCGGCGTCCCGGTCAGAAAGACCGACACGAGGAGCGTGACATCACTTCCCCTTGCCTGTGTTTACAATTACACAGGAAGGGGAAGGAAGGGGAAGCATCTCATTGGCCAGAGCGATCGGGAGGGGGTGGCCAGAAACGACTGGCCGTTACCTCGTCCCGCATCGCTTCTGAAGCCATCCCGACCGTCCCCGCCGGCGGAGGGGGGTCCGATCGGACCCCCCAACCGCCTGAAGAATGGCACGTACAGGTACGTGCTTCTGCCTGTACGTGCCATTCTGCCGACGTATATCTACATGGGGCGGTCGGGAAGTGGTTAACATGCATATTGGCCGTTGTAATTAGCACTTTTGATTTCGAACGTTCGCGTCCATTATAACGTATAGGGTTCGAAAATTCGCGCGAACTTTCGGTCCGTTCGAAGGTTCTGGTGCGAACCGAACCCGGGGGTGTTTGGCTCATCCCTACTGTAGACTATTAACAGCCATTTCACTTCTCCTGCAGACTGTTAGAATCAATTTCATTTATTTTTTCAAAGTCGGGTTGCAAAATATTTTCGAATCTGCTTGAAATAGTATCAACATGATTCGAAATTATTTCAACCGCATTTGAAACTATTTCAACCGCATTTGAAACTATTTCAACCGGATTCGAAAATATTTTGCGACCCGACTTTGGGTCCACTTATCTCGGGGTTACTTGGTGATAGAAACCCCAAATTTGGAGATGTTGTAGTGCTAGTTCTACTGTGTTTGCATACCAGATTTTCTAGCTATAAGTGGCCCCAAGATACATGGCCCCAAAGTCGGGTCACAAAATGTAATTCTCCGCTGCAGAAAAGTACTTGACATATTGCCCATATCTGGGGGTCACTTGGTGCTAGGAACCCCATAACTTGTGGCAGGTGACGTGGCAAGTGTACAATCCACAACTTGGTCACGTGGCACTTGTGGTCAGTCACGTGGCACTCGTGGCAGGTCACGTGGCACTCCTGGCAGGTGTCTTGGCACTTGTGGCATGTGTCTTGGCACTTGTGGCAGGTGTTGTGGCAAGTGGACAAGGACATACAGCATATGTACTTGCCTTGCGATCGACATCCGTGACAGCCATTTCACATCTTTTTTTTTATGTGACAGATGTATATAAGTAAATAACCATCTTCCAAAATGTATAATTCAAATAGAAAAGATTAGAACAGAATAGAAAAAAATATATAATTTAATAGAATAAAATAGAAAGAATATACAACCCTCTTCTGAGATTCGAATTTCAAATAGAATAAATTCGAATTTCGAATAGTATGAATTCAAATTTTTTAATTAATTAATTTTAACTTTGGATAGAAAAGATTATAATAAAATAGAAAATAGACTAGAAAAACAATAGAACAGAATAGAATATATTATATTTTATTCTATTCTGTTCTATTGTTTTTCTAGTCTATTCTTTTATATTCTATTAAAATCTTTTCTATTAAAATCGAAATCATTATATACTAAATTTCGAATTTCGGAAGATGGTTATATATATTTTTTTTTCCGACATTCGAATTTCGTATAGAATGAATTTGAATTTGAATAGAAAAGATTAGAATAGAAATAGAGCATAGACTAGAAAAACAATAGAACAGAAAATAATATAGATACTATCTATTTCATTTTTTTTTTTAAGATTACTATTTGTTTCCATAAGATCTCCTGCAGACTATTAGCATCTATTTCATTTTTTTTGCAGATCTCCTGCAGACTATTAGTATCTATTTTGTTTTCTCACCAGATCTCCTGCAGTCAGGCTAGAACTAGCACTACAACATATCCAAATTTGGGGTTTCTATCACGAAGTGACCCTGTTATACAGTGGTGTGAAAAAGTGTTTGCCCCCTTCCTCATTTCCTGTTCCTTTGCATGTTTGTCACACTTAAGTGTTTCGGAACATCAAACCAATTTAAACAATAGTCAAGGACAACACAAGTAAACACAAAATGCAATTTGTAAATGAAGGTGTTTATTATTAAAGGTGAAAAAAAATCCAAACCATCATGGCCCTGTGTGAAAAAGTGATTGCCCCCCTTGTTAAAACATACTATAACTGTGGTTGTCCACACCTGAGTTCAATTTCTCTAGCCACACCCAGGCCTGATTATTGCCACACCTGTTCACAATCAAGGCATCACTTAAATAGGAGCTGCTTGACACAGTAAGGTCCACCAGAAGATCCTTAAAAGCTACACATCATGCCGAGACCCAAAGAAATTCAGGAACAATTGAGAAAGAAAGTAATTGAGATCTATCAGTCTGGAAAGGGTTATAAAGCCATTTCCAAAGCTTTGGGAATCCAGCGAACCACAGTGAGAGCCATTATCCACAAATGGCGAAGACATGGAACAGTGGTGAACCTTCCCAGGAGTGGCCGGCCGCCCAAAATTACCCCAAGAGCGCAGCGACGACTCATCCAAGAGGTCACAAAAGACCCCACAACAACATCCAAGGAACTGCAGGCCTCACTTGCCTCAGTTAAGGTCAGCGTTCATGCCTCCACCATCAGGAAAAGACTGGGCAAAAATGGCCTGCATGGCAGAGTTCCAAGGAGAAAACCACTGCTGAGCAAAAAGAACATCAAAGCTCGTCTCAATTTCTCCACAACACATCTTGATGATCCCCAAGACTTTTGGGACAACATTCTGTGGACAAAAGACAAAAGACAAAAGTGGAACTCTTTGGAAGGTGTGTGTCCAAGTATATCTGGCGTAGAAGGAACACTGCATTTCAGAAAAAGAACATTATACCAACAGTAAAATATGGTGGTGGTAGTGTGATGGTCTGGGGCTGTTTTGCTGCTTCAGGACCTGGAAGACTTGCCGTGATAAAAGGAACTATGAATTCTGCTGTCTACCAAGAGATCCTGAAGGAGAATGTCCGACCATCTGTTCGTGTACTCAAGCTGAAACGAACTTGGGTTCTGCAGCAGGACAATGATCCTAAACACACCAGCAAGTCCACCACCGAATGGCTGAAGAAAAACAAAATGAAGACTTTGGAGTGGCCTAGCCAAAGTCCTGACCTGAATCCTATTGAGATGTTGTGGTATGACCTTAAAAAGGCCGTTCATGCTCGAAAACCCTCTAATGTAACTGAATTAGGACAATTCTGCAAAGATGAGTGGGCCAAAATTCCTCCAGGACGCTGTAAAAGCCTCATTGCACGTTATCGCAAACGCTTGGTTGCAGTTGTTGCTGCTAAGGGTGACCCAACCAGTTATTAGGTTTAGGGGGCAATCACTTTTTCACACAGGGCCATGATGGTTTGGATTTTTTTTCACCTTTAATAATAAACACCTTCATTTACAAATTGCATTTTGTGTTTACTTGTGTTGTCCTTGACTATTGTTTAAATTGGTTTGATGTTCCGAAACACTTAAGTGTGACAAACATGCAAAGGAACAGGAAATGAGGAAGGGGGCAAACACTTTTTCACACCACTGTATTTCGAAATTTCATACGTGATTTTTCGATTTGAAAAAAAATTGGATTCGGTTAAATTCGTTAGTATTGTAATTCGGTAATTCGGATGCATGCGAATGTCTGAATAATGAAAAATTTGTCCGAATTTCGATTCGGAACATAACAAAATGCACATGTCTATTACTGTCCCATCTAGAAGCTACTGTGTACATTGGTCTTGGCAACAAAGTCCTTTTACAGCAAGCAGTATGTAATAAACTCTTGAAAAGCCTGAAACCAAACCCTAGCAACTTTAGGTGCATAGATCCATGCAAAAGGTGTAAAGGGAGAACAACAAAGTCCAATGTAGAAAAAAACAGGAATAGAATAGAAGGAGAGGGATCTATCTTTGTGTAAAGTACAATTATAGGTTGGTCCCCAGTCCACTCAATAAGCCAGGGTTCCTACCACTTCACTTATTGTTGCACTTTACAATAGTCTCATGCTCCGTACACACAAGCGGAATTTCCGTCGGAAAAATCTTGGATGGTTTTTCCGACAAAATTCCGCTCAAGCTTGTCTTGCATACACACGGTCACACAAAAGTTCTCTGAACTTCGAACGCGGTGACGTATAATACTACGACGAGCCGAAAAAATGAAGTTCAATGCTTCCGAGCATGGGTTGAATTGTTTCCGAGCATACGTAGGAATTTTGTGCGATGGAATTGCTACAGACGATCGGAATTTCCGATCGTAACTTTTTCCGTCGGAAAAATAGAGAACCTGCTCTCAATCTTTTGCTGGAGGAAATTCCACCAGCAAAAGTCTGATGGAGCATACACATGGTCGGAATTTCCGACCAAAAGCTCACATAGGACTTTTGCTGGCGGAATTTCCAATCGTATGTACGGGGCATTACTGTTTTTTATGGCCTAACGCTCTATAATAAATTTAGCCCCTTCCATGTCAGGGTACAGGCCCCTAGTCCACTTTCCTAATTTTTACAGTGTCAGATTGGAATTAGCACTGTCTCCCTGTTCCCTTCACCTCTAAGGATACCTTTGGATACTCATATGTACATATATTAATGAATGGGTATGCTTCAGCAGTGTACGCAATTTATAAGTCACCTGTTGTGACTAGCTAAAGCTATATCAAAGCTATATTAAATGCTTGCTATAACATATGCGCTGTACTACTCAACAATACAACATTATACCTTGTCAGCTTTTTTTTTTTTAACGTACCTTCAAATTTTTAATCAATAATTATATTTAAAAAAAAAATTATGTAATACAATTTATGATATGAGGTATAGTGTTATAATACAACATAACACAAGATTGTTGAGAAAATATGGTAACACCTACTACTGTGTTTAGAATAAAATTATGCTTTTTCTATTTTTATACATCAAGTTTAGATGTACAGTATAACCACTTGCCAACTGCCCGCCATCATCTGACAGTGGCAGAATGGCACTCCTGCACAAATCGCCATAGCTGTACAGCGGGCGCGTGCCCGCCGCGTCACTTAGGAGCCCATGCCCGATTGCTCCTGACAGAGACAGAAATGAGATCTGTCAATGTAAAGAGACAGATCTCTATTCTGTCAGGGGTGAGGAGACTGATCTGTTGTTTCTACTGCTTAGGAAAAACAATTGGTCTCCTCCCCCAGGCAATCCCACACCCCCACATTTATAAACTCTCCCTAGGACACACATTTAACCCCTTGATCGCTCCCTGGTGTTAACCCCTTCATTGCCAGTGACATTTATACATTAATCAGTGGCTATTTTTAGTTCTGATCGCTGTATAAATAGTGTCAAAAGTGTCCGATCTGTATGTCGCAGTCCCAATAAAAATCGCAATAAAAAATGTTATAATAAAAATGCCGTAAATCTATCCCCTATTTTGTAGACGCTATAACTTGTGTGCAAACCAATCAATATACGAAAAAAAAATATGTAGAAGAATATATATCAGCTTAAACTGAGGAAGAAATAATTTTTTTTAGATATTTTTGGGGGATATTTATTATAGCAAAAAGTAAAAAATATTGTGTTTTTTTAAAAATTGGCGCTCTTCTTTTGTTTATAGCGCAAAAAAAAAAAAATCGCAGAGGTGATCAAATACCACCAAAAGAGAGCTCTAATTGTGGGTACAACATCGCATGACCAAGCAATTGTCAGTTAAATCGAGACAGTGCCGTATTGCAAAAAATGGCCTGGTCAGGAAGGGGGAAAATTCTTCCTGGGCTGAAGTGGTTAGGAAAGTCACTTATTCACCAAGCAACTGTTTAAATACATTTTAGGACTCCTTGTACTCCAGCTTTTGAGTGCTAGTGAGCTTGCAACTTGTAACTCTTTGACCTAATTTTTACATTACACACTCAAAGATAGGGAGGAGCCGCGCAGGTTGCTTCTGCAGGCAGTAGTCATTTATGTGGTTGCAGTATCAATGCTGCCACTGGGGGAATTACTTCCTGACTTGCCCCAGTGACTTGTTTCACAAAGTAAACAGGTCAGTAGGAATCCCAGGTGACATTTTGTTGGGCCTTGACAGGTAGTATCGCCAGCCAGCTTGTGTACATTCAGCAGCTGGTCCGGGAGCTGTAAGTTGTGGTAAGACTCCGGTGGGAGTAGGATTGACTTGCACAGGTCTATATGTTTGCGTTGTCAGGTCATTGGGGAGTCATTCGTCATGATGACTGCATCACTGGGCAATCGGATTGGCTTAAATCTACATCAGGGGACATATTTTACAAATTTACTGATAAAGAAGTTTTTCAAAGGTGTATGTGTGTGTGTTTGTTTACGATTACATTTTTTCTGAATGAGTAGCCTTTCACATGGGGGGGTGCAAATATTTGGCAGCAATCTTATTGTAAAGGGGGCTCTCACATACCCCCTGGGATAAGGATGTAAAAGCAGGCCCTTGTCCACATTAACATGAAGGTCAGGTGCTTTTCCAGGGAGGGAGGCTGCCAAAGAGTCCGGTATGGATTTTTAGGGGGACCCCACATGTTTTTTTTCTAGTTTAGGAGAATATGGAACGGGCAACAAGCACACCTGTGAATAACCATCAGCAATTTGACTGAATGTCATGAAAACAGCTCTGTCCAATCCAGAAGCTACAATGTACATTGGTCCTAGTAACAGAGCCCTTAACAATTAGCAGCATTTAATAATCTCCAAAAGCCTGAAACCCAAACCTTGGAACATTGGTGGCATTGATCCTTGTAAAAGTAGTGAAGGAAAACAACAAAATTCAATAAGGTAAAACAGACCAGCGAACACAGGCCTGGAAACCTCCTCAGTTGCAATAGCAGCCTAGTGATTTTTTTTTTGTACATTTATAGGTTAATCCCCAATCTAGCCAGTAGGCTGGAGTTTCTACCACTTGGCTTATTTTCGCACTTTACAAAAGTAGAAGTGCATAATTCTTACATGGTTATCAAAACTTAAAAAAAAAAAAAAATTATCTGATGAAGACATTTTCCCCTTGGTGGTAAACTCCACCTTCCTGCCATATACACACGTTGATGTTACTGTTCCAACTTACTTTTCTGGTCTAATGCTCTAATAAATTCTGCCCCTTCCATCTATTGATACAGTCAACCATACTTCTGGTCACTCTGTTCATTTGTACAATATAGAAAAATTCTGCTAAAATGTCAGATGCCTGCCATAAAAGAAACTATGCATTGGACTACTTAACAATACAACATTGTACCTCACAACATATTTCTTGTGAGGTTCTCCCTGAAAATCTATATCAGACCCTAGCATGTATTTTGGAATAGGACATGATTTTTTTTGCATTGAGTACATAACAAATCCTTATTCATGAATGCAATGAATGCACAGCACTTTCCATTCATGAACCACTCATAAACCTTATGCAAAAAAACACACGGGGTCCCTCCAAAATCCATACCAGACCCTTATCTGAACACGCAGCCTGGCTGGCCAGGATAGGGTTAGACAAGAAATATGTGGTCCCCTTCTGAACCATACAGGTCACATGCCCTCAACATCGGGAGGGTACCTTGCCATGGGGGCACCCTGACAAAGCATCTTATGCTCATGTTGATTATGAAAAGGGCCTCTTCCCTACATCCTTGTGACCTGGTATGGTTC
Organism: Lithobates sylvaticus; assembly: GCA_028564925.1. Lineage (NCBI taxonomy): Eukaryota > Metazoa > Chordata > Amphibia > Anura > Ranidae > Lithobates > Lithobates sylvaticus. The sequence goes on from CM053028.1 coordinate 259,331,594, forward strand.
AGGAGGGGGGACATGCTTGCTGTGCTCCCCTTTTCTGACCAGCAAGGCTGCATGCACTAAGAGTCTAGTATAAATCTTAGGGGGATTTTTTTCTTGCAATAGGTCTTTTGAAAATCCATACCAGAAGCTTATAAGAAAGTAGGATCTGGTATAAACTTTGGAGGGGGGTCTTACACCATTTTTTTTTTTTCTAAAGGGCATTTTACAAGTGCACCTGTAGTGCACCCCACAGGGGAGCCACTTTACATTCAGGTTTAAAGATTACCCAGCATGTAATTTAAAAGAAATATGTATTTTTAATAATACACTTTAAGCCTTTCAAAAAGACCTGTCCCTTGAAGAACAGTATTTTTAAAATGTTTAATGGGCAGTGATAAGCTACCCATGCCAAAAGCTTAAAAAGGCCAGAAAAAAAGTATACAATTCGGCCGCCATTGACATTGATGGATCTTGGGCACTATCTTTATGATTTGTGGATTTTTACATTTTCTTCTGGAAACTTCCAGCACATCAAGTTATGCTTAGTTTGCTCATCACTAGTAGATAGCAAAAGACTAAAAATGGCTAAGCGTATGTCATAGTCCATATTGACCCAGATTTGGGAATATGGTCAAATTTTTACAGATTTAGAGAAATGGGTACTCTAACCCCCGTGTTAAACCAATGTCATTTAGAATTGTTGAATTGATTTTTCTGGTGGAATTTGCAGCCTGCAATTATCTGAAAAGCACACCGATCTCTTTTTAATAGTGTATCCATAACAGCCTAAGAATCTGCTCTAAAAGTCTTTAGACTAGCACTGGCATGACACAGAGAACACTTGTAGACTGACCAAAAAAATGAAGTCTGAAAAGGCTCTTGTTGTAAATGAAAAACAGAAATATATCTGAACTTACAAGTGTGATCTCCAACAGATGTTGAAGTTTTTATTAGTGAAGTCTTAGACATGTTTCAGCTAGTTTAGAATTTGTTTCCACCTCTAATCCATCAACTGAACTGAATCATGGACTGGTACAGCAAAGGAGTGTGAAGAAATATCACATGATATTGGAAATGTAGTAAAAGCTGGAAAGAAATACAGTCTCAACTCATACAGTAAAACATTAAATATATAGACACAGACAAGACTGGTCCTTTTTTAGCCAGTTCCTGTGTTTTACAATTTTTACATTTATTTAAGACTATATGCCTTTACTTCTTCTGGGCACATATTTTACCATAAATACTCTAGTATAAGTGCAAATTGGCAAGTATTGACATGGTGCCCAAAACATTGGCACATCTGAAAATGAATAAAATTAGATTGGTTGCTGTGGGTTACTGCATTCTACATACTAATACCACTGGAGTTTTATTTGATATTCTTAGTGCAGCTGCTGGTTATTTGCTATTCTCAATGTAGCTGCTGGTACTTTGCTTGCTGTAAGTACCACGTTTATTACTAGACAGGATTCCTTACATTTATACAGCATCTAAATATAATGAGAGATTTTCAGAATTTTCATTTGGTGGAGGAAATTTGACGAAGAAGCAAGAGAAAAACCAAAGAAACCATTGGGGAAATGATGTAATATACAGTGCCTTGAAAAAGTATTCATACCCCTTGAACGTTTCCACATTTTGTCATGTTACAACCAGGAAAATTGCTGTTCACAGATGCTCTCCATCCAATCTGACAGAGCTTGAGCTATTTTGAAAAGAAGAATGGGCAAAAATTTCACTCTCTAGATGTGCAAAGCTGGTAGAGACATCCCCAAAAAGACTTGCAGCTGTAACTGCAGCGAAAGGTGGTTCTAAACTATTGACTCAGGGGGGCTGAAAACAAATGCACGCCACAGTTTTCAGATATTTTTTTGTAAAAAAATTTGAAAAACATTTATCATTTTGCTTCCACTTCACAATTATGTATCACTTTATGTTGGTCTATCACATAAAATCCCAATAAAATACATTTACGTTTTTGGTTTTTGGTTTTTGGTTTTGGTTTTTGGTTTTTGGTTGTAACATGACAAAATGTGGAAAATGTCAAGGGGTATGAATACTTTTTCAAGGCACTGTATACCCCAGTAGTCACTGGGGATTGGGAATTGTTGGGTGGGCTGTCAGTGAACTGTGTTAGGTGACCTAAGTCTTAGGTCTGTGATTCTGCCCCTATTATTCCGTCCTGCAGATGCTCTTCTTCTAACAGTAACAATCTAACCTGCTGTACTTACATCTAAGGCAGGGATCTCAAAACTTTAGAGTACAAGGGCCACATTGTATAGTTTTCAAATATTTGTGAACTAAAAAAAAATCCCTAACAGATTCCTCTTACATCAGAGTCGCCATCTGAGTCCTTCCTTACATTAAGATCAATATTAGAGTCCCCCTTACATCAGGATACCTATTAGAATCCCCCTTATATCAGTGTCCCTATCAGAGTACCCCTTAGCATCAGTGTTCCTACTAGAGCCCCCCATACATCAGTGTCCCCCTTAACATCAGTATTCCCATCAGAGTCCGCCTTACATCAGGGTCCCCATCAGAGTCACCCTTACATTAGAGTCCTAATCAGAGTACCCTCTTACATCAGGTGTCCCCATAACAGTGTCCTCTTACATTAGGTGAAGACACCGCTGGATTTGTGGACAGGTAAGTGTCCTAATAATAAAAGTATTTGTAGCTGCTGACTTTTATTTTTTTCTGAAGGAGCCTGGAGCTCCGCTTTAAAGAATCAAAGTTCTTTGGTTCAGCTGATAGTATATGATCCATGATGACCATATTTTTAAAAATTTTGCATGAATATCTGAAGCGATGGCCGAGAGTTTTTCATTCATCATGGCTTCATCATGGCTGTAAGCAGGAGTGGATCTCAAAATTTAGCATTTAGCAAGGAATTCCATGAATGGGCAGCCATTTGCTTTGTGGTGTTAAAGATAAAAGTGAGTAGGTTTGCTGTTGAATGTGAGATGCCCTCTGGGGGTTTATTCAGTAGCACTTCTATCGGGTCCTTGCGCAAGGTACAGCCCAATACTTTGTGTATTAAAGTGTAAACCCAGATTCAAAGCCCACATACTTTTGTACATGTCCAGCAAATATGAAACATTGTACCTTCCTGTCTACAAGCTCGGAAGCATAATGGTGAATATTACAGTATACATTTGGTAATTCAGGAAGGTGGGAAATACTATCTGAAAAGTACCTTATACGAATTTACTATAGCCAGAATGTTTCATAAAATTTTCACTGTTGCTAACCATATTTCCTCCCAGTCCTCCTCAGGTAGGGTCTTTCCAAGTTCCCCCATTCCATCAGAGCATATAGTGTGCCTTAGGTCTAAGAGAAGAGCCAACAGTAGTTAATATTAAGGAGTTGAGACCTGGAGTATTAGAGTTGGTGTGACACTTTCTTTCAAAGGCAATTAGGACGGTGGGAGTAGATATGTTTTCCAAGAAGGAGACAGAGTAGTGTACTTGCATTTATTGATATAACTTCATAATGGAGGCAGAGTATGTTTCTTGGAAGTATGTCGAAGGTTTGGGGCCCTGAAAAGATTAGTGATGAATATACGTGAACAATGAAATCTAGTTGGTGGGTCTATATCTGGAGGAAACAAGGACATTTTAGGGTAGGATAGGTGAGGGGAGATAAGTCCCCCAGAGTATTTTATAGAATATGGAATGGGCCAAACTGTCAGAAACCATGAATCAGACCGAGACAGAAGTGCAGTAAAAATGACTCTAGTTTAATAATAATAAAAGGTAAACAGAGCAAACGTAGTCAAAACATAGCCAGAGTTTGGTAACCGGAACGGATAGTCAGACAAGCCAGAACATCAGGGAGCCAGGTATCGGTGTACTTCAGGACAAGTCCGGAAATCAGGAAACCAGAGAATCAGCGTAGTGAAACAGCAAGCAGGAGCAACCAGAAGGTACATCAGCCAAGCAAGTCTTTCACACATACACAGGAGAGAGTCTCTGATATGTTGACCAGGCGAAGGCAGAGAGGATCTGGACTGAACAGCTTAAGTAGCCAGCAGGACTGACGAGCAGGATATTATCACTAGGAGAATGATCTGGGGGTTTTGGTAGATCATAAGCTCAATAATAGCATGCAATGCCAAGCTGCGGTTTCCAAAGCGAGCAAAGTCCTTTCTTGTATTAAGAGAGGTATGGACTTCAGAGAGAGAGATATAATTTTGCCCCTGTTCAAATCATTAGTAAGACCTCATCTGGAATATGCATTTCAGTTTTGGGCACCAGTTCTCAAAAAGAATATCGGGGAACTGGAGAAAGTGCAGAGAAGGGCAACCAAACATAAGAGGCATGGAGGAACTCAGCTATGAGGAAAGATTAGGGGAACTGAATTTATTTACTCTTGAGAAGAGGAGAATAAGGGGGGATATTATCAACATGTTCAAATATATAAGAGGTCCATATAGTGAACTTGGTGTTGAGTTATTTACTTTACGGTCAACACAGAGGACAAGGGGGCACTCTTTACGTCTAGAGGAAAAGAGATTTCATCTCCAAATACGGAAAGGTTTCTTCACAGTAAGAGCTGTGAAAATGTGGAATAGACTCCCTCCAGAGGTGGTTCTGGCTAGCTCAGTAGATTGCTTTAAGAAAGGCCTGGATACTTTCCTAAAGGCACATAATATAACTGGGTACTAACATTTATAGGTAAAGTTGATCCAGGGAAAATCCGATTGTCTCTTGGGGGATCAGGAAGGGATTTTGTCCCCTGCTGTAGCAGATTGGAGCATGCTCTGCTGTTTTTTTTTTTTTGCCTTCCTCTGGATCAACTGTGATTATAGAATTGGGTATATTGGATTGTATGATATTTTTTCTTTTATTTCTTTTTTTTTTATGGTTGAACTAGATGGACTTGTGTCTTTTTTCAGCCTAGCTAACTATGTAACTGTGGAAAGATTAGAGCTGGCAATTAACCGACAGCTGAGCAGCCTACTCTGAGAAGGAAGAGCTGAGCCCAGTCCTGACAGTACCCCCTCCTCAATGACCCCTCCCCCTCGGAGGACCACCAGGTTTGAGGGGAAAAACGCTTATGGAAAGCACGGAGGAGGACAGGGGCATGTACGTCCAAGGATGAGACCCAAGAGCGTTCCTACGGACCGTACCCTTTACAATGAACCAGGTACAGTATGCACCCACTAAACCTACGGTCAACAATGGACTGTACTTCATACTCCTCATGGTTCTCAACCTGCACTGGGTGAGGACATGGCACCGAGGTGGTGAAGCGGTTGCAGACCAAAGGTTTTAACAAGGAGGTATGAAATACATTTAAGATACGCATATTCGAAGGAAGGTTTAAAGCGTAAGCCCCTGGGTTAATCCTGCGTAAAATACAGAAAGGCCCAATAGACTGAGGTGCCAACTGCTCTAAGAAGGAAGGGCTGAACCCAGCCCTAACCCAAAAAAGGTTGTGATGTTAATTGCCTAAGATTAGGAAGTAGCCTGCGTAAAGAAGATATAGCTTTGGGATCACAGATGATCACATCTAAGAGGATTTAGATGGGAGTTTCCTGTTTGGCATGAAGAAGTGCTAGGGGAACAATACATGCTGCTTTGTAATATTGCGATAAGAGCTGAATACCAGACCCCCATTGAGTTTGTGCCAGTACAAAGTTGTCCTATTGATTCTGGTTCAAGGGGTCCCCATATGAACTTTAATATAGAATTTTGGAAGGACCGCAAAACAAAGTCAGGACTTTAATTGGTAGGACTCTGAAGTGGTAGAGGAGTTTAGGGAGAAGAGTCAAACCAAGAAATCTGGAGTTGCCAGGTAAGCAATAAGGCCTTTAATTTTCAAAATAAAGAGGGGTAATTGGCTTGGTTTAAGGCATCAAATGGGGATGTGAGGTACACACCCAAATATGCCAATTGGGTAGCCCACTGAATATTGTTGTGCAGTTTAATCCTCATAAGCATCACACTGTCAAGTGCAATAAAGCACCATATCCCCCATCCGGCTCTTGCCAAAGTTGTTTGTAGGCAGGTGGCCTACAATGTATTTAGTTAGCACCCGGCTGCCCAGGTCAGGGGGCAAAGAAAAGAAGGATGTGACGGCCGCCACACCATCACACCCAACACACCCTTACATAACTGGTGCCCAGCGTGGGGCTATGCCTATTAAATGCATCTGAAGACTATTTTTGGAGAGATCATGGCTGTAGTTAGCCCGCGAGAACAGCACATGTCTGCTTCCTGATTGGCTCCTGCTCAACATACCCTCCCTGGATTGGTAGAGAAGTTTTGAGGGGTGTATATAGCAACACATCCTGGAATGATGCTTGTGTCCCCCACGTGCATGCAATGAGTCAATATGCCTGAACAGCAGCTGGCCTGGCATGGAAGAATCTGTCTACCACCGACCCTGGGACTCAGTACATGCTTGCAGTACAGTTCGCTAGATGTTGCACAGGCACCCACGAAGATCTTTGGGTCATCTGCCCCACTTGTTGAAAACATCTATTTCTCTTTCACCTACAGGCTTACTGTCCTTAATATGGTGCTTTAGTTTAGACTCATGGGTGAGGTCCAGGCCGCAGTCACGCTGGACTCCAGTGGCCTGCTTGTGACTACTGCAAGCACCAGAGCCGGCACCCACCAGGAGCCCCCAGCCAAGATTCTGAGGTCAACACAAGACTACAGCCATGTTATTTAGGAGAAACTTTAGATCCCTGAGCATCTCCGAAGTTTCAGGCAACAAAATGAGCATATCGAGGCAGAATTCCACTGCCTATACAAGGAGTTCAACAATGGCCGACACATTTACATGGACCGAGTAAAGGTCATCAAACCCTGTCACCTTTACCCTTTAGTATATAGGAACACCGATCGGTCTCCTCCCCTAGTCATTCCCCTCCCACCACAGTTATCACTCCCTAGGTAATACATTTAACCCCTTGATCACCCCCTAGTGTTAACCCCTTCCCCGCCAGTGACATTTACACAGTAATCAGTGCATATTTATAGCACTGATCACTGTATAAATGTCACTGGTCCCAATATAGTGTCAAAAGTGTCCTATCTGTCTGCCGCAATGTCGCAGTCATGATAAAAATCGCTAATCACCGCCATTACTAGTAAAAAAATATGAAAAATAAAATTCCATATATCTATCCCCTATTTTGTAGACGCTATAACTTTTGCGCAAACAAATCAATATACACTTATTGTGATTTTTTTTTAATCAAAAATATGTAGAAGAATCTATATCGGCCTAAACATTTTTTTTATATATTTGGGATATTTATTATAGCAAAATGTAAAAAAATATTGTGTTTTTTTCAAATGAGAAACAAACAACCACCGCTCCAAGACTCTCCTTCCCAAGCGAATGCTCCTGCTCCTGTGTGGGAGCCCCCGGTGCTAGCTAATAGCACAATGATTAGAAATCAAAAAGGAAGAACTCCGGACAGCCGCACACCGAGAAAATAAAATCCAAAGGGTTTATTTAAAAGCAAAAGACACTACAATCCAAACACGGCAAAAAAGGGGGGTACAGACTGACGCGTTTCGCACCACAACTAGTGCTTACTCATAGCTAGTGTTTTTTTCAAACTGTCTTTTTTTGTTTATACAGTAGCACAAAAAAAAATCGCAGAGGTGATCAAATACCACCAAAAGAATGCTCTATTTATGGGGGGAAAAATGTGGGTACAGTGTTGCATGACCGCACAATTGTCATTCAAAATGCAACCGTGCTGAAAGCTGAAAATCGGCCTGGGCAGGAAGGGGGTGAAAATGCCCTTTATTGAAATGGTTAAGAAGGAACTCTGTACTTTGGGTATTGCACACATGTGGCTCATCTCTGAGTTGGGAAGTTCCCAATGTTTAATTCTTCACATGACCACTGCTCCCCCCTGGTCCTGAGCATTGGTGAGCACGCCTTCGGGGGGAAGTGCTACCCCATGTGCAGGGGTCAATGACCCTGTTCAATGCCTGCTGTAGCCTAAAGAACCCACTTCAGGGTAGGCCTCTCATGTGTCCCACCACATCCCACCTACACTTACATGTTAATAAAACAAGAGAATCACCCATTACCATTATGTCTGTGAGGCCTAAAGGCAGAGGCAGTGGTTGCTTCCATGTAGATTTTAGGGGCGAGCAGGTTCCCTATCCACAGGCCAAAGAGATGGTCGGACCCACCTACAAGGAGTAGGGCGTGTCTTTTCTTTTCTGGTATTGGGTGTGATGTACAGCCAGAACACTCAGAGAAGGTGATGGAGTGGCTAACCAAGCCTTTATCATGCGCCTCTTCTTTCTACAATGCAAAGAGTAGAGTATTACCATCTACAGTTGCAAAAGTGCCCTGTTCTTCCTCCTCATCAACAGCTAATTCTGCAGTGATGAAGAGGGTGGGGATGATGATGAGGTCTTTGACCGTACCTGGGCACTAGAGATAGTAGAGGAGGAAAATGAGGGAGAGGCACACTATTAGTGATGCAGGATGTTGTCTAAGGGCATGCCCCTTTTTCTACATATTTGCTGCAGACAGCACTGTAGTCATTTGCAGTCTTTGTCAGCATCGTATCAAGCAGTTTACATTTTTTGTTCTGTTGGAGCCCACATTAAACATGACTGCTCACCACTGCTCAATGTGAGAGGTCCTTGATATTAATGGTTAGCAGCAGAAGGGCTGCAATCCTCTGCAATTCCTGATCCTCCCTTTCCACCTCTCTCTCAACCTGGTGGTACAGTGGTCCCTCCCTAGTAAGGGATTCTGGCTTACAAGATCTTCTTGGGTAGAATAGAGGAGTGTATAGCCATTTCAGGTAGTTATACCCAGTGTTCAACAGGGTGAAATTCAGTGGCAACTGCACCTGCCACAAACCCCCTAATATGCAATATACCCACCAAATGGAATTCGACCAACCTTGGTCATGCTTCAGCAGCTGCACATTGCAAATATGGCATGAGGACAGGCTCAGGGGAGCATTGTTCTTTTTCTAGTGGCTCCTCATAAAAAGCCCATGTACTTGTCACCGCATTAAGAGGGAACCAGAATGGTGAGCCATGACAATGTAGGCATCAACAACAGTATCCCTGTAGTGTTCTTGCTGGACCACATACTGCATGGTGTAATAGATTGGGCATTGGAGGCACAGCAACATATGAGAGAAGAGGACTTCCTGGTGTTTTAGAGCTTCTTTTATCCTGATACTATTTGCGAAAGGCTGCAGCAGGCAGAGGAGGAGGACCAAAAGTAGGACACAGGTCAGGTTTCCAGAGGTGTGTTTCAACCTTCCTAAACCTCAGGAGTTTCTCATGATTGGTGGGAGATAAATAAGGACAACTTTGACCTCAGATACCCTGATGACTCATATTCCTCTGCCCCTGTTCATTCTACAGTGCCTTCAAAAGGACCCCAAGATTTGTGACATCAAGGAAAGAAACCATTACTGGATCCACATTATAAGAAAAGTCGCAGATTTCATCCTGCATTCACAGAGGAAGCAAAAAATCAAATGCCTGATGACTGTGCTTTGGAGGAACCTCTTAATCTCCTTTCCAGAGACTGTCAGTATACCTTTTTATAGCAAATGTGGTTTGGAGTCTCATGTTGGTGAAAGGAGGAGCTTCAGTTACTGCCTAAGGGAGGCTTTCAAATCATTCTTCAGTACCCAGTGCCCAATGCTATTGACTGTCAGCTGTTATAGGCAGTAAAAAGAAAAGAACGGCTGCACACCACAGGAACGTTCCAATGATTTTATTCCAAAAATAGAAAATGACAGCCAACAAAGACAGAGTGTCCGAACCCAGGAGGTGACACGTGCGTTTCACACTGACCTCAGTGCTTCTTCAAAGCTGAACAACTGAAGCACTGAGCATATAAAGGCTCCATCCCCTCATACAGGTGTGGGATAATGCATATGCAATGTCAGACAAGACAACCCTAATACACATGCATAACCATACCTCTGTGTTACCATATGACAACATGGCATAGCATGTAAACTTCATACAAAAAAATGTATATATAATATTATAAAAATAATAAAACTGCCAAAAATTGTTATAATAGTCATACAATATAAGTAGAAATATGTTAATGTGTAAAGGAGAAAAACTTAAATGACAAATAGCATAATATTGAGAATAGTAGAAACTAACCCTAATATATAAATGAGAAGTATAGATAAATTACTAGAGAAATAGTGCCAAATAATGATTACAAAATGAAATATGACATTCCATATGCAAATAACCTAGCAATTCATATATAAAAACAAAAGGAAAAAAGGAAGGAAAAAAGGAAAAGAAAGACACATACCAATATCATAAAATAAATAAATCAGTTTGATATTGTGGATGCACAAGAACAAAAAGATCTCTTAATGGGAACATGTGAAGTGTATGGTGCTAGTCGAAACTCCTGCGTTAAAACCGATAAGACTAAAAGGCAACATTTCCCCTGGCACACCACATGGTGACCCCAACCTATAGCCATAGAAAAATACTCCACAAAAGACATCCCCTAAATCCAATACAAACAATGTCCACAGTACCATCAATCCGCTATAATGAATTGTCAGTTAAAGCGGAAGTAAACCCACCGATTTAACAGTCTAAAAAAAAAGGCATGCCATGAATGCTAACTGCACATTGGCTGTGCTCTCAACCAAACAGTCAAACCATCCAATGGCTGGTGTCATAACAGATCACATGTGCAGCACTGTGGCAGTTGAAGATTAAACAGAGGCAAAGATGGCAGCTTCCTTGGCTGAAAACGATAGGGGGGTTTACTTCCACTTTAATTGTATATAATTGTATATATTGTATATAATTACCAATTTTAAACATTTACGGGCGAAGGAAGAGTGGAGAACATCGTATGGACCAACAAATGGCGAGAAACATAACAACATCTCTAGCCAAAGCGGGTCCACAACAATATGGCAAGTATCTAATCATGATAGTGGCTAACATCCCACTCAAAGCTGAGACCTGAAGGGATGCGAGTATCCAGAACACCTCCCTTCGACTTAACATCCATAAGACATCACCCCCCCTTTTTGGTGCACACTTTTTCTATAACCTGCACTTTCATAGCCTTGATGTTACCATCATGGCAGCCTCTAAAGTGTTTGACTATGTTGGGTTTTAAAATTGGTAAATATATACAATTAACTGAAAATTCATTATACCCCCCTCCATGACTTTTCCATCAAAATCAACAGTGCAACTATCAGTCCCTCCCCTCACGCCAGGGTACTTGTCATTTAAGCCCCAAGTCCAATCGTTGTCAAAAGTTTGTAGAATTCACCTCTGTAACATTACTAAAATTCGTCCCTTTTTAACAAATTAAACCACCAAGCTCCTCATTCACTCCCTCGTTATCTCTCGCCTTGACTATTGCAACTCCCTTCTCATTGGCCTGCCTCTCCATAGGCTATCCCCTCTTCAGTCCATCATGAATGCTGCTGCCAGGCTTATCCACCTTACCAACCGCTCAGTGTCTGCCAACCCTCTCCTCCAATCCCTACACTGGCTCCCAATTACCCAGCAAATTAAATTCAAAATACTAACCACAACATACAAAGCTATTCACAACTCTGCCCCCGAGCTACATCACCAATCTTGTCTCCAAATATCACCCAAATCGTCCTCTCGGCTCTTCTCAAGACCTCCTACTCTCAAGCTCTCTTGTCTCCTCCTTCCAATGCTGGTTCTCCAGAGCCTCTCCCATACTCTTGAACTCGCTACCTCCACTGGTCCGGCTATCCCCTACTCTTGCTACCTTCAGGCGATCCCTGAAAACTCATCTCTTCAGGAAAGCCTATCACGTCTCCAACTAATCTCCTACCACTTCCATCAGCTCATTCCCCACAGTTACAACATTTTGTACCACCTGCCCCACCCTATTAGATTGTAAGCTCTTCTGAGCAGGGCCCTCTTAATCCTCTTGTATTTTATTGTATTGTAACTGTATTGTCTCCTTTTATATTGTAAAGTGCTGCGTAAACTGTTGGCGCTATATAACTCCTGTATAATAATAATAATAATTATAGTGGGTTGATGGAACTGTGGACATTGTTTGTACTGGATTTAGGAGATGTCTTTTGTGGAGTATTTTTCTATGGCTATAAGTTGGGATCACCATGTGGTGTGCCAGGGGAAATGTTTCCTTTTAGTCTTATCGGTTTTAACATGGGAGTTTCGACTAGCACCACATCTTGCCACTTAGAGATCTTTTTTGTTCTTGTGTGTCCACAATATCAACTGATTAATTTATTTTATGATATTGGGTAGGGATGAGCTTCCAGTTCGAGTCAAACTCATGTTCGACTCAAACATTGCCTGTTCGCCTGTTCAGCGAACAGCAAACAATTTGGGGTGTTCACGGCAAATTCGAAAAGCTGCGAGCACCCTGTAAAAGTCTATGGGAGAAATCTCAAGTGCTAATTTTAAAAGCCTATATGCAAGTTATTGTCATAAAAAGTGTTTGGGGACCTGGGTCCTGCCCCAGGGGACATGTATCAATGCTAATTTTTTAAAAAAAAAAAGCGTGGGGGTTCCCCCAAATTCAATTACCAGGCCCTTTAGGTCTGCTATGGATATTAAGGGGAACCCCGCTTGAAATAAAAAAAAAATGACGAGGAGGTCTCCCTAAATATCCATACCAGACCCTTCAGGTCTGGGATGGATTTTAAGGGGAACCCTGGCCAAAAAAATGGCGTGGGGTGAAGTTTATTAAAATCACTGCTCCTGAAAAAACGTCCGTTTTAAAGAAAAAAATTTGCATTGATACATGTCCCCTGGTCCCCAAACACTTTTTATGACAATAACTTGCATATAAGCCTTTAAAATTAGCACTTTTGATTTTGAACGTTCGAGTCCCATAGACTTTAATAGGGTTCTAAAGCTCACACGAGCTTTAGGTCTGTTCGCAGGTTCTGGTGCGAACCGAACAGGGGGTATTCGGCTCATCCCTAATATTGGGATGCGTCTTTCTTTTCCTTTTTTTTCCTTCCTTTATTCCTTTTGTTTTTATATATGAATTGCTAGGTTATTTGCATATGGAATCTTATATTTCATTTTTTAATCAATATTTGACACTAGTAATTTATCTATACTTCTCATTTATATATTAGGGTTAGTTTCTATTAGTCTCAATATTATGCTATTTGTCATTTAAGTTTTTCTCCTTTACACATTAACATATTTCTACTTATATTGTATGACTATTATAACAATCTTTGGTGGTTTTATTATATTTTATAATATTATATATTCTTTTTTTTGTTTGAAGTTTACATGCTATGTCATGTTGTCATATGGTAACACAGAGGTATGGTTATGCAGGTGTATTAGGATTGCCTTGTCAGACATTCGGCACAGCTGATTGCATTATCCCGCACCTGTATGGGGGGGTGGAGTCTTTATACGCTCGGTGCTTTAGTTACGCCGCAGGTTTGAAGAAGCACTGAGGACAGTGTGAAATGCACGCGTCACCTCCTGGGTTTGGACACTCTGTCTTTGTTGGCTGTCATTTTCTATTTTTGTAATAAAATTGTTGGAAAGTTCCTGTGGTGTGCAGCCGTTCTTTTCTTCCTATTGATCATTGGTGGCGAGCCGTGGCTTGCACCCAGCGCATCTGGAATGTAGTGATTGCTCACCTAGAGCGGTGTCTTCCTTGTTGAGTATTATAGGCAGTCCCTGAATAATATATTGGGAGGCTACGTGGGTCAAGGGTGGATGTTGACACCCCAATGACTATTTGGTAACAAGGATGGAACACTGGCCAGAGATTTCCCAGTATGCAGTGGAGCTGCTGGGCTTCCCTGCAGTCAGTGGGCTTCCTGAACATACATTTAGTGCAGTTGGGAGGTTTGTTAAAAAAAAAATCTGCTGGTCCTCAGAAACAGTTGACCGGCTTACCTTTGTAAATATGAACCAGATATGAATCAGTTATATCTACCAAGTACTTGCTGAAGATGCAAATGATTTAAGTGGTTCCAAAGGCAGATGTTTTTTTTTACCTTAATGCACTCTATGCATTAAGGTAAAAAACTTGCAGCTTGCATTATAGTCCATCAGCATATACAACAATACCCACGATACTTAATATTTCTGCATATACTCCTCTGTGAGCAAATCTTTTTTGTTTGATACAAGCTAAATCATGTATTTTTCTTAATCTTTTGAGCCTATTTCAGTGCACTGACTCATTCAAGATTTTATGTGGATATAGTGTTTTCAGAATAATGTGGCCAGTGATTCATTAGCTATAAACTGCCTGTTCACTATGTCTGAAATTGTGGCCTATCAAAAATGCAGATAACCTGAACAATTGTTTTGTATTTGTCACAGTAAGAATTGAGACAGTCTATCTGCTCTTCCCCCTCAGAAATTGAATACTATGTAAAGGATACGGTTCTGTGCAGCCAATCTTTTTTTACTTTCTTGCAAGAAATACACTGTAATGTAATATTGCTTGCCGAAATCTGTTTGCTGTCTCCCTCTGAAATTGCATCTTAGTAAAAAAGATGAGATTAGATTTGGCTCTACACAAAAGAGCAAGAGTAAAACAGGAAACATTCCACACAGTGTAGTTAGTTTTAAAACCCCTTTATTAAAATATTAAAGTGCACATTAACATTTATACAACAGTACTGCTCATCCATATAAAAAAAATTCCAGTTAGAAAAACCAGCTCAAATCCATGTCAGGCTCCATCCTACGCATTTTGTCACAAAATTACATTGTCAGGGGTTTGGCTAAGTGGAATGTTTACTCTTACACTTTTGTGAGCATGGTTCCATACTGAAAGGAGCGGAGACTATCCTTGGCATTGGGAGTTAACCCCACAAGTGTTTATGACCACTCAGTTTCAGAGGGCTATGAGAGTCTGCTAGATCTTCTCAGGACACAAAGATTCTGCCACTGGGATCAGCACATTTTATTATTTTACACCAGAACTTTCACAAGTTACTTGGATGACTTTTGTTTGCATATTGTGATTTGTCACAGATTGTCATGTTTATGTACGAATGACACCAATTGTAACAATGTTTCACGCATACAGGATATATATGCACATTAAGATCTGCAATGGATTATTGTTTGTATGGTTGATTGCCATTAATTGTGATGAGTTTTTATTTGCACAATATTTACATGCACTATATGGTTTACGTTACTATGATTATGTTTTGCATTTAGCACTGCACTTTTTGGTTTTAATTATGTATATGGTTGTTATCAGACTTTTTGTGCCGGTGTCCTGACGAAAAGTGCCCGCGCATGTGCAGAACGGAATGGCACTCCAGCTGAATTCCCGATCAGCTGGAGGGATGTCACCATAGTGCATGCGCACATCGTAGGAGCCTTTTTTAGACGGGAGATACTATTTCACAGGCACAATTTAATGCTATGCAAACAGCGGAGGGACACCGTATTTGTCATATTGTGCTTCGCTATTTGCCGCGGGTTTACAACGAGGCACAATCTGACGTCTACAGTGTCCCCCGGCTCTTTGCATAGCTTTTAATTGTGCCCATGAAATGGGATCTCCTGTTGAAAAAACCCTCCTACAATGTGTGCATGTGCTATGGTGATGTCACTCCAGCTGATCAGCAAATCAGCTGAAGTGCCCTTTCGTTCTGTGTGTGCGCGGGCACTTTTTGACGGAGGGCACAAATCGATAGAACACTGGCAGCTCTATGGTATAGTTAACTGTAGACCCAAGCACAGAATTTTTTTGGCTTATGCAAAGCAGCAATAATACCTGGCATGAGGTTTTAACAAATATACACTAACCAAAGCAAAACATCAATACTGTATGGAAAACAAAAAACGTTTTTGGTTTATATTCACTTTAGGCCTGGTTCACAACACTGTGGCTCTGTGAGCTGCGTTTTGTGTGGGCACGGCAGCCCATTTATTTGAATGGGCTGGCGTGTTTCTGAAAATGCAGAAAAATGGTCCAAGCATAATTTTTGAAATTGCAGGCCGCACAGAAACTGCCAGTGCAGTGCGGTTTCCAGTGTGATTTCCATAGTGTGCAATTACTAGCACCTGCAGGTGTCTCCTGAGCTTTCTGTGCTGACAGTTATGGCTGCGGGAATGGCACGGACCCATTGTGAGTACCACCTGCACAAGTGTGAACCAGGTAGGGATGAGCCGAACACTCCCCGGTTCGGTTCGAGGCAGAACATGCGAACCGGCAAAAAATGTATTTCCATTTTTTTTAAAGTCTATGTGAAAATGTGAAAAATCAAAAGTGCTAATTTTAAAGACCTAAATGCAAGTTATTGCCATAAAAAGTGCTTGGGGACCCAGGTCCTGCCCCAGGGGACATGTATCAATGCAAAACAAGTTTTAAAAACAGAAGTTTTTTCGGGAGCAGTGATTTTAATAATACTTAAAGATAAAACAATAACAATGAAATATTCCTTTAAATATCGTGCCTGGGGGTCTCCTTAGTCATCTTTCCCATGTTTATAACAGTACCACAGCAAAATTACATTTCTAAAGGAAAACATTTAATTTAAAACTGCTCACGGCTGTAATGTATTGTGGGATCCTGGCA
Source organism: Lithobates sylvaticus (assembly GCA_028564925.1). Taxonomy (NCBI): domain Eukaryota; kingdom Metazoa; phylum Chordata; class Amphibia; order Anura; family Ranidae; genus Lithobates; species Lithobates sylvaticus. Next base: position 259,348,133 of record CM053028.1, read on the forward strand.
ATATAGATAATCATTGAATCATAATCATAATCATTGAAAAAAACAGCGTGGGTTCCCCCCCCCCCCCCCCCCCAGTCCATTACCAGGCCCTTTGTGTTTGGTATGAATATTAAGGGGAACCCCATGCCAAAAATACCAAAAAAAATGGCTCCCAGGCACTATATACTCTGAACAGCAGTATAAATACTATACAGCCTGCCCTATATACTCTGCAGAAAAATTGGACCTTAGGTGTTGGTGGTGCCAGAACACTGTAACCCCTCACAGATACTCTTGTTGGGCGCAGGAACGGGCCCTGCTGTTAAATATTATATCAAAAATTATAATTACATGGCCCTGTTAAACAGGGGCAGAACAATTGGGCTTTTGGTTTTGGTGGTGCCAGAACACAGTTGAAAGAGAAGAGAACTAATGCACAAAACTCGCTCAAATAAACACAATAAGAATATGAGAAGCTGCCAACATATGAAAGTGTTTCCACACAGAAAAAAAAAAAAAAAAAAAAAGTATGTGACGCTAACTAAAAATAATAAATAATAAAAATAGTGACCAGAAATAAGTGTGATAAACACACTCAATGAATATTACTTCCAGGATCATGTTAAAGGTAATGTGCTGGCTAATCAGGTGCAAGTAATCTTCAACATAGTATATGGTAATAAACATTCATAATATCAAAAATTCTAATAAAGTGCAGACAAAGCTATAAAGTGCAAAAGTGGAGTAAAGTAAAGTGCTGATAGTGCAATCAAAGTCCAATAAAGAGGATAAAATCTCCAAGTGACAGTTCATATAAAAAGCAAAAAGTGCATGTGCAATATGATCGAACGAAATATGGGGCTCCATAGTGCAGTATTTCAATCCAATTTATTTACACAAACAAGTAGTAACTTACAGTTTAAAATCCTAGGTACAGCTATGTATGGTACTTCCTGTCTCGGCCGCGACTGTAAGTGACGACAGCTGGCTACTCCGAGTACCATACATAGCTGTACCTAGGATTTTAAACTGTAAGTTACTACTAAGGTACTACTACCAGCTGAGGATCCTGGTTATAGTCATAACAAGGCTTGACTTGACCTGTAGGGGTCTTTATATGAGGTGAGAGGCTGGGGGAAACGAGTGGTGCACCACGGATGGTGATAGCAATTGGATGGAGTGGATTTCGTTTGATCATATTGCACATGCACTTTTTGCTTTTTATATGAACTGTCACTTGGAGATTTTATCCTCTTTATTGGACTTTGATTGCATTTTTGGAGTACTTTTGCACTTTACTAGAATTTTTGATATTATGAATGTTTATTACCATATACTATGTTGAAGATTATTTGCACCTGATTACCCAGCACATTAACTTTAACACAGTCCTGGAAGTGTTATTCATTGAGTGTGTTTATCACACTTATTTCTGTTCACTATTTTTATTATTTATCATTTTAAGTTAGCGCCACATACTTTTTTATTCAACCCCTCACAGTTACTCTTGTTGAGCGCGGGAACGGGCCCTGCTTAACTATTATTTCAAAAATTGTATTTACATTCCCCTGTTAAACAGGGGCATAAAATTGGGCCTTTGGTTTGGATGGTGCCAGAATACTGTAAGCCCTCACAGTTACTCTTGTTGGGCACAGGAACGGGCCCTGCTTTGAAATATTATACCAAAAATTGTAATTACATGCCCCTGTTAAACAGGGGCAGAAAAATTGGGCCTTGGGTGGTGGTGCCCTGAAACCAAAAATATTGTTGGAAGCTAGCATAATCAAGATTGAGGAGGAATAGGGTAGTCAGCATAAGCAGTCTTCAAGGAATCCCAGATCCATAGCAAATTAAATCAGTTACATCAGCATCAGGTGCTTGATAGCTGCTTATCCAAGACTGATTGATTTTTATGAATGTGAGCTTATCAACGGAGTCTGTGGACAGGTGCACTCTTTGATCCGTTACAAACCCTCCAGCAGCACTGAATGTACATTCAAAAAGCACACTGGATGCCGGACAGGCCAGTAGCTCGATTGCATATTGAGCAAATTCTGGCTAGTGGTCCATCCTCAAGACCCGGTAACCCAGTGGATGCTCTGTTGGAAAGGTCTCCAAGTCTGCTCTTGCCTCTAGATATTCCTGCACCATATAATGCAGATACTGACAATGGTTGCTTGTACCGATCAGACCTTGGCAATGAGGACTGAAAAATAGTTTAAAGCCATGGGTCAGCTGGCCACCTTCTCCACCGCTCGTCCTCTGACTGAACGAAGCCTCAGCAAAACGTTGTCCAGCACCAGGAAATGGTAACCTCCCAGGGTCTGGAAATGCATTACACAAACCTTTCTTCAAGGCCTCCTGAAGGTGTTTCATCCTCTGCTCCCTGTGCAAAGGCAGGATGAGTTCTGCAACTTTACCCTTGTAATGTGGATCAAGAAGGGTTGCCAGCTAGTAATGATACCTCTCCTTAATACCACGAATCCTAGGGTCCTTTCGCAGGCTTTGCAGTATCAGGGAGATTATGCAGCGTAAGTTTGCAGAGGCATTCGATTCTGAGTCCTCTGGGTCACTAAGGATCACATTATCTGTAACTACCTCCTCCCAGCCACATACTACTCCTTGGGCTTCTGGGGACTGAAAACCATCACTTGAAGACTGCTGCTGAATGTTATCCTCTACATCCATGCTGACACAATCATCCTCCTCCTCTTCTTCCTGTGTGTTTGGCAGGCCCGCAGGAATGCTATCTGGATAAAGGGGGGCTTGAGAGGAAAGGAAGTCCTCCTCTTCCTCCCACTGTTATGCCTCAAGTGCCCTGTCCATGATTCCACGAAGCGTGTGCTCCAGCAGGAAGACTAGAGGGACAATGCCAATGATGCATGCATTGTCACTGCTCACCATCCTTGTGGCCTCCTCAAACAGTGACAGGACAGTGCATGCATCCTTGATCAGTAGCCACTGGTGTGGTGAAAAGAAGCTAAGCTACCCTGATCCTGTCCTGGTGCCATACTCACACAGGTACTCATTGTTGGCCCTCTGCTGTGTGTGCAGCTGCTGCAGCATTGCCAAAATTGAGTTCCACCTGGTGGGCATGTCACAAATGAGGCGGTTGGTAGGCAGGTTGCATTCCCTTTGAATTACAGCCAGCCAAGCACTGGTATTGTATGACTGGCGTAAATGACCACAGACTTTTCTGGCCTGCCTCAGGAGCTCTTGTAAGCCTGGGTACCTGGTCAAAAACCGCTGCACCACCAAATTCAGGACATGTGCCAAACATGGTACATGAGTCAAATGTCCCTGTCAGAGGGGGGAGAGAAGGTTGGTGCCATTGTCACATCCAACTATTCCTGGCTGAAGCTGGCGTGGCATCAACCACCTCTGAACCTGCTCCTGCAGAGCTGACAGAATCTCTGCCCCAGTGTCAAGCACTGCATGGCATTTTTTTTGCCTGACTGCTTGCGTAGCCCCTCGAATAATTCTGGGGACTCCTCCGTGTATGATGATGGGGCTATGGAAGGAGTGAATGTGGAAAAGCAGCCGGTGGAATAGGCCACTTTGGCAGCTGCGTTGGAAGGAAAACTACTCTGAGCCTGGGTGACAGAGTGTGAGGAGGATGAGGACGGCTTTGCTATCCACTCCACCAACTCTTCTGCATGTTGTGGTTTAATAACTCGGCCAGCAGAAGAAAAAAAGAACAAGCGTGCCCCGCGGCCACCTGCAGAGGATGCACCATGTCCATGACCACCACTGTTGACTGTAGACACAGTGGCTGCTTGCCCTCTTTTAGTGGCCTGTGAGCGTCTGCCTCTCCTTGGTGGCCATCCAAAAATTATGTATTTTTTGTTTTGCAACACCACACTAGACTGTATTACTGTGTACACTGCCTGAAATGTATTAGAAACTATACACCACCAAATGCACTGTATATATAGGTTTCACTGGATGCAGAGTGTGTATATATATATATATACTAGACTGACTGTATATATATATATATATATATATATATATATATATATATATATATATATATATGTCAAATACACTGCCACTAAATGAATAACCTGCCTGCTTAATCTAACTCAAGCTATCTCTCTGTCCACACCAACAACACTACACATGCTATGTAAGCAGCCTTATATAGTGTGGAGGCGTGGACTTAGAGTGCCTTTGGCCAATAATGGCTCTTATTTCTAATTGGCCTTCGGCCAATTATGGCCAATCATCATGCAACATCTCGCAGTGCATTATGGGGCATTTTGCGAAGCTAAAATTTCCTGTGAATCCCCCATATGTTCGGCTCGTTTTAGAACAGATGAACACCCAATGTTCGAGTTGAACTTACGTTTGACTCAAAACAACGGGCTCTTACCTAGAACCAGGCCTAAATAAGTCATTATTTATACATAGCAATGAAACAGTTAATCACCTTTCAGAAACATTTGGTAAATTGTGTACTTCCTTATTCATGCATTACATACCAATACTGCAAGAGAATTTTTTTTGTATGTATAGGATATATGAGGGAACTTTTCCATTACAACCACTCTCCAAAAACACCCAAAGTGAAATTCAATTTAGATAACCGTAAATAAGGCAATATAGGGAAGTTCTTAGTAATACACTTTTTTTTTTTAAATGAATTGTAGTACATCATATGACATCCATGGGTTGAAGTGGTGCTGTCTGGATGATGCCTGCAGATGCAGACATCATTCAGTGATTCAGATATCTTGGTTTTCAGTCAGCGATTCCCTCTAATGTAAAAGCCAACCTAGCAGATATTTAGTTGCTGGATTGCTTTTACAGGCAGCGGAAGGGGATGCCCCCCCTCCCCACCCTCCGGTGCCTCTCCAGGCTCTCATGTGCGATCGTTTGATCAGGAAGCCATAGATCCTATCCAGCGGTGTCCCCAGATTACCACAGACCTGACCAAGGAATCTATGACCCTCTATGACCCTGGGAGGTCGCACGCATATGTAAACAGCGTTCTCACCACACATGTGAGGTATCACGTGAACATTAGAGTGAGAGCAATAATTTTAGCAATAGACCTCATCTTTAACTCTAAACTAGTAACTTGTAAACATTTTTAAAGCGTAGCCTAAGAAGATTTTTAAATACTGAAGTTTGGTGCCATTCCACGAGTGTGTGCAATTTTAAAGCATGACATGTTAGGTATCTATTTACTCTATTTACTTATTAAAATTCATTAAAGTGTATTTTTTCCAAAAAAATTGCGTTTGAGAAATTGCTGCACAACTACCGTGTGGCATAACTAAGTGCAATGGTCGCCATTTTATTCTCTAAAGTCTCTGCTAAAAAAACATATATAATGTTTGGAGGTTCTGCGTAATTTTCTAGCAAAAAAATGATGATATTTACATGTAGGAGAGAAATGTCAAAATTGGCCTCGGTGGAAAATGGTTAAAAAGGAATGCAGCTCCATTCTCTGCATCATTGAGCAACACCATTAGGACAAGACCAGCATCTTTGAAGACCATCACCAGGAGAATATCATAAGAGGACCCTACATGTAATGAACATTTTGAAGACATCCACTAAAAGTAAGTATAATAAAAAAAACATGTCAAGTATGCTTGCAAGGTCTTAGGGAGCAATTGTGGTAAGTAAGCAAAGCCCAGATTTGGGTTTTCATTTTTTACAGGTACCATGTAAACAAAAAAGCTTACTATAATAACAGCATATTTACCTCTTTGGCCCCTTTCACACTGGGGCGGTTTTCAGGCGGTACAGCGCTAAAAATAGCGCCTGTATACCGCCTGAAAAAACCGGCCCCATTCACTCCAGTGTGAAAGCCGGCGGGCTTTCACACTGGAGCGGTGCGCTAGCAGGACCGCAACAAAAGTCCTGCTAGCAGCATCTTTGGAGCGGTGAAGGAGCGGTGTATTTACCGCTCCTATACCGCTCCTTCCCATTGAAATCAATGGGAAACCGCGGGGATACCGCCCGCAAACCGCCGCTGCAGCGGCGCTTTGCAGAGGTTTTTAACCCTTTTGCGGCCGCTAGCGGGGGTTAAAACCACCCCGCTAGCGGCCGCATACCGCGGGTAAAACGATGGTAAAGCAGCGCTAAATATAGCGCTGCTTTACCGTCGCCGCCCCGCACCGCCCCAGTGTGAAGCCAGCCTTTTAGTTAAGATCTCTTGTTTTTTGCTAAATATAGATTGCTGCATTTGCCTATTTGCAAATATGAAAATTGTTATAATACAGTACATAATTACTTTTGAGCTATACTAGTGTATTGTTTGATGTAATTTCACACTAGTGCTGAATGTTACTTTAGGTGTTGAATGCTTTTTTTCCACATATTTTAAATAAAATGACAAAAAAAGTTATACGTTTTAGATATAAATAGTAAGTTAGGACAAACAAGGTGAAACATTATGCCTGTAAATAACTTCATACTACTTTTTCACACCATTTCAAAATGCATAAAAAAAAACGGAATTAATTTTCTATAAAATCCTGCAATGGCACCAAACCTACAAAAGAATATGGCTCTGGAATTAATAATCTGTTGGATCGCAGTAATATCTACACATTTCTCTAAGCATTGTAGCCAAATATTGTTTTATAAACGATATTTAAAATATGATAGACTTGCATCAAAAATCAGTCATTATTAGTAAGAGAAAATACACAGACTGCTGAAAAAGATATGTTGGAAAGAATTGTGAATGTCTACAGAAGTTTGGGCCAGAAACCAGAGTTTCAAAACCACAGATCTAAGGTAACATTGTTGGTCTTTTAGTTCACAGTCTCTTGACAAGAAACAGTCTTGGTCAGTAATTTGTACAGAATTCGGTGAGATGATCACAGCAGGGACATGGATACAGCTTTCATATTCTGCATTTATCAGCATTTTAACAGGGCACAAAGCTTTAAAGCCCAACTGAACTTTCAGTTTAAAACAGCTAAATACATTTGAGTTGCAACTAAATAAAACAGCCTATTCATAAGGGATGCAGGGGCTCCATCCCCCTAATCTCCATGCGCCACCCCCTAATCTCCATGCGGGTTGCCGAACTAGGTTTCTATGCTTCTATGTTTCCGAGCACTGGGCCCTGAACCCACCCAGTTGTGACATTAGCAACTCAATATTTGCTATTGTCTACCGGCTTCTCCTCCCGGCCAGTCAGGACAGGAGGTGGATCTTAAGACCGGATTAGCCAGGAGGAGGAGCCGGGGAAGCCGCAACCTGGATGGGGTAAGTGCTGACCTGGCGGATGGGGTTAGTTTGCCGCACCCCCCCAAAGAAAAGAGCACCAGCTGCCACTGTTCAACATTTCCCCTGCTGAGTCAGAGCCCTCCAATCAGCCGGGAGCATAAGCTTTACTGCATTTTTCGCACCATGCTAGATGGCATGTCATGTCACCACACTGCAGCACAATGCACTGCACTGTTCTGCAGAGACAGGAATGCATTGTCAATATAGAAGTAAAATATACCTGTGCTCAAATCCCAATAGTTTCTACATGTATATAATCCATCATGTGCTAAAGAAGTGTGACCACATAATTACATATAGTTGGTAAGGTTGAATAAAGACTTCAGTCCATCTAAGTAAACCTGTGTGGGTGGGTGTGTGTATGTCTCTACCACTTCCCATATCCCTGTATTTTGTGTTAAGTAAGAAGCCCATCTAAAAGTTTTTTGATATTAGTGACACTTCCCGCTGAAACCACTAATTGTGGAATGGAGTTCCAGTTCTTTATTGCTCTAACAGTAAAAAATCCTCTATGCCATTTAAGGTTGAACCACTTCCCATCTAATCTCATTGATTGGCTATGTGTCTTCTTGAGTGACCTGAGCCGGTGCGGCACGGACAACACAGAGGTTGCCAGTGTCACTGTGCCCATCAATGCAGCCCTCAATGCCCATAATTGCAGCCTCACCATGCCCATCATTGCAGCCTTACCGTGCCCATCATTGTAGCCTCACTGTACCCATCACCACAGCCTCACCGTTCCCATCATTATAGTCTCACACACATCATTGCTGCTTCGTTGTGCCCGTCATTGCAGCCTCAATGTGCCCATCATTGCAGCCTCAATAGTAGTGACTGTGCCTATTCATGCTGTCTCAGCAGTCAGTACCTGGATTTCACAGCGTGCATCTCCCGCTGTATCTCAGAGCTCAGTCTGAAATGTACGGCCGTGCTGTGACAAAATTCCTGCCCTCCTCCTAGACCAGCTTGTGTGATAGACGCAGTGTTATGTCTGGTCCAGGGACTTTTGACACAGCACAGCTGAAAGTTTCAGAGTCAGCTCCGAGACACAACGATCTCCCGTTGTGTAAAAGAGGGAGAGAAGGGAGCGATGCAGCCACAGTTCAAATCGGCCCCAGGGCAAGCGGCCTAATGCCAGCTATCCCAGTAGGCCAGTCCGGCCCTGCCCTTACTCGAGTATAAGCCAAAGGGGGCCTTTTCAGCATAAAAAATGTGCTGAAAAAGTCAGCTTATACACGAGTATATACAGTAGTTTCCTCCCAATTTTAGAATAACCATTAAGATATTTGTAGATTGCTATCATATCCCCTCTTATGCGTCTCTTTCCCAAGGAGAATGTGATGAAACCTCCAGCACCCAGCTTGGGTGTCCGTCAAGATATAGCTTCCTCTAGTCTGGAACCCGGAACCAGGTATTATAGTTGAATATTGCACCCAAGATACTAGACAACACTAGCTTAGGTGCAAACTGAAACTCTTTATTGTAAATTCACACAGAGTATATACTGTACCATGCAAGATCAGATAAGGGTTTGGTCCCATTACCCTAACAATACATACTGTAAACAGGAATATAATTAACATAGCTAAGGAACAGCCAACATAAACATCAATCTAATTAAACTACTAGGCACCTACACAAGCCTAGGTGACTCAGTGCCCACCCAGACAATGCTTTGTCCGGCACTAGTCTACCATCCTGGATGCACAAAGTACATTACATTATACTAATCATAAACACATAACATCCCACAATGGTTTGATAACAAAGTGGTCACAATATTAATCACATCTCCAAAAAATTTGCAGACAGACAGAAACAATAGGTGACTCAATTAACAATGGGAATTCACACCTAGGAGGCACACAATGGGAGAGACACAATAAACACATAACACCTTAATAACCAGACTATAGCAGGAGACCCCAGTATCAGGTTGGTTTAAGCTTATCATATTAACATCTGCTCTAACAGCTGAGTCTCACAGTCTAAAGCAGTGATTGCTGGTTTAGACACAAATGACCCAAATATGTGTGTTTCAGGGAGACATGGACCTGAATCCAAAGTAAGACCACTCCAAGTGTCCCCCAGGCACACACCTCCCAAAGAGTATTGCTCCCTTAAAAGCCAGGGCCCATAGTCAGTAGGCAAGAGGCCACCCTGCAGTCCCCTCCAAAAGTCATTGTCCTGGTTTGGTCTGTCACAGAGAATATATTTAATGTTTGTAATCTTTCCCTATAACTGAGGTCCTCCAGCCCTTTTATTCATTTTGGTGCCCTTCTCTGGACCCTCTCCAGTCCCAGCACATCCTTCCTGGTGACTGGTGGCCAGAACTGGACAGAATACTCAATATGCAGCCGAACCGAGTTTTGAAAAGTGATATAATTATCGTTTTATCTCTTGAGTAAATACCCTTTTTAATGAATGCTAATATTCTACTAACATTGCTTGCTGCAGCTTGGCATTGCATGGTATTGCTGAGTCTGTCATCAACTAGGACCCCCAGATCTTTTTACATCCTTAATTCTCCCAGAGGTTCTCCCCCAGTGTGTAGTGTGTGTAGCGCCGGGCTCCTGAAGAGCATGTGCTATATTTTTGTCAATTTAATGTTTCTAAAACCATAGTTGGGTTTTAGGGTTAATTGTTCCAAATTATGGTCTCAGTACCAGTTTGGCTGGACTGTATTTTGTTCTGCTTGGCCATAGGTGTTGGTGTCACCTCTGGCAGGCATTGGAACGCAGTCCGTTTGGACGCATTGGGTGCCAAACTTTCTCGGAACCAACAAGTGGGTGTGTTGTCTCGCTGTGTGTTCTGGGAGAGGGTACTTAAAGTACTGAGGTCACGTGATTCTGCGTTCTGGTCCAGAAGATCTTTCTGACTGTTTGGTCCTGGTCCTCCTGACCAGCCCCCAGGGGCCCTCATGGCCTGGGGTGCTGATCCATCCGTTTCCGAGCCTCAGGGCTGGCTAGCCCGAGGTGTAGTAACTGGAAGGAGGATTCCAAGGTGGTCCGGTGCCGCCACGGTTTTGGAGAGGCCCAGCAACTGAGAACGCAACCAGGGGAGGACTCTTCAGAAGAGGGCTATGCACAAGGCTGGCTGCTCGGTAAGAGCCTGGAGGCTAAGCTGGAAAGGACACCAGGTGAATCCATACTCATACGGTATCGCTGGACCAGCTGCGAGATACTGGTACCATGTGAGGGTTCTCTTAATTCATCCTTCAGTTTACTACAAGTCTGTGGCAGAGACTTTTCACTACAAGTTTTACTACCAAGTCTGTGGCAGAGACTTTTCTTATCCGAATCACCCGTCGGTTGCCAAATTCACCAAAAGGGGATTTATCCGATAGCTGAAGTATCCAGTTGTGAATGGCTATTCCCTGGATTGTATAGTGAGAGACATTCAAGTGTCAGCAGTTCCAAGAGTGTCTGAACTTCCTACCCTATTCCTTATCGAGAGACTGTGTTTATCTGATGTTTTGCAAATAAAAATCCCTAAAGTGGATCCAGTGTCAGTTTCTACAGTTCTTTGGGCCATCTACCTCAGGAAACCCCTAGACGCACACGAGGTCAAGAAGGTAACGGTAAGCCCAAAAATAACCAGCAGCTCTTTCAGGGGTTAGTGCTACATGTGCATTTGTATTTGTATCCCCCAAGTGCATTACATTTCCCTACACAACCTCATTTGCCATGTGTTAGCCCACCCCTCTGTTTTATCAAGGTCTTCCTGTTAAGTTGCTATACCCTGTTATGAGGTTATTGCCCTGCCTAGCTTAGTATTGCCAGCAAACACTGAGATTGAATTAATTATCCCAACCTCTATATAATTTATGGGCAAGTTAAACAGGATTGGTCCCAGGGGTACCCCACTTATAACTCCAGACCATTCTGAAGATACACTATTTATTACCACCCTCTGGTCATGCCCATGTAACCAGTTTTCTATCCAGGTACATATACTATCGTCAGCACTAATGACCTCAATTTGTGGATTACACATTTAAGGGGTACTGTGTCAAATGCTTTGGCATGTCAACTCTAAAAATTCTGAATGAACCCTCTGCACACTGCTATATACCCTTTCTATTCTATCCCCCCAAATAAACAGGGATTTTTAGTACACATTGCAATACATGTTTAGGCTGGCCACCTGCAACACAGTAATCCCTCTAGGGCCACTCGCTAATGCTAATCTGCTCTGCAAAATGCAAATGAGCCAGTGGATATAGTGCCAATATGGAGTAGAGGGACACAATTACAAAGTTCAGATCTGGCCACTGACCTGTATTTAGGCAGGTAGGGTTTTATGCTGCCCCACTCGGGAAGGTTAGTGTTAATTATGTTTCTAGCTCTTTTTTGGTGGGCTTCGTTGGGGTGACCCACTGGTTCTGGGTTATAAAAGGGACAGTGGTCCAAACCCGAGCGCTCAAAGAGGTTACTGAAAGTCTGCGGTTGCTGCTGTCACCGCTGCCGGAGTCTGTCCTGCTAGCCTGCTGATATGCCAAGACTGGAGTGCCAACTAATGAACATCTGGCCTCAGGGTCCTTCTAAAGCTTAGGGGGATTGCTGGGACCTGCAATTCTCCCTGAAGATGCCAGTCCTGGATACTACCATCATGGACTCAGATGTGACAGATATGGACTCTGTCCTGTGCAGGTATGCTGGGGCAGCCACAAGCCTGAGTTAGGGATTGGTTTAGGGGAAGATTGTTGCCCTTGACTATCATGCCAAGTTATTTAAGTTAAGCTTTTGAAACTTTGCCTTTGAATTATATGAAGTTACTCAAGGGGCGTAATGCAAGTAACTGGCACATTTAGTCTACAGCTCGGGTCAGCTAAACACATTGGGGTATGAAGACATCAGTGTAAAGCCCCATACACACGGTCGGACAATCCGCGGACCAGGTCGGTCGGATCCTGTCCGTCGTACTTTGTCCGATGTTGGTGTTGCGTACACACGGTCGGACTACGTTGTCGGAATATCCGGTCTGCAAGAACGTCGTGACGTAAGTCGTCGTCCACGAGATTAGAAAAGGGAAGTTCAGCACCACGTCAGGCACCCGTTGGGCTCCTTCTGCTGATCCCGTGTTTATCTCGAGTTAGTCGAAGTTTGGTGACTTAAGATTCGCGCTTCTCAGTTTTCTGACTCAGATCGTTACTGCTCTTCAGTTTGTGCTTGTCGTGCGTATCTGTTTATTAGTGCGTGTAGTCAGTTCGCATTTGTTGGTCATTGCGGCCTATATCTTGATATAGGACGCTTTGATTTGCACTGCTTATTGTCTGCTCGTTTCTGGTATTCATTTCGTTATTTCAGGCCTTGCTGTTTATCGGTGCTTTCTGTTTGTCCGTTCTGACCAGCCGACCTTTTGTGACCTTGTGAGCGATGTTTCCCGTGCGTACTCGTCGCAGAGTTCGTGCTGTACGCGGAATTGGTGTCGGGCTTCTAGCTTTGACCCAAGACCCGTCCATGAACAGAGTGACGAGGAGTATGTGGACCAAGAATTGGTTGCTTCAGCGTGACCAATTCTCGCACATGCCTTTGCTTCGTGAGATCCGGGAGAATAATCCTGATGATTTCAGGAACTTTCTCCTCATGACGGACCCCGATTTTCACCGTCTTTTGGCTTTGCTTACCCCCTTTATCAGCCGGCAGGATACCTGCATGAGACAAGCCATTACTCCGGAGCAGAGGCTTGTTGCCACGTTGAGGTACTTGGCGACAGGGAGAAGTCTTCAGGATTTGAAGTTCTCTTCAGGTATCTCTCCCCAGGCCCTGGGAATCATTATTCCAGAGACCTGTTCTGCCATCATCGAGGTCCTGCAGGAGGACTATATTAAGGTAACATTTATACTTTACTATTCCCTTCTATGTATGCTCTGTTTGCTAATGTCTTCTATTTTTGACCTCCTTCCCTAATTACCATGATTGCAATATGTTCTAATATGCTGTGCCCCTTTTCTCCTTCATGCATTTTTCCCTTCACTTACCTCCCCAGCATGCTCTTCTGCCCCAATAGACACCTATGGCCTAGTCACTTAAGCAATGTATTTTGTCTGCTGCATAGTATTTTTTGCCCACAAACACCCCCTAAAATATGCACAAATGTTTGCTGTGTGGTTTACTTCATGTAGAGCCCCTTTTTTTTATTGTTTTTGGTGGGGGGGGGGGGCAAACTCATTAGGAACCCCCTCCCCCAACTGCTCTGTCAGATGATACCAATCCTCTATCTGCTGGCTTTCCCAAGGTCAATACACACTATATACCTACCTCTTTATAGTGGGCATCTTTAGGGATGAATTCTGCAAAGCATGTAGTGCAAGGGGCTGCCTCCATACTTGCCATTTCCTAATTTTTGGTGTTCTTTTTCTCCTATTAGCTTGCTTGGAAATTTCATAATGTCACAATGTGCTTTCCTTTTTTTTGTTTGTGGGGGGGGTTTGAACTGTTAGTTCAGCTTTCCTGAGGGCTGCCAATAGTGTTAAGTACAGAGTGTCTGGCCAAACTAGCACACATTATTGAGCCATTTGCCAATCAATGAAGTGCAGAGGGTTACCTGTCCAACAACCCCCCCCCCCCCACCCCAAAACCCTAGTTATTGCCAATGGCCCATCAGAAGTGTGGGGATTGATGGGGGGTGAGTAATCTGTGAAGGGGACCCTCTACTTTTCTCTGCAAATACTTTCCAGCCTCCAATATTATACAATGCTCTTGTTCCAAGATGTTGATTGTCTAATCTGCTTGCAATGTTTATGTGCAAAGTGACTAATTATTTTTTCTTGTTTCACTCCACAGTTCCCTTCCACGCCACAGGAATGGCAGACTGTGGCCTCCCACTTTGCCAGCCGTTGGGACTTTCCTAACTGCGGAGGGGCAATTGATGGGAAACACGTCCGCATCGTCCCACCGCCCAACTCGGGGTCCCACTATTATAATTATAAAGGGTTTAATAGTGTAGTGATGTTGGCGGTGGTGTCGGCAACATATGAATTTATGTATGTGGACGTGGGATGAACGGCCGGATCTCGGATGGTGGTGCCATTGCGCACACGGAGTTCTACTGGCGTCTCCAAAGTGGCAGTCTGTGCTTGCCACCTCCAGAGGAGAATGCAGAAGGACTCCCCTTCGTCTTTGTCGCAGATGAAGCGTTTGCGTTGACTCCCCATCTGATGAGGCCGTTCCCGATGAGGACCCTCACCCCAGACCAGAGGGTCTTCAACTACAGGCTGTCCAGAGCCAGAAGAGTTGTGGAGAACACTTTTGGCATCCTGGCCAGCCGCTTCCGCCTGTTCTTGACGGCAATAAACTTGGCGGAATACAAACTGAACCACATAGTTCTTGCCTGTTGCATATTGCACAACTTCCTCAAAAGACATAACAGGAACTATGTGGTGTCCGTTGGCCCAGATGTGGAGGCCCTCCAAATGCGGACCTCACAGCCCTTCAAGTGGCACGTCCAGGCTTGCCCCCTCTAAATGCCCGCGCGGTCCGCGAGCAATATATGGAGTACTTTGTGGGTAGGGGGGCCATTGCTCTGCCTGACGATGTGTGAGAGGCATTTTTTAATAAATCTGATATTTCAACCAACCTATGATTTCTTGTCATTTCACTATTCTTTTTAGCTTTTTTTACCTTGAAATTTTTTCCCTTTGCCTTCGACAGTGGGAATGCACTTTCTGGGCAAAAGGAGGTAACAGTCTCTTCTTCCCAAAAAGATTCTTCTCATGTTGTGTGTTTGATACCTAATCTTTGGTCTAGAGAAGGTTTGTACTGCATAACTGACACCCAAAATACTCCTTTTCATCACCAGGTCAGACATGTGTGTATTCTCCAAAATGCTGTGCTCCGTGTTTTCGTACAAAGCACTGTGGGTATCATTTACCTTAGTCAAATCCACTATGCTCTACAAGTGCAGTGAAAAAGTGCCCTGGAAAAGAAACTTGCAGTGCAAAGTGGACTTGCCTTTAGTAAATAACACCCATTGCCCCCCATATCCTTTACATTTGACATACATAATGCATTGTGTTTTTGAAATAAGGAAGCCACACATTTAGAAAAATAAAAAAGTTTACTTGGAAAACATTCACAAGTGCGTTTACAATCTTCACGCCCAAACTGACAACATCTTGGTTATTTACAACATTGTTTACAAACATTCCACAATTGGTAAAACCAGGCATGGAGCAAAACAGAACCTATGAACTTGGAAAGTTCAACTTTGTAAAGTGAAGACAAGATCAGACATGACTATATGTTCAAAGTGTGTTTGATCTTGCCTTCATCACATGGGGGGGTCACCCCTGGAAAGTGGAAATTTAGAACATGCACACAATTTGGGTCTGAAAATGGTCATTAGATGGTAAAAACACATGCCTAGAAGCTTCAAAAGTGCCATTTTCCATCATGGGGATGAATGGACGTTTTTTGGGGGTGCAACCCCTTCACCACAACCACTTTCGTAGTTCGTAAAGTGGTTGCACCCCCAAAAAAACGTTGGCATTCATCCACCATGATAGGAGCTAGCACATGTGGACACAATGTGTGCATGTTCCAAATTTCACACAGTTCTTAAGTTGCAAATGTGTTCAGAAGCTGGCACAAATGTGTGTTAATTACTTGGTGCGTTTTCATATTTTTCCTAAAACATCAATGATGTTCTTCAATTTTTGTTGAACATCATTGATGTTTTGCTTTATGTAATCTAGATCTCTATTGCAGACCATTATCTCCCCGATGAGTACGTGGGCACTCTCTGTGGTAAAGTGCGATTTTTCTTCCACAACATCCACGTCACCTAAAAACCACAAACAAACAAAAATCGGGTGTTGGAAATGAGGCAGCCATACATTGATTAGCTTACCAGTAGCTGTGTTCTCCCACACTCACCTGTTGTGGTGACAATTTCTCCAAGTTCGATGATCTCTCCTTCCTCCTCCTCCTCCTCTGCTTCTGCTCTTTCACCTTTTTTGGGAGGTGTTGGTTTTGGGGTTTCCTCAGGCGGCCCAAGTTTTCGCTCCCCTATGAGAATGTACAAAAGGAAGATTTAGCAACACAATCTATTGAGGGCAGAAATAGGAAATGACAAACATTGCTTGAAAGTGACGGACACTATTTTTGTTTGGCCAGTTACAAATGCCAACTACATGAATGTAGTCACTTTGTAAAGGTGCTAAACTGACTAGCTTTTTGGTAGAAGTTTGTGTGATGGAGACCCCCCTCTAGTATCCACTGGAGCACATGTGTGGAAAAGCCTAATAAAAAGGGGGTTTGGGTGTCCCAGCACTAGTGCTCTAGAGTCCAGATGGGTAAACAGCTACTGGGTGACCTCTCCTTTACATTGAATAAATTGGCTTTACATTCTTGATGACATTTCTAGTGAGAACAAACTTCCTTTCCCCAAAAAAACACCAAACATCGTATTATAAGTAAAAAATGGTTAAGTGTGGCGCTGTGAAACTTTGTATCTGATCAATAGCTACAAGGAAGAATGCAATCTTCATTATATTGCTATCATCCAGATTTTAGTGATTAATCACCATCTGTAAAGGATGGTAGGAGAAAGTGAGTACAAACAGTCCACATCAGAACTGTTTATAAAAATAAAAAATACAAATATTATTAAAAATAGAAGTGAGCATCCAACACGAATCTATGTGAATCGCATGAGTGAACTGATTATGGTATGAGGATAAGGAAGTGTTGCTATATATAGTGAAAACACTAGGTTACCTGTCTCTGAAAAACAGGAAATCATATAATGCAATACAGTTCCTTTGTGTAACCGCCTATAATCAGAATTACAGTATGTATGAACTAAATGTAATCATAATCCAAAAACAATAACGTTCATGAAAATAAGTGAACACAATAAAAACATATATATAAAGTGAACCCAAATAAGTGCTATATTAACACGTGTTAGGGTGGTTTGTAATATAGATACAGGTGTCCCAAATGGAATATCACATGTGCAATGATATATCAATATTCTGATATTCCTCAGAAGTTAGATAGTGTTCATCAACGTATCATCCTCATGTGTTTTGGACGGCGTCAAGAACTTTGTAGAAATAAAGTTGGGTACTCTTACCGTCAAAGATGGACCCACTGACCTTTGGTGAGGGGTCAAACAGAGCTTGGATATGCCGATGGATGGTAACGGCAGGATGGTAAACCGGAATCAGGAGCTTGGAAGGGCACAGCTGGGCCGGTCCACAGTGTGTACTCACCGAATCTCAGATAACGGTATAAGGACTGCACTTTAAACAACTGTGCAGGAACTCGATGGTTGACCCCGAGGCAGCTCAATAGGTCAAAATCATGAAAAAGAGATAAAACAGAGGGCCTCCTCATAGGGTAAATCAATCCGATACCGGAATGGATTTATTTATAAAATTCTTGTTTGTCAGAAATAAAAACGATCAGTAAAAACAAAGACAAATCAAGAAGTAAAAAAGCAAACGCAGTGGTGATGGGTATAGCGTATCCGCCCTACGCGTTTCATCTTACCAGACTTCTACAGGGGCATAAGCTAGTAGACCACCTCTGCGTTATATATATACCACTATACTAATACATAAAAGCTAACACCTGAGCTTGTTTGGGGGCAGTCACACTTCCGGTTGTACACTCCCATGGATCAAGGACCTATCCAATTGGTTACACACAGCCAATAGGGATAACGACTTACCCGATTAGGAGGGTCTAGTATGACCATGCTGGATTGTATTGGACTGTCCAAGTGTCAAAATGGATATTACTAAGATCATAGGCTGTTATAGGCAACATGATCATGTACCGCCCTGAACGGCGTGTACATCCGAGGAGTGGGCGTTTGGGCGCGAAAATCCCATGCTGGTTTAGGCGCGAAAAACGGGAAGTGCGTCATTCAAATGGGAGGGCGCGAAAATCACATGCTGGTTTAGGCGCGAACAAAAGCAGGAAGTGCGTCACTCAAATGGGAGGACGCAACGTCACATGCAAACGAGTGACGTGTGGTGGATGGAGAAGTACCCGCCAGACAACGCACACGCTGTGCGGCGCATGCGCAAACCGCAGAACGTGATGACGTCATCCCACAGCCAATCAACGGCCCACGCTATAGACGGAGGCGAGCCCGTCCCCATCCGCAAGCGGTAAAAGCGGACGTGACGGTCCTTACAACTTCGACGTACGTCACACGCAGCGCCCACGTGATAGAAATAAACAACTTAGTCACATGACAAAAGAGGCTTATAACCCCGATCGTACTATATAACAGGAAGGCATCCACAAATCACGTGGTAGTAGTCAGATAATATTCTGACGGGAATCTAGAAATTCAAACCAGTAATCCAATTATACTAAAAAAACAAATTATATAATAAAAGTATGTAAAAAAACTATATGGAAAAGACTAATTTGGAAACCGGAGTCTGACTGTCACCAATCACTCGACTAATAACATTGTCATAAGTGTAGATAACAGTAAACCCATATACTAGTGGTATCCATAAACATATTATGAAAGGTATTATCAGTTATTCATCATAATATTAGTTATTCAATATAGTAATAAACAACAGGAAATGGGAACAGGACATAATAACGTCAATAATACAGAAAAAAATATATGTTGGAAATGGAATAATAATAGTCGTATATTATAAACTACTCGACTTATCATATTATTATAATATACGACTATTATTATTCCATTTCCAACATATATTTTTTTCTGTATTATTGACGTTATTATGTCCTGTTCCCATTTCCTGTTGTTTATTACTATATTGAATAACTAATATTATGATGAATAACTGATAATACCTTTCATAATATGTTTATGGATACCACTAGTATATGGGTTTACTGTTATCTACACTTATGACAATGTTATTAGTCGAGTGATTGGTGACAGTCAGACTCCGGTTTCCAAATTAGTCTTTTCCATATAGTTTTTTTACATACTTTTATTATATAATTTGTTTTTTTAGTATAATTGGATTACTGGTTTGAATTTCTAGATTCCCGTCAGAATATTATCTGACTACTACCACGTGATTTGTGGATGCCTTCCTGTTATATAGTACGATCGGGGTTATAAGCCTCTTTTGTCATGTGACTAAGTTGTTTATTTCTATCACGTGGGCGCTGCGTGTGACGTACGTCGAAGTTGTAAGGACCGTCACGTCCGCTTTTACCGCTTGCGGATGGGGACGGGCTCGCCTCCGTCTATAGCGTGGCCGTTGATTGGCTGTGGGATGACGTCATCACGTTCTGCGGTTTGCGCATGCGCCGCACAGCGTGTGCGTTGTCTGGCGGGTACTTCTCCATCCACCACACGCCACTCGTTTGCATGTGACGTTGCGTCCTCCCATTTGAGTGACGCACTTCCTGCTTTTGTTCGCGCCTAAACCAGCATGTGATTTTCGCGCCCTCCCATTTGAATGACGCACTTCCCGTTTTTCGCGCCTAAACCAGCATGGGATTTTCGCGCCCAAACGCCCACTCCTCGGATGTACACGCCGTTCAGGGCGGTACATGATCATGTTGCCTATAACAGCCTATGATCTTAGTAATATCCATTTTGACACTTGGACAGTCCAATACAATCCAGCATGGTCATACTAGACCCTCCTAATCGGGTAAGTCGTTATCCCTATTGGCTGTGTGTAACCAATTGGATAGGTCCTTGATCCATGGGAGTGTACAACCGGAAGTGTGACTGCCCCCAAACAAGCTCAGGTGTTAGCTTTTATGTATTAGTATAGTGGTATATATATAACGCAGAGGTGGTCTACTAGCTTATGCCCCTGTAGAAGTCTGGTAAGACGAAACGCGTAGGGCGGATACGCTATACCCATCACCACTGCGTTTGCTTTTTTACTTCTTGATTTGTCTTTGTTTTTACTGATCGTTTTTATTTCTGACAAACAAGAATTTTATAAATAAATCCATTCCGGTATCGGATTGATTTACCCTATGAGGAGGCCCTCTGTTTTATCTCTTTTTCATGATTTTGACCTATTGAGCTGCCTCGGGGTCAACCATCGAGTTCCTGCACAGTTGTTTAAAGTGCAGTCCTTATACCGTTATCTGAGATTCGGTGAGTACACACTGTGGACCGGCCCAGCTGTGCCCTTCCAAGCTCCTGATTCCGGTTTACCATCCTGCCGTTACCATCCATCGGCATATCCAAGCTCTGTTTGACCCCTCACCAAAGGTCAGTGGGTCCATCTTTGACGGTAAGAGTACCCAACTTTATTTCTACAAAGTTCTTGACGCCGTCCAAAACACATGAGGATGATACGTTGATGAACACTATCTAACTTCTGAGGAATATCAGAATATTGATATATCATTGCACATGTGATATTCCATTTGGGACACCTGTATCTATATTACAAACCACCCTAACACGTGTTAATATAGCACTTATTTGGGCTCACTTTATATATATGTTTTTATTGTGTTCACTTATTTTCATGAACGTTATTGTTTTTGGATTATGATTACATTTAGTTCATACATACTGTAATTCTGATTATAGGCGGTTACACAAAGGAACTGTATTGCATTATATGATTTCCTGTTTTTCAGAGACAGGTAACCTAGTGTTTTCACTATATATAGCAACACTTCCTTATCCTCATACCATAATCAGTTCACTCATGCGATTCACATAGATTCGTGTTGGATGCTCACTTCTATTTTTAATAATATTTGTATTTTTTATTTTTATAAACAGTTCTGATGTGGACTGTTTGTACTCACTTTCTCCTACCATCCTTTACAGATGGTGATTAATCACTAAAATCTGGATGATAGCAATATAATGAAGATTGCATTCTTCCTTGTAGCTATTGATCAGATACAAAGTTTCACAGCGCCACACTTAACCATTTTTTAGTTTCTTTCACAATCAGTCATATTGTTGTGTTGGCTGCTTTTTCACCAGGGAAGCGCAGCTGCATCCATATATATCGTATTATAAGTGGCCGAACGATCGAGGTTGCGTACGATCGAATGGACACACACACACGACCATGACAGTGGCAGAAAGATCGAGGCTAAGTACGATCGAATGCACAGACGAACATGAAAGTGGCCATTTTGGAATGTACAACTTCGCGAATTCGCTTGATCTTTCTGTACTGATCGGCCTCCCTCAGTTTCAGGTCTGACCAGCGTTTCCTCAGTTGCTCCTTGGATCGTTGTACCCCAAAATTATTGTACAGCCTCCTCACAACTTTAGACATGATCTTGGCCTTGCGGACATTGGGGTTGAGGTAAGGCCCATACTTCCCATCATAGTCGCTCCTCTTTAATATGTCCACCATCTCCAACATTTCTCCAAATGACATATTGGAGGCCTTGAATTTCTGGCTCCGGGATTGGGACGTTTCTGCCTCCGGACTTTCCTCGTCCTCCTCGTTGGTGGGATATTTGTGGCGCACCTGCTGTGTCCCCGCCATGTGCTCTCCCCACTGCGCCGTAAAGAGAAGGGGTGGGGAATAGACGAGAAACATCGTCAGGGGCGGGCGGAGTTTGACGCATGCGCACTGTATATAAAACGTCACACGCCTGTGTCGTAGCCACGATCTGGGAGACGAGGGGAGAGAAAGCTCACGCAGGAGACGATCGCTAGAAACGAAGGTACAATTTGACGTTAGTACATAACTAGCCTAGACTGATTCGAACTTGAGGCTTCTTTATGGAGAAGATTAGAAGAGTTTAGCCTGACATAATTTATAGTGCTTGGTGTGGTGTTGTGTCTTGCAGAGATTATGAAGGGATTCAACGACATGAGTTTTCTCCCCCTCTTCATTGCCAAATACAGGGAATTTCCCATTTTATGGCAGGCTAAACACCCCCATTATAGCATCAAACCAAAGAGGTACGCAGCCCTGGAGAAACTTGTGGAATTTGTCAAGCCAAGGTTCCCCGCGGCAACTGTTGATGATATAAGAAAGAAAATTGGCAGCCTGAGGAGTGCGTATATCAGGGAGCGCAAGAAGGTTGTGAAGTCGGAAGAAACTGCAACTGCAGCAGATGAGGTCTATGTGCCCAAGCTCTGGTACTATCAGAGTCTACATTTTCTCAAAGACCAGGCTGATGTCACGGAGCCACTCTCGACTCCTCCTTCCACGCTTCCTTGCGCGCAGGCCACCCCTGATGAGGCTTCCGAGGAGCAACCTGGGCCTTCCAGTCTGGAAGAGGTGGAGGAGCCCAGCTTGTTCCAGGTATAGTAGTTTTGTTACCATTTATGTGAATAATGAATGATGTTCACTTAATTCAGGATCCCCAATTGCTTAGTTCCTAACGTGTTTGACATATCAACTGACAGTAGTGTTGGAGACAGTTGGGGCCACAATCTAAACTGCAGGGCTGAGAATTGTATGGTTTTCTATTTGTAAACATTTTGCAACAGTCACTAGATGAGAATTGTGTGTGTTTGATGAACAAATAACTGAAACTATGTCCCTTTTTCATACACAGGAAGACCACAGCCAGGAGGAGGCTGTGGAAGGTGGCAGTCAGGAGGAGGCAGGGGTTAGTGGCAGCCAAGAGGTGGGTAGTGGCAGCCAAGAGGGGGCTAGGCCTCGGAGCCTGACTGACACCCAAATCCCTCCCCTCCGCCCTCCGTACAGAAGGGCGAGAAGGGGGGGTTATGCGGCAGAGTCAGCGCTCCGGATGATCAGAGAGGCTTCAGATTCCCTACATGCCACACCCACCGACGAGGAGACCTTTGGCTCCGTGGTTGTCACGAAGATGATGGGTATGGAGGTGAGGCAACGCAACATGTGTGAGGGGCTCATCGTCCATGTCCTAAATAAGGGTAGGGCTGGGGAGATGACCCCAGTCACACATGTTTGCCATAGTTACCATGCTCCGCCTCCTCCTCCTCCTCCTCCTCCTTCTGCCACCCCACCAGCACGACAGCCACAGCGTGGAAGGAAGCGTGGAAGGAAGACCTGAGAGTGACGACCTGGATTCAGTCTGGTCTGAGAGAAGATGGAGCCTCTTGTAGTACCAGAGCCTGGGGACCTAGATGGCATCTGCTGCAGTTCCGGATGCTTTGGACTTCAGGACCAGATTGCACTCCCCTTAATATACGTCCTCCTCAGGCCCCCAATTTTCTACGCTTGAAAAATGATGGTTGCCGTGGGGGTCCAAGGCTTTGCAAATTCCCCAAGTTTCACCATGGCTGCGTTCCTCTTTGGTTTGTTGCTGAGACCTAAATAAATTTTTTTGGGATTGGAAATAATCATTGACTATTGTGTTTTACTTTTCTACAATGACAGTTTTTCTTTGAGTAGGCAGGTACATTTCACTAATCCTAAAGTAGAATTAACAAGGGGCACCAACAACCAACAAACTCCTAGTAAATTTAAGCAAGAAATACAAATGTTAATAATGTGGTTTTGCTAAGTTGAGACACACAACCCCCCCTCCAAAAAAAAAACAATAAATATCCTTCAAATATGTATTCCCAAAAAAAAGAAAAAAAAAGACAAATCATGCTAAAAATATAACAAAGATTCTTTTATGATCTGAGTAAAAATAAACATGTAGTGTATAAATGCTGAAAAGTAATAAAGAACTAAGTTTGTGAGAAGTGCGGGTGAATAGGAGCAGCTAAAACATGTCATTCTTGTTGCATTGTAAAGAAAAAGAGAATGCGCTGCATTAAAGACATTTTAACATTGCAGCGTGACGAATGTGCTGTGTCGATTAGGAAAGGTAGTTTTACCTGACCGAGCGCTTCCGTCACAGAATTTCTTCTGAGCATGCGTAGCACTTTGTCCGTCGGACAATCGTACACACGATCGGATTTGGTGTGATCGGACCGTGTTGTCGGCAAATCTTTCCAGCAGGAGATAAGACTTTGTCCGGCGGACAATCCGACGTACACTGTCCAAAGGTGCATACACACGGTCTGATTTTTCAACAACATTGTCCGATCGGACAGAATCCATGAAAAAGTCCGACCGTGTGTATGGGGCTTAAGAGTTAATACAGTGTGAAGACACAGGTGGTTAACAAGGGTAATGTTTCTCTAGCAGCCTGTCATACGTGTGTACAAGTGACAGGTGGGATAGCCTCTTACAGGAGGAGTTGTTGTAGGCACACTCTTCATGAGCAGGTCCCTCTCCCATAGCAATGGGAGCAGATCAGCACCACAGATGTCCTTAGCCTGAGCACAGAAGACAAAGAGTTAAAAGTGCATGCATGGAGTCAGTGCTTGGTGCATGGCAGGACCCATACCATTGCTGGGAGTGAGGTAGCAGGGATTCGGTGGACAGGTTAAGAGTGCATTCGTTTTTCATGTCTCTCCTGAATGCATCAGTGACTGTGGTGGTATATAAATACATCAAAAGAGTTTACTAGAGTTTAGTTGTCTGTTCAAGTGAAGGTACCCCATGTGTAAGGCAGTAACCCTAACCAAAGTGCCCAGAGTAGCCCAGAAAAACCCATTCTGGGGCAAGCCTCTCATGTTACCTTTGCTTGACACCAAACGAGGAGGGAAGCATAGAGGACACGACTACCACCCCATGACCCCTGCCTGACCACATGCAATAGAAGTAAGATCTACAGTATCTGGGTTCAAATCCCAATAACTTCTACATGTATATACTCCATCAGGTGCTTATAAAGGAAAAATGGCTGCGCTGAAAACAAATAAAGTAAATATACAATAAATTATATATACATTCAATTATCCCATCCACATCGTGTTGTGTTGGAAAAGAAAAATTCAAACTATCTCAATCTGAAATAATTAGAACTAATTGTTCACCCTCTCTTATCCACCACTCTGTGATACGTTGAAAATTATTACTTGTGTGACAAACCACAAATTAAATAATACAATAATTCAAACTCTGGTAGGATGTCATATAGAACAACAGAGATCCAAATCACAAAGTGTATTTCGCAGTGAATTGAGATCTAGTAGGGTGTCATAGAGAACAGTAAAGGTCCAAAATTAAAGAAGATGACATTTGCACGGAGAAAATCAGTTCATGCAAGGATAAGTCCACCACAAGATTCAAACTGTATTAATGGTGATTCCCATCTGGGACATCCGACACACACTGAAAAGATGGTGAGATAGCCAAAACCAGAGATCCTCCACCGAATGATAAAAATAGCCGCTTACCAGCTAATCTGGTCCCTGTATTAGAGAGACCAGATGGGCGTATGGCATGTACCCCTGCCTGGGTCTTTATCCGGGCTTCTCAGGGACACAGTCGTCAGGTTGTTCTTATGGAAACTGGTCTTTTATATGGGATCACTTAGTATTCACTGGTGGCATCGGCCACGTTCCTGACGAACAGGGAGGTGTTGGGCGGCCTAGAGTAGCGGGACATGGTGCTTGCGACCTATGACTTCCGGCCTCTATAGACGAGCCCCCGTACAGCGTTGTCTCTCGTCCTTATTAGGCGGGCAGGCGAAGGGCTCCACTTCGTTGTCAAGGGGTGTGTCCAGCATTCGAACGGTGATAGGAAGGCGTTCAAGGTGCTTATGGGGTGTGATAACATTTTAACATAAACATTTTTGCACACTGCTATATATCAGTCAACTTTGCAAAAAAAACAGGGATTTTTAGTTCACATATATTGCACTACATGTTTAAGCTGGCCAACTGAGGGCCAAGTAATCCCTCTACGGCTAGTCCTTACTCTACTCTGCAAAATGCAAATGCTCCAGTGGATATAGGGGCTGATTTACCAAGCATTTGCGCCATGAGTTGCGGTGCACGCAGATGTGCAATGGCCGTTTTCGTATTCACAGAGCATTTGCGCCTGTAACACAGCGCAATTCCCCATTTACTATAATGTTGCCGGCCCACGGGCGGCCGCGATCTGTGTGCCGCTATAGACCTGGCGCAAGCATTCTTCAACTCAGAATTAAAAGAAGCTGGAAGTGGAAATATTATGGGGGTGATGTGGGTGATATGAGGAAGTATAGATATGACTGTCCAACTAACAAATATGCCCAAAATAGAACCGAAAATTAACTTTCTCTGAGCAGGCTTGCTGCGCCTGCAAATACACTTGGAACTGCACTAGGTCAATTTATGTACTGTGCATGCGCAAGCGGCATTCGCGCCCGTTCATGTGCTCAGGTTCACTGCGCCGGCAAAATCTTAGTAAATTTCAAGCCACGTAGGTTCATATGCATAAGTTGAACAGGTGCACATCTCAACTTGACTTTTTTTTTTGCGCTGGTTCACTTCTATGGGTTTTTAAAGGCTATTTGAACACAGGTCATGTTAGCATTAAGAAAATAAAAAAAAATGAAGAAAAAAAATGCGTGGGGGACCCCCCAAATTCCATACCAGGCCCTTCAGGTCTGTCATGGGTATTAAGGGGAACCTCGCGCTAAAAAAAAAAATGGCGTGGGGGTCCCCCTCAAAATCCATACCAGACCCTTATCCAAGCATGCAACCTGGCAAGCCGCAGGAAAAGAGGGGGAAGAAAGAGCACCCCCCTCCTGAACCATACCAGGCCACATGCCCTCAACATTGGTCCCCCCAAAGCACATTGTCCCCATGTTGATGAGGACAAGGGCCTCATCCCCACAACCCTTGCCCGGTGGTTGTGGGGGTCTGCGGGCAGGAGGCTTATCCGAATCTGGAAGCCCCCTTTAACAAGGGGACCCCCAGATCCCGGCCTCCTCCCCTGTGTGAAATGGTAAGGGGGTACAAAAGTACCCCTACCATTTCACAAAAAAAGTGACAAAAGTGTTAAAAATTACAGGAGACGGTCTTTGACAATTCCTTTATTAAAGTCTTCTTTCTTCTGGTCTTCTCCCTTCTTCCTTTCTTCATCCTTCGGTTTCTTCATCTTCTTCCTCCATCTTCTTCTTCCTCCATCTTCTTCTTCCTCCTATCTGCTTCTTCTTGCTCCGGTGTTCTCGTCCGGCATCTTCCTCCACGTTGTCTCTTCTTCGTTATCGGGCCGCTCCGCGCAATGGGAGGCTCCCACTATGTGACGCTTCTCTTCTTCTGACAGGTCTTTTATAACGGAGGTCGGGGCCACCTGGTGACCCTGCCCCCCTCTGACACACTGTTCCATGCATCAGAGGGGGGCGGGGTCACCAGGTGGCCCCATCCTCCTGAAGGGCCTGGTATGGATTTTGAGGGGGACCCCCACGCCATTTTTTTTGGCGCGGGGTTCCCCTGAAGGGCCTGGTATGCTTTCGGAGGGGAACTCATGCCTTTTTTTTTTAAATTAAAGTCGCCTGGGCACGACTTAAAGTCATGTTGTAAGTCGCCCCAAGTCGTGTTGTAAGTCGCCCCAAGTCACGCTGGAAGTTTTGTTGCCCCTGTGTGAATGGACTGTTAGTGTGCGCTATTATCAATGGCATACTGATATCGCGGTGCACCGGTATAGTATGTGTTGCGCTTATGTGTTCGCTGGTTCATATGCTCACTTAATAATTTATCTGGCGCAACAATTATGGTATGAACCGGTGCAGCGCATTCATCTGAGTAAATCAGCCCCATAGTGTCAATATGGGGTAGATAGACGCATGTTGTAGGAGAGCTACAAGGTTTAGGTCTAGCCACTGACCCTTCTCCCCTATCCCTTCTGTGCTTTTTTTAGGTCTATTCAAGCACTAGCTATTTATTTCCATGTGCTGAAGGAATTCAAGGATGGTAAGATTGGAAGGATCTAACATGATAAAGTTCTCAAAGTAATCTGTTACTTTCGAAGCTACTGCTGCTGTTCTGCAGTTGGATATTTATACCTGAGCGCAGAGAAACCTATAATTCTGAAAGATAGTAATAGAAGTTTATTGTAGAGATCAAAAAAAGAAAAAACTTTAGCTCCCCTCTCTCTTACCAATGCCCCCATCCAAATCACCCCCCCCCCCCCAATCAATTTTTTGTAACATTCTTTAAATACCTTTTTTTCTTATGTCTTCAGGCATGTTGGGTAATGTAATAGTTTCCTCTTACTCTCTCAACAGAATCTTGCTTCCTCCTTATCTGAGCGGTGTTCATGCAATGACGCATTCAATCTTGAAATGCTATGATCACGGGCTGTGTAATGATGCCTCCCCAAGGAACAAGTCCATTGAAGATGTGTACAGTATTGCAGCAAAAGCTACTTTTTTTGTATGGATGCAAGGTGGCATTATAAAGTTTTTAGTTGTAGACAGATAGCATTGTGCCACAATCTATAGGGTCAGTACGTCAGTTTGTCTCCAGAAAAGAAAAGTGGGTGATCGCACACTAAATGCATGAAGGATCCTAGATTTTATTAAAGTAGCCCAATACAAAATAAACACACACCCACACAGACAACACATTTCAAGCTGACAGCGCTTAATCATAACAAAGCACACTCCATGGATTTACTCCTTAAGTATCAATAATAATTACAAAGTTTACACAGCGGAGTCCAATTAGCGTCCAAAGTTTTGTTTGCACCACACACAGTAGAATTCCCAAACAACCCCCCACAATATTAAAATAGCATTGAAGGAGTAAAGGGGGCGAGTTGTTAGGTGGACCAACTTGGGGCAGTGTACACACCACTACGACAGCTCATCTTGCATTGAAATGTAACATTTTATTTTTCACATTTCTTATAAATATTGATTTAAATATAAAAAGTGATATTCTCTGTTTAAGTTTTATACTCAGTTACTGCATAATAAGCACATTCTTATTATTTCTGTAACAATTGTTTGTGTCATTGTTTTAAAATGTTTTGTCTTTTTGATAACATTGGCAAACCAGTCATGTGATAAGCTATACTGCACTTTATGGGTAGTGATACTATCATAAGCAGCAATAAACCATTTTACCATGCACGAGAGTATTTATTCTCTTATCTTTTTGCCTTGTTTAAGACTAGAACTTCTCAGACAACTGGCTGTGAAATTAGGATATGTATACAAGGCAAATTTTCTTATATGTCTCTCCATACTCCATGCTACATTTGTTCCAGATTTGCAGTATATAAGAGATGAAGAAGCATTTGAACTTCATGGGGAGATCTTTGAGTCATGTGGGATCAAATCTCTGGTCACGTGTCTACTTCAAAAGGTATAGATTTAATACATGAAACATCATTTTTTTTTTCCACTATGTCCCTGACTCTCATCCTTTACTAATATTCAATATGCTCTGCAATGGCATCCACCTTTTACTGAGCTCAGAATAGGGAAGAAATAGAAAGAGACAAAAATACTTTTAAACTCTTATTTTTGATGCAGGTAGCGCCCTGGGGTTTAGTTAGGGAGCTCCTCACAAATGTACTTGCCAAGAGTAGTTATCTTGGTCGATTAATAGAGAGCTATTTATTTCTCCCTAAGTTTGGCCTTGTTGCACTTTTCTCTTCTACCACTAGGTGGCTGGATACTTGGTGATACAGTATATGAGAAGGGCAACCCAAGGTCAGGTTATGGGTATATGGGGTACCTCAGCTAATCGGCAGGGGTTTTCTTGCATCCCTTGGCCTGCTGGAAGAGCCTATATATTCAGGTGAGATCAGGTGATCTATGTTCTGTGCCACCTGGACCGCTGTCTGGGTGGACATGTGTCGTAAGCCCCGGGCTGCTAGGCTGGAGATTGGGCCTATCCTGGGAGCATCTGTCTGTCAGGCTGTGTGAGGGCCTATCCAGAAGTAAGAGGGCAGCACAGGGTTGGGATTGCGACTTGCAGTCCAACCAAAATTGATGGTTCTGCCGGCCGGAGAACCTGTCGTTGTCGGAGGTAGAAGGGAAGCTGTCACCACTAAGGGACCAACCGCCTTTACAAGGGACCACAGTGAATAACTGTAGAAAGTACCGGAGTAACATTCTTACCGAACGGGCATGGTGGAGAATCGGAAACTTCAGGCGTGATCAAGTCAGGGACTCAACCAGCGGAGGTGATGCTTGCAAAGCAGCCTTGTTTGTCAGGCCAGGGACCAAACTGGTCAGCGGGGGTGAACATTGAGAGGTATCTGGAGCGCCAAGCTAGGGACCCAGCAGGGAAGCGTCGGTGATGCTTTAGGGAGATACCACCGCAAAAGCCTTGAGGAGCACACGGGATTTAGAGTCAGTGTATCAGAGAGTCCAGTGAGAGACTAGGAGCTCAAGGGGCTGAAGAATTGCAAGTGGGCATTGTAGTGAGGCTGAGAGAACTGTTGAAGAACTGTTAAGAACTGTTAAATACTGTTGCCATAGGAGACAGCAAACCTGCACGTGCAGAAGTGGCACCTTGCTGGGGCCTTTCCCTGTATGGCTGTCTTCCTATTGAGTCTGCCTATTGAAATTGCAACCACTTAAGGGTGTCCTGGCCCTAACCCTCTTTCCCTTGCAAAAAATAAAAAGGACTGTTAAAATAAAACCTCTTTTGCATCCAAGAAGTGTCTGGTGCCCAATGACTTTCACCATTTTTACACCCACTATGCCTCACCAGCTAGCCCGCTAAAGTAAACACAAGCATGCACATGGTGGGAATCATCATTGGACATGTGCGGTGGTATCTCTTACCCACTCTCAAACATGTGGTGCAGTTCCCTACTCACCCTGAGATGTATGATATGGTCCTCTGATATGTGTATCAAACCTAATTTGAAGTCATAGGATCCTATTTTACACATAATGACTAGATGGAAATACTGCTCGTATTCCAACCTAAGCGTACAATATATATACAGTATCTAACAAAAGTGAGTAAACTCCTCACATTTTTGTAAATATTTTATTATATCTTTTCATGTGACAACACTGAAGAAATGACACTTTGCTATAATGTAAAGTAGTGAGTGTTCAGCTTGTATAACAGTGTAAATTTGCTGTCCCCTCAAAATAACTCACAGCCATTAATGTCTAAACCGCTGGCAACAAATGTGAGTTTACCCCTAAGTGAAAATGTCCAAGTTTGGCCCAAAGTGTCAATATTTTCTGTGGCAACCATTATGTTCCAGCACTGCCTTAACCCTCTTGGGCATGGAGTTCGCCAGCGCTTCACAGGTTGCCACTGGAGTCCTCTCCCACTCCTCCATGATGACATCACAGAGCTGGTGGATGTTACAGACCTTGCACTCCTCCACCTTCCATTTTAGGATGCCCCACAGCTGCTCAACAGGGCTTAGGTCTGGAGATATGCTTGGACAGTCCATCAGCTTCTTTAGCAAGGCAGTGGTCATCTTGGAGGTGTGTTTGGGGACATTATCATGTTGGGATACTGCCCTGCAGTCCAGTCTCTGAAGGGAGGGGATCATGCTCTGCTTCAATATGTCACAGCACATGTTGGCATTCATGATTCCCTCCATGAACTGTAGCTCCCCAGTGCCGGCAGCACTTATGTAGCCCCAGACCATGACACGCCCACCACCATGCTTGACTATAGGCAAGACACACTTGTCTTTGTACTCCTCACCTGGTTGCCGCCACACACACTTGACACCATCCAAACCAAATACGTTTATCTTGGTCTCATTAGACCGCAGGACATGGTTCCAGTAATCCATATCCTTAGTCTGCTTGTCTTCTGCAAACTGTTTGCAGACTTTCTTGTGCATCATTTTTCTTTAGAAGAGGCTTCCTTCTGGGACAATAGCCATGCAGACCAATTTGATGAAGTGTGCAGAGTATGGTCTGAGCACTGACAGGTTGACCCCCCACCCCTTTCAACCTATGATGCTGAGAACATGCACTTAACTTCTTTGGTCAACCATAAAGGAGACCTGTTCTGAGTGGAACCTGTCCTGTTAAACCACTGTATGTTCTTGGCCACCCTGCTGCAGCTCAGATTCAGGGTCTTGGGAATCTTCTTATAGCCTAGGCCATCTTTATGTAGAGCAACAATTCTTTTTTTTAGATCCTCAGAGAGTTCTTTGCCATGAGGTGGCAAGTTGAACTTCCAGTGACCAGTATAAGAGAGTGAGAGCGATAACACCAAATTTAACACACCTGCTCCCCATTCACTCCTGAGACCTTGTAACACTAACGAGCCACATGACACTGGGGAGGGAAATTGGCTAATTGGGCCCAATTTGGACATTTTCACTTAGGGGTGTACTCATGTGTTGAGTTATTTTGAGAGGACAGCAAATTTACACTGTTATACAAGCTGTACACTCACTACTTTACATTATAGCAAAGTGTAATTTCTTCAGAGTTGTCGAATTAAAATATAATAACATATTTAGAAAAATGTGAGGGGTGTACTATATACTATATATATATATATATATATATATATATATATATATATATATATATATGTGTGTGTGTGTGTGTGTGTATGTGTGTATAAATATATATATATATACAAGCAACAGGGTAGGAGAAGGCCATTATGATGGGATGATTATTTTGAATCACTTGATGGGACTAATATACATGTGTATCCTTATAAAGTTGGATTTCCAGTAGTTGCAAGTGTTTTGCAAACTGGCAGTGATTTAAGATCTTTTAAAATGAATTAATATGCACCTACAACAATTATTTTTAATAATTTAATTCACAGCCAAAAACATTTAAGTTTAAGCTTGCCATTCTTCAGAGTACTAATAAAAAAACACACCAAGAAAAACGAAATTAGGTCTAAATGTTATTTTATTTGTGTTGGAGGCAAAAAAGCATTAAAAAAAGGTATACAAATTATAATGGGAAATTCAACAGGACGAGAAAAGAAACAAAAGGAATAGACTAATAAACAGAAGAAGATAAAATAACCTTGCTGTCATATTTTTGCAGGACATATAAATTATTTTGATTTATTAATTAGAAACACTTAGGAATGCATTTTCCAAGCCATGCTGATCCAAACCCAGAATAAAGTCACTGCCAAAATAAATGTCATAGGCTTCCTTAATTTAACACATGGGATCAGATGAATGAAAATCCAATTCCCCTTCCACTTCTCAAAAAAGAGAGTCTTACTGCTAGGAAACAAAGAAATGATTTTCTCCTGGAAGTGAATCAGAAGACACACCATCATTCGGTAGCCAGAATATAATTCAAGTGAGCTCGGTATAAAAAGAAAAAAAAAAAATCCAAATCTATCATATAAACATTTTTTTTTAGGGAAAACTACATTTCTTACTCGAGCTTGCAAATCAGAGCGTACTAGGTCTCTCTTGATGCTCACAGCTGGGAAATAGGCAGATCCAATGAAAGTGGACTTGGTGATGACCTATGCACACAAGTACAAACAGGAACTGGACAATTAGAAACCTCTTCATTCCACCAAAAGGTAGGATTGCATCTACTTTATTCAACAGTATAATCGCGAGAATGTTATTAACACTGTATTCAGCACTGCTTCAGATTTTCCTTTACTCCAAGTCAGACAGAGCAGCTCAAGTGTGCGTGAGGTGGCAATATGCACAGAAGCCTGAAAAGGTTCAATTGAATCCTAGAAAAGAAACAAATCTTAACTCAGCCAAACAACCATAATCTCAAAAGCATGCATGGAAAGCAATATAGTGCACCTGGTTAGAATGTAATCCGGCTTTATTGTTATGATTAGCTCTCCTATACGTACAGTTAAATTGATTTTGAGAAAGGATGACTTGGCAAGCCAACTGTTTCAGCTGAAAGTAAAATAATCCATGAAACGTGTTTGCTTACTTACTGAATGTTCCTCTGAACCGAGGCCCGAAAAACATTAAAACTACTTTAGTGAGGATTACAGTATACACAAGCTGACAATCAGAACAAAAGAGTTATATCATGAACCTGCTGTTATGAAACAAGTGACACATCTGGATGCAGGAAACCCGTGGTTTAGTCTAGGCAAAGAAGACTAGCATTAATAAAATATTTTTGCCATTCTACAAGTATTGCGTGTGTTATCAATTAGCTGCTTTGGAGCTTCACAACAAGAGACCATCTAAAAGAAATTTACAGCATGTTTAATGTTTTAAGATTTAAAGATAGAGTTTTATCTTTATGTGCCAATGCTTTATAAAACCTATTTATTCTTACAACATTTTTATTGAAATGAATTATATCTTTACATGGAGGCAGCCATATATGCTCATTTCATATGCAGTGTATGCTTCCTGCCTAACAGCAGTCTAGGACAATTGCATTTTACGGCACTTCTTATGTTTGCCAATCAATCTTCTCAGACTGACCGAAAACAAATAGTTTTTATTTATATCTCAACAGCAGACATTCTGAATAAACTGCTCCATATATACAGATGGCTATTAGAGTGAGAATATATTCATATGTACTGTATATGAAATACAATTATAAAAAACCTAGTATGCACTGGGGTTGATTTACTAAAGGTGAATAGGCTGTTCACTTTTCAAAGTGCAGTTGCGCTCTGCAAGTACAGTTGCTCCAGAGCTCAGTAAACGAGGTAAAGCTTCACTTTGCAAAGAACACCCAATCACATGCAAGAAAAATAAAAAAAAACAGCATTTTTGCTTGTACATGATTGGATGATAGAAGTCAGCAGAGCTTCTGCTCATTTACTAAGCTTTGGAACAACTGCTCTTGCAGAGTGCAACTGCACTTTGCAAAGTACACAGTTTATCTGCCTTTAGTAACTCAACCCCATTGTGTAGTTCTTTGTCTCAAATGTAAAATGGTGTGACTGGAGATCATTCAGTGCCCATCCCAGAGGAAATTTACGTAAAAAAAAGGTAGGGTGGCGCAGATGTTAAAGGGCAAAAACACACACATGATTATAAAAAGGAGCATGTATTTAGGTAAAAACTCATAGAAAATACAGGCTCATAATTTAGATGTAAACAATAACCAAAAGCTCAAACAGAGCCAGTTGACCATATGATGTAAGTCAGAACCCCTTAATATAGCATAGGCTGTTGAATTGATTATGGGCCAGAGAGTGTATTTCTAAACACATTTAGAGACTGAAGCTCTTCTTCAGGGACAGTCCTGGAACAACACTCAGGAGTATTGTAAAGGATCACATGTAAGGATAAAGCCTGTGAGAAATTCTTAAAAACACATATTGTGTGATACACATGTGCTCAATTAAGCAAACAGCAAAGGAGGGCCGACAGGTAGGGCCAGGCGATGGCAACAGAGACCCATTGGAGCTGTTGCCATTTCTATAAGAGACCGATCCGACTGGCTGCACAACTGGTGAGCAGTTTCATAATCATGTGTGTGTTTTTGCCTTTCAACATCCCTGCCACCCTACATTTTTTATGTGTAGTTCTTTAAAGAGAACACTAAACTGTTTGTACTAGCCCCTGCCAAAGCGAAGCGGTCTCACAACAATGCAGTCATATTTGTAAGCTAGGTTTAGACAGAACCTAACTAAAAGTTTGTTATAGGTAACTGTTGGGCCATCATACTGCCCAATATACCAAATTCATGAAAACTGTACAAAGAAAATGTAGTAATTGTAAACTTTTATATAAGAATACATCATCCAAAGTCTGCCAATAATGGTCAATAACCGACCCTTTAAAATCATGTTGGCACTACACCTAAACAATATTAAAGTAAGTGAAGGCAAACCTTTTTTTTTATTTAATTTGGATAGAGTGGTAAGGGGATAGAACCACTATTAGGTTTCCATTGATGTCTGTGTCCCCATTAGGGAGATTTATTCTCTAAAGCTGGCAAAACACTTGTAGATTTTCATTTGTACAAACATTCATAAGAAAATTCCCAAATTCTCAGTACATTTGACGGCCTAACAAATGTTGTTTAAAACTTCAAACTTTCATTGCTTTTAAGTTTAATTTTGGAATGAATGGACCTTATCAAACGAAAAGCACGTACAGAATTAGAAATTAATTTGTTCAAGAAAAATTTTCCATTCCACTGCTTCCAATTTTCTCATCAATGCAGCTGAAATCGAATGTCGATTTGACACCACTAATGATTAGAGAGTGAACAAACATTCTTAAAACTAAACATTTCCAATGACCTTTTTCTAGTTTATAGCCAGCTTAATTTTCCTAATCAGCAATGTCACTCGAAAAAAGTTTAGATCCAAAATTTTGATTTGCGACCAGAAGAGGAAGAGAAGGGAAATCTTCCAATGGGTTTACTTGTTCCTGTGACAACTGTCTAACAGGATTTCTCCCATATTGGAATGATATCCTCTCACTTCCTGTTGAGTCTACAGGACAAAAAGTAAAGGGACATTTCCTTTAATGGGACCCAGATGGCATTAAAAAAAAACGGAGTTTTAACACTTCTCTTACTTTATCCAAAATTAAAAAGAAAGTTTTGGCTTTATACATATATGATTAAACAGATTAAACACTCTGCTGTAGGTAAATAGATCACATACAAAACATAAAGAACTTATGAAATGACCAGCATATGGAACAATTGGTGCATAGACTAGCTGAATATGCAGTGCATAAGACCTGATGTATCAATATGTTCTTACTTTTAGAGTAGGCTTGAATGTTATTGGTGACTGAGAGGAAATAGTTCCAGTTCTTAATAAGGATGCAATGATACAGAAGGTCTCTGATGCCAGTTCGCTATAGTACAAATGACATCTGCATTGACTCCTTGCCTACTGCTTCTTCTATACAGTAATATGAATACAAAAGAAAGGGAGGATGTCAATATCAAGTTATGAACTTTGGAACCAGAACCTCTGTTCAGAAAAATGTAATCATTTTACAGCAAGAATCAGACTGATCTGAAACACTTAAACTTAGCCAGCAGACTGTTTTGCATTTTTTACTTTCTGAACAACTCCCAGTAAGTCATGCTTCGGCAATTTATTTCCAGGATCCAGAAAGCAGATCAGATGTACAAGACTGTTTTCCATTTTTACCAGGATAGCTTAGACATTTAAAAAATGTCTTTTTGGTTTCCTGTAAAGATTTTCCTGTAGAGCACATATTTTCTACCGTGAAGGTATTGCCAGTCATTTTAGTACACTTAATTTTTCTAGCAATAATGACATACAACTCAAATATGCCATGCAGAAAAAGCAACTACTGTGAATTTAAATACATGTTTTTTTTTTTAAGGTTCAGTGTTCTTGCTTTGTACCCAAGAGGAAAGCAAGTTGTGTCCAAGAATATGTTTTCTTTCTTTTTTTTTATCATACTGGCCCTAAACGCTGTAGAAATATTTTTTCCAAAGCATTAGGAAAGAATGTTACACCATTCATGTCTGCGGTTGTGTGCCAGGTAGGTATTGTATTAGTATCAATCTGATTTTGTCAAAGGATGTTATTTGTAACAAAGAAGATCTGAATATTTAATTTCACACCAATGAGTTTTAATTAAAATAAAAATGTTACAGCAGTCCAGTTAAATTTGAAAAAAAATAGGTATATGGCTAAATTTAGATGGCTGAACCTAAGCAGATAGTTTGCTGTGTTCAGAGGTGAATAACTTCTACAGCTGGATGCAGCAACACTCCATGTTATGACTGCAAACTAACTGGATGATTAGCTGTGGTCAGTTTGTGGGTGGCTAAAATGCCACAGAAACACTGACCAGGGTAGGTCAGAGGTTCTATTTGCAGGAGCTGGTAAATGCGAACAGTAGCAGCAACTTCCATAGATTTGTACAGAGTACAATTCTGACAGCCTCTTCTTAAAGAAGCAGGTGTTCACATACAGCAGGGGTAGGCAACCTCGGCCCTCCAGCTGTTTTGAAACTACAAGTAAGACATTTCAAGACCCTAACAATCACAGGCATGACTCCTAGAGGCAGAGGCATGATGGGATTTGTATTTTCACCACAGCTGGACGGCCAAGGTTGCCTACCCCCGACATACAGTGTACACAAGAAGTGTTTACAACTGCCGGCTGTCCCTGGCCGCTGCTATTTGGCCATCTAAATGTAGCCATAGAATGCAGACCAGGAGCACACCAATCTACACTATATTGTCAAAAGTATTGTGACACCTGCCTTGAATTTTAATCACATCCCAGTCTTAGTCCGTAGGGTTCAATATTGCTTCGGCCCACCCTTTGCAGTTATAACAGCTTCAACTCTTCTGGGAAGCCTGTCCACAAGGTTTAGGAGTGTGTCTGTGGGAATGTTTGACCATTCGTCCAGAAGCGCATTTATGAGGTCAGGCACTGATGTTGGACCAGAAGATCTGGCTTGCAGTCTCCGCTCTAATTCATCCCAAAGGTGTTCTATCAAGTTGAGGTCAGGACTGTGTGCAGGCCAGTCTAGTTCCTCCACCCCAAACTCGCTCATCCATGTCTTTATGGACCTTGCTTTGTGCACTGGTCCAAATCATTTGGTGGAGGGGAGATTATAGTTGGGGGTTGTTTTTCAGGGGTTGGGCCTGACCCCTTAGTTCCAGTGAAGGGAACTCTAAAGGCATCCATCATACCAAGACATTTTGGACAATTTCATGATACCAACTCTGTGGGAACATTTTGGGGATGGCCGCTTCCTGTTCATACATGACTGCGCACCAGTGCACAAAGCAAGGTCCATAAATACACGAATGAGCGAGTTTGGGGTGGAGAAACTTGACTGGCCTGCAGAGAGTACTGACCTCAACCCGATAGAACACCTTTGGGATGAATTAGAGCGGAGACTGCAAGACCTCACAAATTAGCTTTTGGAAGAATGGTCAAACATTCCCATAGACACACGCCTTGTGGACAGCCTTCCCAGAAGAGTTGAAGCTGTTATAGCTGCAAAGGATGGGTCAACTTAATATTGAACCCTACCGACTAAGACTGGGATGCCGTTAACGTTAATGTGCGTGTAAAGGCAGGCATCCCAATACTTTTGACAATATAGTGTATGTAGTTCTTTCGTTTTCAGAAAAGGTGTGGGTTACCAGTTGCCATCAACTGTTTATCTATTTCACTGAGCCTACAGACTCACTTTAAAACAATATGTTAGCTTACAATGTATTTATTAAAAGTATTCTCAACTCTCAACTACAGTTATAAGTCCTAATTTTCCACATGTGTCTATATTGTAGACAGACTTAGCCTTAATGATTTTCAAATCTTTTCCATTTTACTTTGTAATAGGTATAGCAGTGCTTCATTACAGTGATGATTTTTATCCCAAGTAACTTTGCTTATCTCAGATAGCCCATTTATTAATTTATGTATATACCCTCTAATTGTGTATTGCTGCTCTCTAAATAATCCCTTAGTTTTACATAACAACAATAATACATACTTAGGGCTGTTTTATGTATTAGTTATTATTTGGTAAATCTTTAAAGTTGTATTGTTAATTCAAAAGATGTACAGTACCCACTGAAACTGTCAGAATTACCTTCATGTACCTTTGG
The DNA here is from genome assembly GCA_028564925.1 of Lithobates sylvaticus. NCBI lineage: Eukaryota > Metazoa > Chordata > Amphibia > Anura > Ranidae > Lithobates > Lithobates sylvaticus. The sequence continues at coordinate 259,387,543 of CM053028.1, forward strand.
CCTCCAAGCAATCTTGTATAGAATGAAACTATAACACATATTACCGTAGTTCTTTTCTTTGGATGATCGAAATATAACACAGATGGAACTCCATTAGCTGCTTCTCTGGCCTCATCAGATGGGGAATGACAGTGCAGAACCCAGAAGTGTTGTAAGACACAATGTTTCTGTATTCATTCACCAGTGGGGAGATCAGCAAATATCCGTCAGCTGATCTCCTTCCATTCCACTCATAAACATCCACCATGCCAGAACTGGGCCTGCAGGTGAGACAGAGAAGCCCAAAATACATAGGGGCAATTGTGTGGGGAGCGATACCTTTGGGGGTGTGTGCAAGTGATCCGGTGGTTTTACAGCAACCCAAATCACCTCCACCTGAGTGGCTTAACACATTTAAACACACCTGGCTGTTATAGCAGCCTGAAGTGTGTTTAATATCTTGTTTAAAAATGCACAATTGCCTTAAAAAATTTGCTTGAGAGATTCCCTTAACCTGCCTGTAAAGCAGCTTTCCTGTATGATATGTACAATGTACAAAGTGACACTTCGTAAGAAAATAAGTTCCATTAAATTGCTGAGGTTTTTCATTCCAGCTTGGTTTTCTTTGTAAGAAATGGAGCCCAAAATATGTTTTGGGGACATTTGGTGATTCCCAAAACTCTAGAAAAAGAAGCAAACAGGGAAATGTAGTACATCCCTCAAGTCGACAAAAAAAATTATAGGGTCCCCCTGGCCTAGTAAATGTGGAGGTCTGTGAGGGGGAGGGGCTTTTTGGAATCTGGAAACCCCTTTTAAAACTCGGGGCCCCTAAGATATTCACCCCCTTTGGTGAATGAGTAAGTAGCACATAGTACAACTATTCATTCAGAAAAAAAAGAGAAAACACTAAATAAGTACATAAGAAATCAGAAAAATTATCACTTCAGTGTTGTAGTGTGGGGGGAGGGGGGGTCAGTTGTAACTATATAATAACCATCATACAGCAGAAACTCTTGTTGGCTTCATGCTTCTACTAAATGCTTCTGGTATGCTTGTCATACTAAATGACAATCGCACACTAGCCCTGTGCATTACCTAAGTTACCATTTATTGAAGTTAAAAAATGATTATACTCACAAACGAATCTGATATAAATGCTCATATACATAAGACAGAAACCAGTTTTAGCCAAAAACTTGACCAGTGCCTATAGGTAGCCAAAAACATCACATGGCAGAAATGAGACAGGTGGGATTTTCTTAACTTCTGCTTCCTGTGATACCTGGGATGTTGTTATGAACTGAGCATCCTGTACCACTCTTGAGTGCATTTCTTTTTATTTCTTTGGACAATGGCCACCCCACCAAATCTGCCCACTGACCATCCCACAAGGGCCCATCCCATGTCCTCCTCCTTCTCCATCCCATGTTCTCCATCCCATGTCCTCCTCGTCCAGTCTCATCTCCCCCATCCCATGTCCTCATCTATCCTATGTCGTCTTCCTCCCCCAGTCCCATCTCCTCCATTCCATGTCCTCCTCCTCCAGTCCCATCTCATCCATTCCATGTCCTCTTCCTTCTCCAGTCCCATCTCCTCTATCCCATGTCTTCTTCCTCCTCCTGTCCCATCTCCTCCATCCCATGTCCTCTTCCTCTTCCAGTCCCATCTCCCCCACCCCACGTCCTCCTCCTCCTGTAGTCCCATCTCCTCCTACTCCTGCAGTCTGATTCCCTCCATCCCAATTCCTCCTCCTCCAGTGCCATCTCCTCCTTCCTATGTCCTCCTCTTTCAGTCCCATCTTCATCCATCACAGGAGGGGGGCAGTGGGACAGGTGGGGGACAGTGGGACAGGTGGGAAGCAGTGGAGCAGGGGGACAGGAGAGGACTGGAGCAGGAGGGGGCAGGGGGACAGGTAGGGGGCAGCAAGGCAGGAGGGGGCAGCGTGACAAGAGGGGGGCAGCAGGACAGGTGAGGGGCAGTGGGACAGGAGGGGGAAGTGTTAAAGAAGGGGGGCAGCAGGACAGGTGGGGAGCAGCATGACAGGGGTCAGTGGGACAGGTGGAAGGAAGCGGGATAGGTGGGGGGCAGTGTCATGCACACCTTGGGAAGCACCAGTCCTCCCAGTTCTCACTTGCTCATCAGTGGCTCCTCCAGATGGTGTCAGTGGAGAGGATCTGGTGCCAGGAGGGACAGCTGAATCTGTGTCCCATCTCCACCAGCATCTCTTGCAGCAGCTGCAACAAAGAATGGGGGGCTCCTCCACCCTGCCCTCCTCCTCTCTTTCCTCCTTTTCCATGGGGCCCTCTGCTGGCACCAACTCACCGACTCACCCACCGCGCACAGCCCAGTGCACACTGCTGTTCCTGACTGGAGCGTGCGCAATCACTGCTCCCGGCACACACATGGGATCCAGCCACCACTCCAACCTCCTCTGCATCCTGGCAGCAGGTCCTCTCTGACAGCAGCTGCCCCACATTAAAGATGGCCCAGGTTGGGGACTGTAGTCTGGGCCCCTCGGGACACCCAGGCCCCCAACTTGGTTATGGGCTGTCCCTCACTATCGGCAGCCCTGGGTGCATACATAAATTGGGTGCAAGCACCAACACTATTGGTGCTGCACTCCAATGTAATTCTAAAGGGTGTCTAAGATACCCTTCATGAATTCCCCCAATATTGTTTTCTCCATGTCAATGACCATCAATATACTATGTAGTTAAAACTGTTACTTCAAATAAATGACAGATATAAAATGTATGCTTTCTTAAACAATAATTAATTACCAATATATGGCATTAACATTGTGGATGTTACTTCCTAGCTTATTCATTTTATTTCTGACTCTAAAACATACATATTTACCACTGTGGCTATGGCTTCAACCAAGAAAACATGCACAATATGCACTATATATTGTTCATTAATAGATCATACTAAAAAAATACCTCAGCTAAAGACGATTGAAAAAGCTGTTGGGATAATGTGTGTTAGACACTGTAAGGTAAATTTACGAAAAGCAAATAGACTTTTCACTTTGCAAGTGCAGTTGCACTGATTTTCCCCAGAGATTAGTGAATGTGGTAAAACTTCACTTTGTAAAGAATACCCAATCAGATGCAAGGAAAAAAACAAAAAACAGCATTTTTGCTTGCACATGATTTGATGATGGAAATCAGTAGAGCTTCACCACATTTACTAAACTCTGGTGAAAATTAGTGCAACTGCACTTGCAGAGTGCATAGTCTATTTGCCTTTAGTAAATCTAACCCCATGTTTGCTATCCCCCAGGTTGTTAAGTAAAAGTCCCTGTCCAAACTTCCTTCAGAACATGTTGCCTACTTTCTTCAGATGCTTAAGATATTCCAGCATTTTCTTTTGGAGGCAAGCTTAACATGATACTAAAGTCTTGTTTTTTTTTTGTTTAAAAATAACAAATATGTTATACTTACCTGTGTAGTGGCTTTGCACAGAGCAGCCCCAATCCTCCTCTTCTTGTGTGCCTTGCCGGTGCTTCTGGCCCCTTCCTCCTGCCTAATGCCCCCACAGCAAGCAGCTTGCTATTGGGGCACCTGAGCCAACCTACAGCTCCCTGCGTCCATTCAGACACGAAGCCGCCCCTTTCTCTCCTCATTGACTCACAGACTTTGATTGGCCGCCAATGAGGAGGGAGAGTCCAGAACAGCCGAGACTCTCGTGCAACATCTCTGGATCAAGATGGGGCTCAGGTAAGTATGGAGGGGCTGAGGGGGGGGGGGGGGGGTGCTGCACACAGAAGGTTTTTTTATCTTCATGTATAGAATGCATGAACATAAAAAAACCTGACTTTAGAACCACTTTAAGCACTAAAGGCAGATCTAGAAAATTATACAAGGCTTCAAATTTACATGCTATAATAAACCTTCTCTTCACCAGTTGATCAATATGTGCAGAGTTATCTTTTACTGGTTAATCAGTGGGTTTTATATGCTGTTGTGTTTGACATTCGCCATTGTGTTGGCTTTCTAGTTATTAACCCCTTTGTGCCTAAGGGTAAAACAAATCATAATGCCTAAGCACAATTTTGCAACTTTGACATGTGTTAGTAAAACTGTACATATCAGCACAACTACTTTGTGCATCCAGGTGGATTATACCTTGTTTTTTCAGGACAAATTTGGTGGTAAATGGTAATGGATAACTCCTTAATTTTATTTTATTATCAAAGGTAAACTGGTCCAAAATAGTAAAAAAAATATATATATTTTTAAATGTAGCTGTATATTTCTTGCTTCTACCATACCCTTCCACCAAAGAACAACCCAAAATAAGTTATCTTGCTCCTGACGATCACATCGATACCATATGTATGTTAGTTGTTGTTTGTACCTGTAGTACAGCCCAGAAACAATAGTGCACATTTTGCTTTTTTTATCCTACCTAAAACACACTGACACTAACTGACACTGATACTAATTAAAAAAAAAGTTCTGTCCAAAAAAAAATTCTGACCCTGACCTAGTTCAAACCTTGATATAGGTATTTGTATTTTTTATTATTACTGTTATTATTTTTATTATTATTTTTTTTACACACACTATATCTACTAGATTTCGGGGATTTAGAGCGCTTAAAATGATTGTGCCATATTAGTACACTTGCAAAAACAGACAGTACTCAAGAGGGATTTAGGAAAAATGAAATTTCTGTGTAAGCTCCAGCCAGTACACATAGGATATTTTAGAGCTATAACACTCCAATACAAAACTCTAGAAGATCTGTAAAGAACCGGTACTCATAACTATGAATAACCACAGATCATAGCAGTGCAGTGTATGAACCTTCTACAGATATTGTGTGATTTACAGTATGCAGTTTTATAATGGTTATCAGGGGGGATGAATGCATAAACTTTGAAAAACACAAAGTTTTTATCAAAGTCACACAGAGTTTATTTGTTTCAATGTAAAACTCAGTTTACATCAAGCATGTTTGTTAATATATAGATGGCTAATATTAATGGCACACCAGATCATTAATAGGGATGAACAGCAGTATACTAAGGGGGGTGGGGATGCACACTCCCTGGGGGTGCTGCGGCCACTTGACATTTATTTTTTTGTCTTGTACGGCACTACACCACTATCTCTTTCACTGAAACAGCGTTTATTACAGTTAATGAAGAAATATCAGGCAGCCACAGCATCCCCAGTGCGTCCACAGCAGCTTAAGTGACAATGGAGGGACTGCTCATATGACAGAGCCAAGAGAGGGACTTCTTGTCACACTTAGCTCACACGGCATGGACTAGTGAGTGATTTTTTTTTTTTTTTGGGGGGGGGGGGGGGGTGATCTATGCTGTAGTTTTTTACTGAGGGTTCTGTACTGGAGGAAAAAAAGGTGTTTCTACTACTGAGGGGTCTGTACTGTGGGGAAAGGGAGGTTCCTGTACTGGAGAGGAGGGGGGCTGCCTGTACTGAGGGTTCTGTACTGGGGGAAGATAAGGTGTTTCTACTACTGAGGGGTCTGTACTGGGGGGGGGGGGATAGGAGGTGCCTGTACTGGAGAGGAGGGGGGCTACCTGTACTGAGGGTTCTGTACAGGGGGAAGATAAGGCGTTTCTACTACTGAGGGGGTCTGTACTGGGGGGGGTGCCTGTACTGGAGAGTAGGGGGCCTACCTGTACTGAGGGTTCTGTACTGGGGGAAGATAAGGTGTTTCTACTACTGAGGGGTCTGTACTGGGGGGATGCAGGGCTCAAGTCCTGCGGGAACGCATGGGAACGGAGTTCCTGTACTTTTTCCACAACAGGAACTCAGTTCCCATTAGCAGCCGTGTCCTGCAAGACTTAGAAGTATGCAAGCTGTGTGGCAGGTGCTACACCAGCAGCTGCCGACACAGCTCGCAATAGTAAGTGCCGCACACCTGACCATTCAGGCATTTCCAGTAGGGGGCCCCATGACAGCTTCCGCTTTGATCTACCTGTCAATTACAGCTAGCTGACAGGTAGATCAGGTCCCTGCTGCTTAGAGATTGTATTTAGTCAGACTTCTCGTGATGCGCTCCTCCCCGCCGGCCCCTCCTGATTTTTTTCTCCTCATCCCCCCCCCCCCCAGTCTCCTGCATACTTGCTCTGTGTGTCCCGCTGAATCTCCCTCTCCTCTATCTTCAGTGCCATATGATGAGAGAACCCAGAGGAGGAGCACAGCTATTCTGCTCACAGGACATGCAGGGAGAGAGGTGAGCTGAGGGAGGAACATCAGTGTAAACAGTGTAAACTCACCACATAAACACTCTATATACAAAATAAAATTCCCCAATAAAGATCAGAACATGATGTTCACATTTGTATGGAAGCACAATTGAATGAATGCTGATTATTCAGAGAATTACCGTATTTATGTTTATTAAGGATTGTTTTTTTTTTATGTACTAACAGTTAAGCTTCATACACACAATACGAAAATTGGATGAAAAATACCACTTTTGAAGCGTTCGTGCATATGAGCGTATCATTTTTTATTTTTGGTGGGCGAGTGGATCTTGGGTGGGAGTTCCCACACTTTTTTCCACAGGACTTGACCCCTGGGGGGATGCCTGTACTGGAGAGGAGGGGGCTGCCTGTACTGAGGGTTCTGTACTGGGGGAAGATAAGGTGTTTCTACTACTGAGGGGTCTGTACTGGTGGGAAAGGGAGGTCCCTGTACTGGAGAGGAGGGGGGCTGCCTGTACTGAGGGTTCTGTACTGGGGGAAGATAAGGTATTTCTACTACTGAGGGGTCTGTACTGGGGGGGTGCCTGTACTGGAGAGGAGGGGGCCCACCTGTACTGAGGGTTCTGTACTGGGGGAAGATAAGGTGTTTCTACTACTGAGGGGTCTGTACTGGGGGGGAGGTGCCTGTACTGGAGAGTAGGGGGCCTACCTGTACTGAGGGTTCTGTACTGGGGGAAGATAAGGTGTTTCTACTACTGAGGGGTCTGTACGGGGGGGGGATGCCTGTACTGGAGAGGAGGGGGCTGCCTGTACTGAGGGTTCTGTACTGGGGGAAGATAAGGTGTTTCTACTACTGAGGGGTCTGTACTGGTGGGAAAGGGAGGTCCCTGTACTGGAGAGGAGGGGGGCTGCCTGTACTGAGGGTTCTGTACTGGGGGAAGATAAGGTATTTCTACTACTTAGGGGTCTGTACTGGGGGGGGGGGGGCTGTACTGGAGAGGAGGAGGCTGCCTGTAGTGAGGGTTCTGTACTGGGGGAAGATAAGGCGTTTCTACTACTGAGGGGTCTGTACTGGGGAGGGGGGAGATGCCTGTACTGGAGAGGAGGGGGGCTACCTGTACTGAGGGTTCTGTACAGGGGGAAGATAAGGTAATTCTACTACTGAGGGATCTGTACTGGGGGGGGATAGGAGGTGTCTGTACTGGAGAGGAGGGGGGCTGCCTGTACTGAGGGTTCTGTACAGGGGAAAAATAAGGTGTTTCTACTACTGAGGGGTCTGTACTGGGGGGGGGGGGGGGTCCTGTACAGGAGAGGAGGGGTGCTGCCTGTAGTGAGGGTTCTGTACAGGGGGAAGATAAGGTGTTTCTACTACTGAGGGGTCTGTACTGGGGTGGGGGGAGGGAGGTGCCTGTACTGGAGAGGAGGGGGCTGCCTGTACTGGAGAGGAGGGGGCTGCCTGTACTGAGGGTTCTGTACTGGGGAAAGATAAGGCGTTTCTAGTACTGAGGGGTCTGTACTGGAGGGGGTTTCCTGTACTGGAGAGGGGGGACAGGGAATGGGGGGGGGGGGGTGTCTGTACTGAGAGGTCTATACTGGGAAGGAGGAGGACTTCTATACTGGGGGGTGGGGTAGGGGGTTCTGTACTGAGAGGTCTGTACTGAGAAAGAGATCTGTACCGAAGGGCCTGTGCTGGGGGTGGAGATCTGTACTGATGTGTCTGCACTGGGGGGAAGGAGGGAGAGTTCTACTACTGATTGGTCCATATTGAGGGGGTGAGCTTGAAGGTGGGGATATAGGAGAGAAGTCTGTGCTGGGAGGGTGGTCTGTGCTGGGGGGGGGGGGGTGTCTGTACTGAGTGGTTTGTGCTGGGAGATTCCATCTGTAATGTACATCTGTATGTGGGGTCAGTCTGTGCTCTGAGAGGTGGGAGTCTGTACTAAGGGGTCTGTGCTGGGGGCACTGGTTTGTACTGAGGGGTCTATCCTGCTTGGGTCAATTTGTGCTAAGAAGTCTCTGGTTGGGGGTCATCTGAACTGGGGGGTTCTGTGGTATTGGGTTTGTTTTGTGCTGGGGGGTCGGACTGTGCTGAGGGATCTGTACTGGGGAAGATCAGTCTGTGCTATGGGAGGTGGGGGTCTGTACTAAAGGGGTCTGTGCTGGGGGCAATGGTCTGTGTTGAGGGGTCTGTGCTGGGGGAGTTTGTTCTGTGCTGGGGTCTGTTCTGGGGGGTCGTTGGTCTGTGATGAGGGTTTCTGTACTGGGGGGTTGGTGGAGATTTTCCTTAACTTCCTGTCCCATAGTCAAGCAGGAAGTGAGAGGAAATCCCTGCAAATTAAGGGTATTCTTTGGGGACCCCCAGATCACCAGAACTAGTGTCCCCATCTGAAGATTTCCCCTCTATTACTTTTCTGGGGACAACCCAAAATTTCGAATTTTCTTTTACTTTCACTTTCAGTGATAATGGTAAACAGGACAAATAGAGAGGGAGAATCTCCTTAACGGGGTCACAGACAGCAATAAAAACTGACAGGTGTCAACTCCATATCCAAACCTAAAAAAAGTTTTGCTTTTAGTTATACTTAAAACTATGCCCATTAGTGCAGTTTGACCATACCCACAATTTGTCGCAGCAGGCCATTTTTTTTAAGGAGGGTTGTAAAAAAATGATTGGCCCCAAATACTAGATGTGCTAGGTGTGCTATGTATGCCACTGAGGATGAATGAATCTACTATGTTTGGTTTGCAAATTGTTTCATACATTTTGTGAATTATGTTATTCAATTCTGCCTATTTGAAGGGCTAATAAGCAAGCCATTGTCAAAGGCAAGGGCATAATTTATTCAGGGCGTGAATTCTTGGATGTAGATTTTTTTTTTTTTTTTTTTTTTACTTAGCTTGGCTTACTTACAACAACAGCAACCCAATATGATTAATTGCAGCTTGAGAAAAGGGCTTTTTTTAAGGCAAGTTTAGGAAGGACATGTCCCTTTTTTAATAAGAATAATAGGCCTGCTTTGATTGACAAACAGAAATTGGCCAGTAGTTTGCTTAGATTGTCCCTTTCCACTGGACAATTTCTGTCAAACGCTCATTAAAAATAATAGACTGCAGATGGTAGTGAAGTAGTGTAAAATTGGCCAGAAACAGGACATTTATAATAAAAATTTGGCCCAAACTTATTTGAGACAGAGTATAGGCAAGTGTTTTACTACAAGAGTTAAAGCATTATTAAACCCAAAAGCAAAAATGTATTGTATTGCAACCTACCAATTCTTAGATGTGGTGGCTGCATATACTGTCAGTAACAGGCAGCAGCAAGAATAGATGGTCAGTAACAGGTGAATACTGTACTGCACTTTGAGCATTTCAAACTTAAAAAAGGCACCAACATAAAATAAATATAAATAATCTCCCCAAAAAGTAGAAGCTCAAAATACCACCTTTTAAAACAAAAGCCAGTGAGAAACCTTGCAGCAGTAAAAAGAAAAAGAAAACAAAAGTTGGCCATGGATGGGACAGCTGGTTAAAGTGACTGCTGACTTCAATTCAACCACAAAATAAAAATTAAGTAAAAAAAAAAGGCCCTAATAATCCCCCCCCCAAAAAAAAGAAAGCAGCAAAGGAATCAATTGCCCCACCAGTTAGCAATTAGATATAAAGCACAGTTTGCTAACTGATCCTATTAGCTCTCTGTGAAGTGCGCCACCTTTCCTTATCATTCCCTTACAGCAGCTATACACTGTAATTACAGTTCCTCTGAGCTCCCCATTTCATAATGAGGGCACTGCCTTATCCAAAGGCTTTCCTTATTGGTCCCTCTAAGCCTACTGCTCATGGATCAAAGACCATGTGGCACATTATGGTTTATAAAAAACGTTTTGGGTAATTTGAACATAAATTTGCCAGGACTCCAAATACCAAACTGTGAATCTGAACCTCGTCCCTACTCATTAAGTCTCTACAAAGAAAATGTGCAAAGCTGAACTACTGACAAAATTATCCTAGCAGGATCCCAATTTACATTCGACCAATAAAGATTTTGAGAGGTGTGTGACCGAATGGAGGCGGGTGGGAGAGAGTGAGTGAGCATGAAGCACAGGTGTCCCACCTCACCTCCACTCCTCTAATTTCCTCCTAGTCTGCCATACACCGCCCGAGAAATTCTCTTACCGGCATGTGCGGTGTGCTGGATGGATTGCTGCGCTACGCTGTGCTGTGTCTGAAGTGGGGCGAGCGTCTGACCTGATAGCAGAGCTCCCTTCTTCCCTGCTGCCTTCCCTCCCGCTGGAGCTCGTGGGTCTGACGCCATGGCGGGATCCGTAACGGACATCGCCGGTGTGATTTGCTGAGCGCCGGATGCCTGAGCACGTCTGAGTAGAGCCGAGAGGAGTCCGAGCAAAGACCCGATTGAGATACCGCGGTATCCCCCCAGGACAACCCGACCCCTACACGGTTTGAACAACGGACAACGGACCACCCAATCAAGGTAACGCTGGGAGCCGGGGATTAGGGGTAACATTTTGAGAGCCCAGAGACCCCCCCTGTTTGAACAAATGGACTGTGGACTGCTTGATCGAGGTAACGTGGGGAACTGGGGATTAACTGGGGAGCAATTGAGAGCCTAGAGACCCGTAATGTGAACACTTGAGCTTGCATTTGTACATTCCTGCTCTCTGTCTTTTGGAAAAAATAGTAAGGAGTCCCCTGTGAAGCTGGACTGTTTAGCTGTGTTCCCTTTTTTTTCATCTCTTTTCATCATAAAAAAAAGATACAGGGTAGAACTGAGAGTTGGGGGGCTGGAAAGACGCCAGTGTGAGCTGGGGGCCTCTTGCTGTTGTTGGTTCGCCCTGATCTGTGCCCTCCTCATTTTTCCTCTCTGTTCCGCTTATAGTTCTACAATAGGATTAGGGGATGGGGAGGATTGGGTAGTACACATTACTAGTGCTCACAAAGTCGGAGGAGATCGGGGCGTGCGGGTGGGGATATTGGGGATAATGGGGGAGGTGGGGAGGGGACGGGTAAGCTCATTGGATTGCTGTTGGGCTTCCCCTCCCCGCCCCCCCGTGTCTTGCCTTTGAAGTTTTCTATGGAAGGAAATATCGTAAACTTGGTCTCATGGAATACCCGGGGTTTGGGCAATTTAAATAAAAGAGAGCTAGTCTTGTCAGCACTGGACGGGAGGGGACCTGGAATACTGCTCTTGCAGGAAACGCACCTTACTCCTGACACAGCCTCACAACTATCTAGCCACAAGTTCTCGGTCCAATATCATTCATTTCACTCCTCCTATTCAAGGGAGGTGAGTATTCTGGTTGGGAGAGGAGTAGCTTTCTCCTGTAGTGAAATCTCTGCTGACGAACAGGGTTGGTATATATTTGTGTCTTGCCTGATCGGTAATCAACCTTATATTATAGCAAACATTTATATACCTCCCCCTTCAAGCTCGAGGTCTTGTATAAGTTACTTGAGTTTGTCCTGGACAAACCAGGAACCCCAATGATAGCACTAGGGGATTACAACGAGGTACTAGACATGAGATTGGATAGATTCCCTATGCCCAAGGTTTACTGTAGGGGAGGAGAACCGGCTGTCACGGTTTTTGAAGGAAATAGGGTTAAGTTATATATGGCAAATGCGCCATCCACAAGATAGACAGTACTCTTGTTTCTCAAGTTCTTATCGTACCCTTTCTAGAATCGATATGGCTCTGGGGAATGATGAGGTAAACTTGCTGGTGAAGGATATAGAGTTTGGTCTAAGAGGGATCTCAGACCACTCCCCGCTGATGCTTAGTATAAGCACTGGGGGTAGAGCCAGTTATAGGGAATGGATGGTCAATCCCTGCTGGCTAGAATTGATCGATAACCCCAGCGATCTGACTGCCAGGATAAGGGAGTTTATACAAATTAATACGGGTACAGAGCTGCCTGGAGTGATCTGGGATTCCTTAAAAGCCGACATTAGAGGCCTGCTAATCCAGAAGATGGCAGTAATTAAGAGGATGTCGAGAGAACGAGAGAAGGAAGCTAGGAACGAGGCAACCCTAGCAGAGCGACGTTATGTTGAAAATCCGACTCCTGATAGTGAGAGGGAATGGCTAAACAAACAACAAACCTATAAAATGATACTTATCAAGAGGATGGAGAATAGGCAAATTTTCCAGCGTCAATATTACTTCGGAGAAGGAGAAAGGGTTGGCCATGCCCTCTCTCTCCTGATTAAAACCAATAACTCCCCCTCTATGACTCCTGATAGTACTTAACTTTCTACAGCAGATAACATTCCCAATTTTGTCAGAAAAGGATAAAATGGACTTGGAGGCGCCAGTGACTCCAAAGACATGCTGGTAGGTTAATTAGATCCTGTCGATAAATTGGCCAAATATGTGTATGTTGTATGTGTATGTGTTTGTAAGCGTGTCGGGAGCCCACAGGGCAAGGACCGCACTATACCACAGATGGACACCAGTGGAAAAAGCGCCCTGAGGCGATACACCTATAAAATGATACTTATCAAGAGGATGGAGAAAATATGGGCAAATTGCCCGCCTCAATCCTTGAGGCCAATATCACTTTAATACTTAAGGAGGGGAAGGACCAGCAGGAAGTCACCTCGTACCGCCCAATCTCGCTGTTATGCTCCGACATTAAGATCCTGGCTAGGGATGGGCCCGGTGTTCGATTCGAACCCATTTTCGAATCGAACATCGGGCGTTCACCGTTCGGCGAGCCCAGAACTATTTGGGCCGTTCGCATCAAATTCGTGTGATGCGAGCGGCCCGCAATGCATTGCGCCAGTCGCAGTGCAATGCTGGCTGATGATTGGCCACGCATGCACTGTGCCCCGCATGCTTGGCCAATCACAGGGCCGGCAGCGAGGAGAGCCATAATTGGCTACAGGCAGGATGCTCAGGGGCTTTAGTACACGCCCCACTGTATAAGAGGCCGCCGCGGCGGCGGCCTCGCATATTGTGTTTCAGTGTCAGCGGGTCAGTGTGCCAGTATCACATTTGGGGGGTGCCTATTTTTTGGCTCCCGTAACACAGAGAACTGTCATTCATTGATATAAAAAAAAAAAAAAAAGGTGGGGGTCCCCCCAAATTCAATAACCAGGCCCTTCGGGTCTGGTATGGATATTAAGGGGGACCGCAGCCAAAAAAAAAATGGCGTAGGGTCCCCCTCAAAATCCATGCCAGACCCTTGAGGTCTGGGATGGATTTTAAGGGGAACCCCAGCCAAAAAAAAGTGGCGTGGGGTCCCCCTCAAAATCCATACCAGACCCTTATCCGAGCATGCAACCTGGCAGGCTGCAGGAAAAGAGGGGGGGACGAGAGCGGCCCTCCTGAACCGTACCAGGCCACATGCCCTCATTTGGAGGATGCTTTGGGGGTCTGAGACCCCCAAAGCACCTTGTCCCCATGTTGATGAGGACAAGGGCCTCTTCCCCACAACTCTGGCCGATGGTTGTGGGGGTCTGCGGGCGGGGGGCTTATCGGAATCGGAATCTGGAAGCCCCCTACCATTTCACCAAAAAAGTGTCAAAAATTGTAAAAATGACCGGTCTTTGACAATTCCTTATTAAAATCTTCTTTCTTTTTCTTCTGGTCTTCCTTTCGGAGGAAGAAGAAAATGGAAGAAGAAGATGGAAGAAGATGACGGAAGGAGAAGATGAAGAAACCGAAGGATGAAGAAAGAAGAAAGAAGATTTTAATAAAGGAATTGTCAAAGACCGCCTCCTGTAATTTTTACAATTTTTGACACTTTTTTGGTGAAATGGTAGGGGTACTTTTGTACCCCCTTACCATTTCACACAGGGGGGCGCGGGATCTGGGGGTCCCCTTGTTAAAGGGGGCTTCCAGATTCCGATAAGCCCCCCCGCCCGCAGACCCCCACAACCACCGGCCAGGGTTGTGGGGAAGAAGCCCTTGTCCTCATCAACATGGGGACAAGGTGCTTTGGGGGTCAGACCCCAAAAGCATCCTCCCAATGTTGAGGGCATGTGGCCTGGTACGGTTCAGGCGGTAGGGGGGGCCGCTCTCATCCCCCCCTCTTTTCCTGCGGCCTGCCAGGTTGCGTGCTCGGAGGGTCTGGTATGGATTTTGAGGGGGACCCTACGCCATTTTTTTTTGGGGGGTCCCCTTAATATCCATCCCAGACCCACGGGCCTGGTTTTTTAAAAAAAAAAAAATTAAAATTTTTTATGAATGACTTTTTTTTTATGAATGACTTTCAATGAATGACTGTTCTCTATGATACGGGAGCCGTCAATTCACATTAGCCGCGAGTGATTTTAAATAGCTTTCTTTCCTGCAAAAATGACACTTTTTGCAGGGACAGTTCTAAGCACAGGAAACATGCGTACTATAGACACCCCCCAGGTACGAAATTTAAAGGAATATTACACTTTTATTGTTTCAATTTAAACATTATTAAAATCACTGCTCCTGAAAAAAAGCCGTTTTAAAAAAAAACATTTGTATTGATACATGTCCCCTGGGGCAGGACCCAGGTCCCCAAACACTTTTTATGACAATAACATGCATATTAGCCTTTAAAATTAGCACTTTTGATTTCGAACGTTCGCATCCATTATAACTAATAGGGTTCTAAAGCTCGCACAGACTTTAGGTCCGTTCGCGGGTTCTGGTACGAGCCGTACGGGGGGGGTGTTCGGCTCATCCCTAATCCTGGCCAAGGTTTTGGTGATTCACCTAAACAAATGCATACATAAATTAATTCATCCAGACCAGTCAGGCTTTATTCCAGGCAGATCAACCAGCACCAATATTAGAAGAGTTTTTCTCAATATGCAAATTCCAACTGATAATGCAAGCTCCAAGGCCATTTTGGCCTTGGATGCTGTTAAAGCCTTTGACAGCCTGGAATGGGACTATCTATGGCTGGTGCTGGAGCGATTTGGTTTTGGTCCTTTCTTCATTAACCTCCCTGGCAGTATGATTCTGTCTGGAATTTATTGCTGAAAGCGGTACAATTATTTTGCATGGAAATTTGGCGTTTTTATATTGTAGGCATGCAGGTATAAGTGCCCGGTAAGCAAGTGGTTAAAGACTGTGAATGTACTTGCTGCAATATTTTTAGGGCTTCTTTCAGACAAATAAATGCACAATTATGTTGATTATGTGATTAAAATATAGCTGATTCAAGTCCTGTTGAAAAGTGGCCTAGTCATATTGTGTGAGACTGTGCATCTACTCTTTTGGGGGCTTTTTATAGGGAAATAAATACAAACGTATGTTGATTTCTTTATTTACAAATGGATGGTGTGGGTACTATTGACAAAGTAGCATAATCAAAGTGTTTATAGACAGTGCATCTACCACTACAATATTTTGGGATATTTTTAGTGAAATAAATACATTACACTGCTGTTTTTTGAATTAAAGGCTGGCTGGTGCGGGGCCTGTTGACAAAGAGGAATAGTCAAATAGTAAGTAAAACTGTGTGTGTATTCTCTACAATATCTTGGGGGCATATTTAGCTAAATAAATACACTCTTACGTTGATTTATTAAATACAATATGGCATATGTGGGTTCTGTTGACAAAGCAGCCTAGTCAAAGTGTGTAAAGGCTGTGTGTCCACTCTTATGCCCTGTACACACGATCAGACTTTCCGCCAACAAAACCGTGGATTTTTGTTCGAAAGATGTTGGCTCAAACTTGTCTTGCATACACAAGGTCACACAAATGTTGGCCAACAATTACGAACGTGGGAACGTGGTGGCGTACAAGACGTACGACGAGCTGAGAAAAAGGAAGATCAATAGCCAGTGCGGCTCCTTCTGCTTGATTCCGAGAATGCTTGAACTTTTGTGCGTCAGACTTGTGTACACGCAAACACAGTTTGTTAAAGTCACATATGTAGGGCCGGTTCACACTGCTGCGTGGTGCGATATCGCATGTGATTCGCACTGCAGTGCAAATCACATGCAAATCACATGCAGTGCAAATCACATGCAATGTCCATGCATCGCATTCGGACCAAACTCGCACAGGACCCTTTTTTTTGGTCCCCAGCTGAATCAGATCGCATGGGTGTTCACACCCATGCGATCCGATTCCTGTCCGAATTTGTAGATCGCACTGCAATATGCGAACTGATTTGGGGGTGTCATTAACTTTTAATTTACACTCCCAGCAGTTCACATAGGGCAGTGTGATTCGCAGGGTTCCCATGTCGCAGCTGTGTGAACGGCCCTTAGGTTGGAAAAATACACAAGTCTATCTAGTTCAACCAATAATTATTTATTTTTTAAATCATATATATATATATAATCATATAATCCCATATACACAATCCTATACTCACAGTTGATCCAGGGGAAGGCAAAAAAAACGCAGCAAAGCATGATCCAATTTGCTTACAGCAGGGGAAAAAAATTCCATTCCTTAATATACAGTAAATGTTAGTACTCAGACATACTATGTAAATTTATGAAAGAATCCAGGTCTTTTTTAAAGCAATCTACTGAGCTGGACAGACCCAGCTCTTGAGGGAGTCTATTCCACATTCTCACAGCTCTTACTGTGAAGAAACCTTTTCGTATTTGGAGATGAAATCTCTTCCTCCAGATGTAAAGAGTGCCCCCTTGTCCTTTGTGATGACCTTAAAGTGAATAACTCAACACTACATTACACCTTATGTATTTGAGGTGGATAGGAGGGCAGATAAAATCATGATCTCCACCTCAGCCAATCAGAAAAAGCCTTACACTCATTCAGAACTAAGGCTACTTTCACACTGGGGTGTTTTTCAGGCACTAAAGGGCCAAAAATAGCGCCTGAAAAATGCCTCCCCTGCCACCCCAGTGTGAAAGCCCAAGTCCTGCAAGCAGCATATTTAGGGCATTGCGGGTGCAGTGAATAAACCACTCCTAAAACGCCCCTGCAATTGAAATCAATGGCCAGCGCTGCCAAAGCGCCCGCAAAGCACTTTGGGCAGCGATGCTTTGTGGGCGCTTTTAACCCTTTTTTGTCCGCTAGCGGGGGTTAAAAGTGCCCTGCTAGTGGCCGAAAAAAGCGCAGCTAAAATTACAGTAAAGCGCCGCTATTTTTACCACCGCAGCCCCCCCTGCTCAGTGTGAAAGTGCCCTTACAAAGCTTCCTGTGGAGGGCTGAACAGTGCTCAGCCTGACTTGATTTTGTTCCAGGAGCGTGACAGAAAGTCCCCATCCCGCTGCTGGAACACAGCACTGAATACCGTATGTAGCTAATCCTACATACAGTTTATATAGCACTCACAGTGGGCACAGGTAGAAGTGACGGTAATGGCTAGTTTGGACAAGGATCGTCAAAATGAACTATTATAAATTGAACAGAAAACTGGAGTTCAGCTTTAACTACTTTTTTCTTTTTGAGATTTGTTGTTTACAAGTTAAAAACAGGTTATTTTGCTAGAAAATTACTTAGAACCCCCAAACATTATACATTATTTTCTACCACCCTACAGAATAAAATGGCGGCTGTTGCAATACTTTCTGTCACACCGTATTTGAGCAGTGGTCTTACAAGCGCACTTTTTTGGGAAAAAATACACTTTTTTAAATTAAAAAATATGACAACAGTAAAGTTAGCCCAATTTTTTTTATATTGTGAAAGATAATGTTATGCTGAGTAAATTGATACCCAACATGTCACGCTTTAAAATTGCACCCGCTCATGGAATGGCGACAAACATTTACCCTTAAAAATTTCTGCATGCGAGCTCTGCGGGATGGGGCTGGGTGCTTTTAAATTTTTTTTTTCTTATTCATTTTACCTTTTATTTTTTATTTTTACACTGTTCTTTTAAAAAAAATTGTGTCACTTTTATTTCTATTACAAGGAATGTCAACATCTCTTGTAATAGAAAAAAAGCATGACAGGACCTCTTAACTATGAGATCGGGGGTCAAAAAAGACCTCAGATCTCATATTTACACTAAAATGCAATAAAAAAAATAATGTTGTCATTTAAAAAAAATAATAGCCCTTTAAGAGCTATGGGCAGAGTGATGTTTTGATGTTGCTTCCACCCTTCAATGGTATGGAGACCTGTGGGGGCCTACTTCCCTTCACTTGTCAGCATACCCAGCAAGGGAACCCATCCAATCGCCTCCACCGCTGCCGATGGCTCCGGTAAGCGGCGGAGGGCACCAGAGCGTGGCAGGAGGGGGGTCCCTCTCCCGCCACCAATAAAAGTGATCTTGCTGCAAATCCGCCGCAGAGAACACCATTATCGGAAAGAAAACTGCCCGCTCAAGAAGAGGATACCAGGGTTATGGCAGCTAGCTTTTATTTTTATTTACAGCAGTATCAGTAATCTCCAGTCTAGGTTACACAGGAGACTAATTTCAGAGAAATTCCTGAGAAAATTGTAAACAGTGTTCAGATTGTTATCTATAATGAAGCAGCATGGCTTGAATGTGCAAAAAATATTTTTGATGTATAAAGCAGTTTCACACATAAAAGTCAAGTGAGCCTCCAGCACATATTTATACCAACATGTGGCAGCAAGGACACAAGCTCTCTTTTGTCCATTATCATCTGCCAGCATGCATATATTAAGAGTATATTAGATCCATATGGTAAATAAAACATAGAGAAAAGCAAGTATAATGTAAAGTATGAAAACAGTAGGAGCATATATATATATATATATATATATATATATCTTCTGTAAAGCATCATCAAACCATTTGCAATGACATAGCTCTGCACTATACATAGCCAACATTCCCCAAAAATTATTAGGGACATTTTTTTCAGAAAGCCAGTGTAGGTGGAGCAGTATTTTAAGTAGGGGCGTGGCATCATTTTTGTGGGCGCGTTTGGTGTCTAAAAGTAATTACGCGCCATAACAAAGATGAGAGTGGCTTACATTATGTAAATCGCAGACATGGCTTAAAGGGGTTGTGGTTAAATAGAGTGTTTGTTTATCTTTAAAGTCCCTCTTTACCATCAGAGCCCTACTTTACTGTCAGAGCAATCTCATCAAAGCAGTCTCATCAGTGCAATGTCATCAGAACAGTCTCATCAGTGCAATGTCATCAGAGTGGTCTCACCAGTGCAATGTGATCAGAGCAGTCCCACCAGTGCAATGTGAGTAGAGCAGTTTCACCAGTGCAATGTGATTAGAGCAGTCTCACCAGTGCCATGTGACCAAAGCGGTCTCATCAATACAATGTTATCAGAGCAGTCTCACCAGTGCAATGTGATCAGAGCAGTCCCACCAGTGCAATGTGATCAGAGCGGTCTCACAAGTGCAATGTGATCAGAGCAGTCCCACCAGTGCAATGTGATCAGAGCGGTCTCACCAGTGCAATGTGATCAGAGTGGTCCCACTAGTGCAATGTGATCAGAGGGGTCTCAACAGTGGAATGTGATCAGAGCTTTGTCATCAGTGCAATGTGATCAGAGCGGTCTCATCGGGGCAATGTGATCAGAATAGTCTCACCAGTTAAATGTGATCAGAGCGGTCTTACCATGGCAGTGCAGTGATCAGAGTAGGACCAACCTGGCTTCTTGTCACACAAAGACCTCTTCATGAGGGGGTTCTCCTGGGTCTTGGAGTGGCTCAGCCTCACAGCGGGAAGTCTACTCTTCCTTCAGATATAACACACATACAGCCGAAGGACTCGTCTCCCCATTCCCCCTCCTCCCAGCAATTTGTGGACATGTGTGGAGGCGTGTGGACACCAGAAGCACTATAGAGTTCACTTGTCCGCCCCCTCCCCAGCTGAGCTGCATAACAAGACACGGCTCCTGACCTCACCGCCTAGTATATGCTACAGCCGGCTCCAGTGATCGGCCTGGCTATCTCTCCAGGTGCTGCTGCATCCACTAGGCCCTCGCCAAGCTCCGATGTCCGTCCCAATGTCCAGGACATTGGCACATTTTTGGGATTTTCCCCGGGACATTCCCAGACCTGGACATGGGTCTAATTTCTGGGAATGTCCCGAGACTGTTGGCAGCTATGCACTATAAAATGCACATTAGGGACAGACTGAATCCATCCAGTTATTTGGGTAAAGCAGACCGACAACAATCTAAGTGCATAAAATTTGGGCTCATAGCAATGTTCATAGAACTGGTAAGATGAATCCCTGTAGCAAACAGACATAATTATTTATTAAGGGTATTTACATAGTGCCAACAATTTACGCAGCACCTTACATATTGTACATTCCCATTACTACTACACCCATTAGCCCTTAACCTTAATGCCCTATGAATGAAATAGGGTCTAAGAATGAAGGATGAATGGATGATTTATAGCTCCTCCCCCTCCATTAATAAATTGTGTTCCATTTGTAATCTGTAATAGTCTTCTATGAATGGAACAGGGGGAGGAAATGGTGGACATAGGCTCTCTTAAAGAGAGCACGTGGCAGCTAGTTGTATTACCCCTGAGGCATTGTGAAATAATGACAGTGGGGATGGGGAAGCAGGACAGAGGAAGATTTTTAAAAACAGAAGAGGATTCAGCACAAGAGACACATCCTACTGAATGTAAGTTATGTCCCTTGTGCTTACTTTTCTGTTTGTGATTTTGGCTTTTAACATTTATCCATTGGAAGCTTATTAAATAATTATTTGCAGTGTTCTTGGAATGTTCTTACAGATTAAGGATCTTAAAGAGGAGTTCCACTCGCTTGTAAGTACAAAAAGTGTAGCTGCTGACTTTTAATAAACTGACACTCACCTGTCCTATGGTCCAGCGATGCGGCAGTCCAAAGCTCTTCTGCCCCGCCTCTCCGCTATCCCGGCATTGCAAGTGTGGGCACCCGACTGTGACAGCTTGTGGCTTCACAGCTGGTTGTGCACTGCGCATGCACGAGTTGTGCTACGCTCTGTTAGTGGCCAGGCAATCTTTTGGGACCTGTGATGTGTCCCAGACGATTGTAGAGAGGGAGAAAAATAGGAGGAGTTGCCTAAGGGGAGAGGAGGAGTTGCCTAGGCTGTGAGGCAATGAGAGCAGGAAGTGGGGGCTGGGTACCTGTCAAAACTGGGTACCCGCTCCCCCCAAAAAAATGACATGCCAAATGGGGCATGTAAGAGGCAAGGAGTGCTTAAAGTGGAAGTTCCACTTTTGGGTGGAACTCCACTTTAAGCCCTGTGAACCTTACAAGAGTGTTAGTCTTACATAGAGATTTCTATTTAATATTTTAATGAAGTATTTAAATAATGTTTTAGACCCTGACCAAAGAGACATCATCAATGTATCTGTATTATTGTACCACTTTTTTATTTTGTGGTTCTGACATACATTGTGTTAATGTTACCACGTACAGTATGGTCATTCTACCACATACAATGTGCCACAATATTTCAGACAGTGTCTTAAATATCATACATAGTGTGACCATATTACTACAGACAGTGTGTCCATAATTCCACAGGCAGTGGGGGAAATTATTTGGGAGCGATTTTTCTTTAGTAAATCAACCCCATTGTATTCATATTACCATTAAGGATGACCAATAAATAAACAAAACAGTGAAAATAAATATATGTGCTCCAATAATGAACATACTATATGGATACTCAACAAGAGTCCATTAAAGTCCTGTTTGGTACACTAAGGGTTAACTTCTGCGTGTTCCAGTACACTTGCAGCAGCTCCTCACGAAGACCGAAGAGCTAGAACTAGAACTGTCAGATAAGAAACAGCAGAGGGTGAACCTAAGTGTAGTAAAAAAAAACATATTTATTATTAAAAGGTCAAATGGCAACTCACAAGTAGAGTTAAAAAGTAAACAAGTAAAGTTAGTAACAAGTAAAAAGCGCTTCTCACAAAGCCTTATCCAGGCATGGCTGTCATCTCAAGATCGCAGTGGGATTCCAGTCCAGGATGTACATACATCCCAGCATCCCGGGTCTGCCCAAGATGTTGGTAGACTCTTTCAAAAGTGTGGGAAACAATTGTGAGTTAACATTTTAATTTTTATTACCCCAGATGATGTCTCTTTAGACGAAAAGTGATGATGCCATTGCATTAATTTGATTGCTACTGAATACTCCTTTAAGTGCTTTTTATTCAATGAAATGTGGGCGTTCCTGCTTTTTAAAATAAATCCATTTCTACACCTACGGTTTTACACTATGTGGAGCATTTGTTTCCTTTTTGGTTATACCGTATAAGTGCTTAAGGAAGATTTGGCCCATCCTTTGTTTTGAGGCTGCCAGTCCTGACCGGCCAGTATCACATCGAGCCATCCAAGGGACGGAGGGATCATCTCCCATTCTGGCCAGGATCAAGGACCGTGGAAGTTCCATCCTATTGGTCTATATACACCCCAAGCCTTGGCGACTCGTTGGGCATATGCCTTATTGAGTCCACATGTTCTGGTAAGCCTTCATAAAGTTGGTGGTGGTTGTCTCCTTTACACACGTGATCCCTATGTTATCTCTGCTGATACTATAAGGACTTACCCTCCTTTATTTGAATCCATTTCAACACTTGTTCTTCACCTATGTGGACTTATTTTGATTTGGTCCCTTCTACAGTTTTTCTCTATTGCTTTCACTCACCTTTCGTCACATTATCCAATCTGGTTCACTGTTTACTCACATATAAGTGTGAGATTCATATTCATGTATATTTCATGGTACTTTGTTGATTCATGATTTTTCATGGTACACAGACTTTTGTTGATGCACATACCTGATCATCCTGTAGGCTCACTGTTTATTCATATATCAGTGTGAGATTCCTATTTATGTATATTTCATGGTATTTTGTTGATTCATGATCTTTCACGATTCACTGACTATTGTCCTGTAGATTTTTTCACTTTAGCGCTGCACATACCTCTTTACATATGAATAAATACAGTTTTATACACTTAGATGCACCCTCTGCTGTTTCTTATCTACTATTAGGGATGAGCTTAGCGTTTGGTCGGAGCTTCTATACAAACAACAGTCCTTACCAACAACAGATGTTACTTGGCCCATTCACTTACATGGCCAGGAATGCCCGGGAAGGGAATGCAGGGGGTTACATCATTGCCTAATTATGCTGAGTGCAATGAAATTTGAAAAATAAATTCCATTTACTTTTCCAAATCCCAGAACAAAAATTGAATATATTGCTGTCCACCAATTCTTATTTTGGTGGCTGCATTGCTTTATTTTTTAGGCATTTTCCTTGATTTTTACCTGTTGATCTGGCCAGTAAGTCTGTTGTGTTCCAACTTCTTTTAACAGACCAAGTTGTCAAGCAGAAGAGGCAGTTAGAGGGTTGAGAGTGTCTATTTGACATCTAAAATCTTTATTTCAAAAGGGAAAAAAAACAGTTTGCTGTACCTGCTGAAAAAGAGTTATTCTGAGTTCAGCTTTAATTTGTTTGCCAAGTCCATCTAAATCTGCTAGTGCACCTAACACTACTATCCCCCAAGATTGAGATTGCTGCTCGCAGAGATGTCTCCATTGCTCCTCCATCTGGAGTATAAACACCCAAAGAAAGGTAGCATTTTACTGGCCAAATCACCAGTTTTTTTTTTTGTCTAGTGCTGCTTTAACCTCCCTGGCGGTATGATTCTGGCTGGAATTTTGTGCTGAAAGCGGTACAATTATTTTGCATGGAAATTTGTCGTTTTTATATTGTAGGCATGCAATTCTTATGAATAACTCACTTAAATCTGTCCGAATCAGAGTCTAGTAGACATCCCGGATATGATAAAGTTTGAAACACAAATTCATAAATTATAATATAATAAAAATATATATATAAATGATTCAATAATGTAATCAAATCAAAAACACTGAAATTTGCTAAGTTGCAGAATAGTCGCTGTCATTAAATTTATTGTTTGATGATAAATTGTGATTCTAATTTTTTATCGGTGTTTTCTAGCTGGTCTAAAACCACTTTTGACATAAAGGGACACTTTTTGGTTGCTATGGACAATCTCCAGTTTCCAGGCAGAAGAAAAACGTTTTATTATATAAAATGACATGCAGGGCACAGGGCAGACCACTAGGGACAAAGGGGGTGTGTATTTTTTGTATACAGTACTGTAATCTGTAAGATTACAGTACTGTATGTGTGTTGTGTTTTTACCCTTTTTGTAATTTGGAATTTTTGGAATTTCGTAACGTCGCAGGGAACGGAGATCAGCGGCACTCGGCACTCGGCACTGTGTGAATCGAGCGAGCGGACGGCTCGCTCACACAGTGGGGAGACATCGCAGGATCCAGGGGAAAAGGTAAGTAACTTCCCCCCTGTATCCTGCAATGCAGACTCGGGAATACCGCCTAGGAGGTTAATGGAACAAGCTGAGACTAGAAGCTGTGCACAGCTGCTCCAGATTCTGTCAGCTCCAGTTTTAGTAAATTCTCCCCCAGTGTGTCCCTATTTCCATGTGCAGTGTTTCCTAACACCACAGGAGTGTGTTCTGTGTGAAACTTGTTTACAACACCAGTGACACATTTTGTGGCAAACACACAGTACGTCCACTTAGGCAAGGTGCATCACAAATGTGAAAAAAACATTCATTACAAATATACCTATATCTGTCTCTCTCTATATTATATATATATATATATATATATATATATATATATATATATATATATATATATATATATATATATATATATATATATAAAAGAAAAGACGGGACACAATCTCCAATACAAAAACGTTTTACTGAAGTATCTTCTGAGCATACCATGCTCTTCATCAAGCTCTGTGTAATGACGCACCCGATCAGTGGACATATATGTGTAGCTTCCACACTTTATTAAAGAACTGTAATGGAGTTCTGGGGGTTAATTGTACAGGTTTTACTTTGGCATCAGTTTGGCTGGGCTGTACTGAAGTTCCGCCTGGTCATAGGTGCAGTGAGGCACCTGTGACATGCTGAGAACCAAGTCTGGTTGGATGTGTTCGGTACCAATCTTTCCTGGAGCCAATCAGTGGGCGCATCTGGCCCCGCTGTGTAGTCTGGGAAGGGGTATTTAAGGTGCTGAAGTCACGTGTTCAGGTTTCGGCTGCTGCTTTGATTCCTGGTTCCGGTCCGGGGCAGCCCTGTGAGGGATCCCGGGCCCAGGAGTGTCTGCCATCCCCGCAAGCATGGTCACTCTGACCAGCCCCAGAGGCCTCGGAACTGGCTAGTTCGAGGCCCAGTAACTGAAGGAGGATTCAAAGGCATCCCGGTGTGCTCTCGGTATTGGAGGGACACGGCAACTTGTACAAGTGACCAGGGGAGGACTCTTCGGAGGAGGGCCAACAAGCTGGCTGCTCAGTAAGAGCCTGGGAGCTGAGTTGTTTAGACACTAAAGAATCCACACTTCCCACATTATCGCCAAGAAGGCTGAGAGATCCAGGTACTGTGAGAAAGGTTCCTACTTATCTTCAGTTACAATCTAGTCTGTGGCAGAGACTTTGCAAAGTTTTCCGGATCACATGCTGGCTGCTAGATCTCTGGCTAGAGGTTTATCCAGCAGTGAAGAACCCAGTTGCGAGTGGCTAACTAGAGACATTCAGTGGATGTCAGCAGTTCAAAGTGAGTTTTATCATCCGTGCCCTCTATTCCCACCTGAGACTGTGTTACTGTTGGATGTTACCCCTGCAAAATAAAAATCCTCAAAAGGACTTTTTGTGTGTCAGCTCTGAAGTTGCTGGGTACTAACCCTGGGAACCCCTAGACAACCCTATACATATATACAAATGTGAGTATACCCCCAAGTTTTTGTATGAGACAACCCTGAAGAAATTACACTTTGCTACAATGTAAAGTAGTGAGTGTACAGCTTGTATAACAGTTTAAATTTGCTGTCCCCTCAAAATAACTCAACACATAGCCATTTATGTCTAAACCGCTGGTAACAAAAGTGAGTACACCCCTAGGTGAAAATGTCTAAATTGGGCCCAATTAGCCATTTTCCTTCACCGGTGTCTTATGACTCGTTAGTGTTACAAGGTCTCAGTTGTGAATGGGGAGCAGGTGTGTTATACTGATCACTGGAAGTTCAACATGGCACCTCATGGCAAAGAACTCTGAGGATCTGAAAAAAATTTTTTTGCTCCACATAAAGATGGCCTAGGCTATAAGAAGGTTGCCAAGACGCTGGAACTGAGCTGCAGAAAAGTTGCCAAAACCATACAGCGGTTTAACAGGACTCTCCATGGTCGACCAAAGAAGTTGAGTGCATGTGCTCAGCGTCATATCTAGAGGTTGTCTTTGTGAAATAGACGTATGAGTGCTGCCAGCATTGCTGCAGAGGTTGAAAGGGTGGGGGGTCAGCCTGTCAGTGCTCAGACCATTTGCCACACACTACATCAAATTGGTCTGCATGGCTGTCGTCCCAGAAGGAAGCCTCTTCTAAAGATGATGCACAAGAAAGCCCACAAATAGTTTGCTGAAGACAAGCAGCCTAAGGACATGGATTACTGGAACCATGTCCTGTGGTCTGATGAGACCAAGATAAACTTATTTGTGAGGAGTACAAAGACAAGTGTGTCTTGTCTACAGTCAAGCATGTTGGTGGGAGTGTCATAGTCTGTGGCTGAGTGCTGCTGGCACTGGGGAGCTACAGTTCATTGAGGGAACCATGAATGCCAACATGTACTGTGACATACTGAAGCAGAGCATGATCCCCTCCTTTCGGAGACTGGGCCACAGGGCAGTATTCCAACATGATAACGACCCCAAATACTGCTCCAAGATGACCACTGCCTTGCTAAAGAAGCTGAGGTTAAAGGTGATGGACTGGCCAAGCATATCTCCATACTTAAACCTTATTGAGCATCTGTGGGGCATCCTCAAATGGAAGGTGGATGAGCGCAAGGTCTCTAACATCCACCAGCTCTGTGATGGAGTCATGGAGAAGTGGAAGAGGACTTCAGTAGAAACCTGTGAAGCTCTGGTGAACTCCATGCCCAAGAGGGTTAAAGCAGTGCTGGAAAATAATGGTGGCCACACAAAATATTGACACTTTGGGCCCAATTTGGACATTTTCACTTAGGGGTGCACTCACTTTTGTTACCAGCGGTTTAACCACTTGCCGCCCGTCCATTGTCAAATGACGTCGGCAAAGTGGTTGCAAAATCCTGACAGGACGTCATATGAAGTCCTCAGGATTTTGAGCCGCTGCGCGCCCCCGGGGGCGCGCATCGCGGCGATCGTTGTTGCGGGGTGTCAGTCTGACACCCCGCAACTACGATCTTGGTAAAGAGTCTCCGACGGAGACTCTTTACCACGTGATCAGCCGTGTCCAATCACGTCTGATCACAGTGTAAATAGGAAAAGCCGGTAATCGGCTTTTCCTCACTCGCGTCTGTTAGACGCGAGTAGAGGAGAGCCGATCGGCTGCTCCTCTGACAGGGGGGGGTCTGTGCTGATCGATTATCAGCGCAGCCCCCCCGAGGATGCCCACACTGGACCACCAGGGACGCCGCCAGACCACCAGGGATGTGCAATAAAAAGGTATGCCACCGGACCACCAGGGATGACACACAGTACCCCCAATGGATGCTAATCAGTGCCCCCAATGGATGCCAATCAGTGCCCACAATGGGCATCCCTGATTGGCATGCATTGTTTGGCACTGATTGGCATCCATCAGTAAAAAACAATGCTGCCTATCAGTGCCTATCCGTGCCACCTATCAGTGCCTATCCGCGCCGCCTATCAGTGCCCATCCATGCCGCCTATCGTGCCCATCCATGCCGCCTATCGTGCCCATCCATGCCGCCTATCAGTGCCCATCCGTGCCGCCTATCATTGCCCATCCGTGCCGCCTATCCGTGCCCATCCGTTCCGCCTATCCGTGCCCATCCGTGCCGCCTATCCATGCCAATCCGTGCTGCCTATCCATGCCAATCTGTGCCAGCTATCAGTGCCAATTTGTGCCACCCATCGGTGCCCATCCGTGTCGCCCATCAGTGCCGCCTATCAGTGCCCATCAATGCCACCTCAGTGCCACTTCATTGGTGCCACCTCATCGGTGCCCATCAGTGCCGCCTTATCAGTGCCCATCAGTGCAGACCTATCAGTGCCCATCAGTGAAGGAGAAAACGTACTTATTTACAAAGTTTTGAAACTGAAAACAAAAAAAACATTTATTTTTTCAAAATTTTCGGTCTTTTTTTATTCGTTTAGCAAAAAATAAAAACCGCAGAGGTGATCAAATACCACCAAAAGAAAGCTCTATTTGTGGGAAAAAAATGATAAAAAATTTATTTGGGTACAGTGTTGCATGACCGCGCAATTGTCATTCAAAGTGTGAGAGCGCTGAAAGCTCAAAATTGATCTGGGCAGGAAGGTGTTTAAGTGCCCTGTATTGAAGTGGTTAAACATTAATGGCTGTGTATTGAGTTATTTTGAGGGGACAGCAAATGTACACTGTTATATAAGCTGTACACTCACTACTTTACATTGTAGCAAAGTGAATTTTCTTCAGTGTTGTCACATGAAAAGGTAAATTAAAATATTTACGAAAATGTGAGGGGTGTACTCACTTTTGAGAGATACTGTATATATATATTGTTTAGCTCAGTGGTAGATGTGTTTACAGTGAGTCCATGGGAGTCAGCACTGTGGTTAAGGGCTTGCTGGCCCACTTTTATTGAAAAAGGTAAAACTAAAGTCCTTACATCATGTTGTCCATGCAGGTGAATGTCATCAACACAAGAAGTCGCAAAAATGCTAAGCCAGCTTGCTAACTCTTCAGCAGCACTGCTGCTTGTCTGCTCACTGGTCCCTCTGATCGTATCCCTCCTTGTTCTCTGGGTTCCCCTGGCACACTCGTCACTAGTCACACATCCTATTTCTCTGTGAAGTAAGTAACAGAAGTTTCGCTATCTAAGATCTTCCTCCTAGTTCAATGACTAAGTCCTGCCTTTGTGGGTAGCAATTGGTTTTCTCAGTGGCTAGCACAACTAGAGAACATTAGTCTCCAGTAACAGTGTGAAACGAAATCAGAGAGAGTTACAGAAATGCTTTTCTGGCTATGTTAACAGCAGACATTTAGTGCAGCCACTTGCCCTCTATTCTTAGATCCTATTTAATTCATAGAAGCTGTAGTAGTGGCTAGGCTCACTTGATGAGAGCCTGTGACAGCCCCTTAGTGGTATTAAACCCCTGCTGCACCACCAGATTGCAGACAGAGGGGAAATCGAATCAGCACAAGTTACACATCCTACTGACTGTAAGTTGTGTCCCTTGTGCTGATGTTAGTTTTTTTTTTTTTTTTTGCTTGCACTTTGGCTTTAATGCTGGCCTCAAACTCAAAATTTGTCACGCAATTTCAGTCTATTTCATTCAGCTTTTGTTTAGAGAAACAATGTAATAAATCAATGAAACATACCACCAACAGTTTGTTTCTAATCTGAAATAATTACATTACATTACCCACAAAGTTGTGTGGTCCTTTAGACAAGTCTTTTTTACTTTAAAAGGTTTGGGATGGAATACAGGCTCAATTCAAACATATTGTTACATGGATTATTGAATCTTTTAAAACCCAAATATAATGTTATGCTTATTTAATACCAAGAAAAAGGGAGTTGATTAAAACATCACTGATTAATGTTCTCCAAGCATAGACCTTGGCATGTACTACAGATGAGATTTGCATGGCATGACAACTTCACTGAAATTTTTTTCCAAACATGGATGAATTTTAAAGGTGAAGTAAGTTATAACATAATAAGGAGTATAAACAGATTAACTATGAAGAAAAAACAATTTTTATTTTAAAATGTTATGGTATTTATTAAAACAGAGTTCCAAGATTACTTATACTTTCATGAAAAATAGGGATTTGATGACACCAGATGTGCTTTCATTCATTTTGCTCCATTTTACAGTACAATGTAAGCAAATGCTTGGAGAAGAGAAAAGTCATTGATTTCACTTGAAGCTGTTTACAATAGGTCATTTTTATCCATTTGCATGGCATTGAAAAATGTAGCTGCATGTTGCATTTGGTGCATTGACATGTATTTTGCTATTTAAGTCAATTTAAATGGGGTTTTTGAAAAATGCAAACGTGTCCAACCCATGCCTTCCATTGTACACATAAATCTAGTGTTAAAGGAGTTAGAACTATTTTCTAACTCTAGCCTTTCAATTAGAAATTATTTTTATAAGCATTTCATTATTAAATCTGAACTCCAGTAAAACAACTATATATACAATAAAGGGGCGCTAAAGTCTGCCATAATGTACAAGTATACTGTGCATAGTTGCACATTATGGCAAGACCTGCATACCCATGGCCACTCTACAGTTCAACTTAAAAATGCATACAGGTACTCCTCACTTAACAAACAGGTTCCATTCCAGCGACCAGGTCATTAAAAGAATTGGTCGTTATACAAGGATCCACAAGTAATCAAAATTTTAAGCATTCTAAACCTTCTTCACAAGAAGTGTATTAATTTATATCTATATCTGCATGTACAAGTGTATTAACCTGCTTCAGAGATACTGTATTATACGTGTCTATGTATATAATATGCAAACCCCAATAAACAAATTAAAATAAATAAATAAATAAAAAATAAATACATTTTAAGCATTCTTAACTACTGTACTGTATTCTGAAAAAAAAAGTCTAAACACAAAACTCCAACTCAATAAAATGTTTTAATTTGCATAAGTACAGAACACAAAAATGTAAACAACAAAAATACTGTACTGTACAGGATACAATGATGTACAGTGCCCAAAAAGTAAACGTATACAGTAGACATTTGGAGCAACATTTTAGTCATCAAATCCTTCAAAGGGTTAAGGTGCTTCAGGGTCATCAGTGTCATCATTGAAAAAAACAGCAGGGTAATCAGTGACATCATTGGAGTTACCACCAGGATCATCATTGGAGTTACCAGTATGGTCATCACGAGTTGTAGATGAGGGAGAAGACAACAAGGAAATGATAGAACTGGTGGGAGTAGCTTGCAAGAAGAATTCTGTTAAAGCGGGACTGTACTGAAAAAAAAAAAAATTTAAAAGCCAGCAGCTACAAATACTGCAGCTGCTGACTTTTAAAAAATGGACACTTACCTGTCCCTGGTTCCAGCGGTGTCGGCAGCAGAGGTCGATCGCTCGCTCGGCTCTCTGCTGTAGCCGGCGCCATTCTCGGTGAGGGAATCAGGAAGTGGCTTCACTTCCCGATTCCCTACTGCGCATGCGCGAGTCGCGCGGCGCAATGAGAATCTTCAGCGCTGTCTGCCGGGACACGTGTGTGTCCCGGCAGACAGCGCGCCGGGACAGGAACTTGCGTAAACTCCCACGGGAGTTTATGCCGGAAGTGGGTGCAGATACCTGTCTTAGACAGGTATCTGCACCTCCCTCCCCCCTGAAAGGTGCCAAATGTGACACCGGAGGGGGGGAGGGTTCCGAAAAGCGGGAGTTCCACTTTAGGGTGGAATCCCCCTTTAAGGTGCTCTGCTTTGTCATTTTCTTTTTTTCATCATAAATTTCACGATAACATTGCATAAGTTCCTTCATCTGCCGTTACACTTTAGAGAACCTTTCAACATTTGGGTGCATACTCTCTAATTGTAATAAGACTGCATTCACTTTTGAGAACACACCTGACTGAACTTCTTTTGTACTTCTTCCATTGTTGCCTCCTTTTCTTCCTCTTCCTTTTCTAAGTGCTGCTGTGCTTCCAACTCTATTAAATCTTCATTACTTAGCTCTCCCTCAACAAATTCCACTAATACTTTAATATCTGTCACTTCAACATCTAAAGCCCCATACACACGGTCGGATTTTCGCATGGATTCTGTCCTATCGGACAATGTTGTCGAAAAATCCGACCGTGTGTAGGCACCATCGGACAGTGTACGTCGGATTGTCCGACGGACAAACTCCTATCTCCTGCTGGATAGATTTTTTGACAACAAGGTCCGATCACACCAAATCCGATCGTGTGTAGCGAATTCCGACGGACAAAGTGCTACGCATGCTCAGATCACATTACAAGACCAAAGCTATTGGCTACTAGCCTCTACGTAGTCCCGTCGTAGGCAACAAACGTCACCACGTTCAGAATGATCGGATTTTCCGACAACTTGGTCCGACCGTGTGTACGCAAAACCAACATCGGACAAAGTATGACAGACATGATCCGACGGACCTGGTCCTCGGATAATCCGCGCGTGTGTATGGGGCTTTAGTCAAGCATGTTAGCAAGTTGCCCACTTTTTTGATTTATTACTTCAACATCTGTTTCATCAAACTATTGTTCACAAAACGCTTTAAGCATTTTTTCCATATACCTTGCATACACTTTTCTATTACTCCCTCCCATGCTGATGCAATGTTTTTTATGCAGTGTATAATGTTGTAAATTTACAAAAATCACAAAGGGTAACTTCATAATTTTCAGTTGCTGCTACAGCTTTGGAAAAGGTGGTGTGCAAATAGTAGGCCTTGAATTTTACTATTACATCCTAATCCATGGATTGTAGGATAGCAGTTGTGTTTTTAGGCAGATACACTACCTTTACGTCTGGATGTAGGTCATCAAGATGCTGGGGGTGGTCTGGGGCATTATCAAGAAGGAGGATAATTTTAAAGGGAACACCCTTTTGCTGACAGTAACGCTTGACCGAGGGTATGAAACAGTTGATGAACCAGTCATCTAAAAAAAAACTTGTGTCATCCATGCTTTTTTATTTGCACTATAATAAACAGACAGTGTGTGCTTACTAACCTGCTTCAATGCACGTGGGTTCTGCGAACGATAGATGAGGAGAGGATTTAACTTGAACCCTGCAACATTTCCTCCCAACAACAACGTGACTCTCTCTTTAAAAGCCTTAAAACCGGGCAATTTGTGTATGTAGGACCTTTTGGGCATTTTTCTCCAAAAAAGTCCAGTTTCATCCACGTTAAATATCTGCTCTGGACAGTAGCCACCTTATTGAATGATTTTATCGACCTCAACCACAATTTTTTCAGCTGCTTCCACATCTGCACTTGTAGCTGCCCCACTGATACTCCGATTATGGAGGTTGAATCTCCCACGAAACCTTTGAAACCATCCATGGCTTGCTGTAAATGTTTCAGTCGATTCTTCTCCTTTGTGCACTTCTCTTTGTGCAATTCTCAAAAACACTGCATGCCTTGGTTTGAATCAATAAAAGTAGGGCTGTTACTGATTACAATTTTCGTGTTCGATTAATCGATTTTTTTAATCGATTAATCAACTAATTTCGATTAATTATAACGCACATACAGATCCAACTACTTTTAGCTGATCTCCTTGCATTGCAACTCTGCATTAGTCAGTGGTAAATGTGGTATACACTATATACAATCACCCGACACTAGTTTCCACAATCCATGACTTAACTTCACAGTTCACACAAATACGTTTTAAATTCAAACTGTAGCACTGACGTAAGTCTTTTTTTTTTCCACAGTAGCGTGACAATCCCTCCACCTCCAGTCTAACTAATCACTCTCACCTTATGACATGGACCCCTGTGCAAACAGGTGGTCATGCAAGCGGGTATCAAAAGGGTTAACATGGACCATAAACTTCTCTCACGTCTCCTTAGATCTCAGCAAGGACGCAAGGTCATGGGTAGAAAGAAAAGATCTAAGTGCTCACCGCTTAAGTATAAGATTAAATTTTTGTGTTCAAACACAAACTACTCACATAAAGATGAAAAAAACACAGCATGTAAAGCCGACAATCGTGTTAGTTCCATAGGGCAGCAGCAGGTCACCGCGGGATGTCCGTGACGTCACCGGATCTCCGGCGGAACTCCCTGAAGACTTGGACGCCAGCGGAGAGGTGAGTACCGATCAAAAGAATTTTGATCGATCAAAAAAAATTAAAGATTAATTGAGGAATTAATCTTTAATTTCCACAGCCCTAAATAAAAGACTCATTGGCATTGGTTTTTCTATTTGGTTGTCACTCCATACCACCAGCAATTTCTCCATTTCATGAATGAGGCCTTTCCAATGTCTAGTTATTATAGCTTGATATCCTGTCGATGCTTTTACTGCCTCTTTCACCCTATCCTTATCCTTTAGGATTGTTGAAATGGTAGAATGTGCAAGTTCCAATTCACTTGTTATTTCTTTAACTTTCTTGCCAGCCTCATAGTCCTTAATGATCTTCATTTTCATATCAAGATCTATTCTTTTTTCTGACATGGTGTGGGCAATACCTGTACAGCAGAAGCACACATTACTTTACCGTACTGTACATAAAGACATAAAACAGTACAGTATAAAGACAAAAGACATAAAACAGTACAGTATAAAGAATGCTGGAAGGGGCATTTAGGAGAACTGAGTACAGTACAGTACATACCTGTAAAACAGCAGGTTGGGAGTGAGAACTAGGCTGATGCAGAGTGATGGCATGACGTCCTGTGGGTCGGGAGAGCTGGTCGTAAGTCCAAGTGGTCAACCTGCGTATGTTGGGAGAGCTGGTCGTAAGTCTGAGCGGTCGTTAAACAGGTTAGTCGTTAAACAAGGAATATCTGTATATGAAAGCAGTTTTATCTGCCAATGGATTTTCATTTCCATCTATCCAATCCTGATATATACACTGTCCTAACAGACAGCTCAGCCAGACCGAGGACCTAATTTTTCTTAATTTATATTTACACAATGCAGCTAGATCACCACCCTGACCCCAGCAGTAAAAGTCTGATTAACCGCTTCCCGACCGCCTAACGCAGATATACTGCGGCAAAATGACACGGGCAGGCAAAATAACGTACCTGTATGTGATCCTTTAAATACCTACACGTGGGTCGCGCGTGCGCCGCCGGCGGCGCGCCCGTGACCCCGGCCGCGGGACCAGCGGACCCGATCGCCGCTGGTGTCCCGCGATCGGGTCACGGAGCTGAAGAATGGGGAGAGGTATGTGTAAACAAACCTCTCCCCGTGCTTCCTATTCTGCCTGTCATTGATTGGCTGTTCCCGGTCATTGGGAAAGCCGATCAATGACGTTAGATGTCAGCCCCACCCCCCATGTAAAAAAAACACACACAGCCCATAACCCCTCCCCTCCCCCTAGTGGATAACTCTTTCACT
Organism: Lithobates sylvaticus; assembly: GCA_028564925.1. Classification (NCBI taxonomy): domain Eukaryota; kingdom Metazoa; phylum Chordata; class Amphibia; order Anura; family Ranidae; genus Lithobates; species Lithobates sylvaticus. Next base: position 259,422,736 of record CM053028.1, read on the forward strand.
ACAACTGTCATTTATACAGGAATCAATGCATTTAAATAGCATTGATTGCTGTATAAATGACAATGGTCCCAAAAATGTGTCAAAAATGTCCGATGTGTCCGCCATAATGTCGCAGTCACAATAAAAATCGCTGATCGCCGCCATTACTAGTAAAAAAAAAATATTAATAAAAATGCTATAACACAATCACCTATTTTGTAAACGCTATAACTTTTGCGCAAACCAATCAATAATCGCTAATTGAGATTTTTTTTACCAAAAATATGTAGAAAAATACATATCGGCCTGAACTGAGGAAAAATAATGTTTTTTTTATATATTTTTTGGGGATATTTATTATAGCAAAAAAGCAAAAAATATTGCATTGTTTTCAAAATTGTTGCTCTATTTTTGTTTACAGCGCAAAAAATAAAAACCGCAGGGGCGATCAAATACCACCAAAAGAAAGCTCTATTTGTGGGAAAAAAAGGACGCCAATTTTGTTTTGGAGCCACATCGCATGCAATTGTCAGTTAAAGTGACGCAGTGCCGAATCGCAAAAAGGGGCCTGGTCCTTTGGCTGCCAATTGGTCCGGGGCTGAAGTGGTTAAGGCCATCTCTCATGTCAGTATGGGGTTGAATTACTAAAACTGGAGAATCAACTAAATTCAACACTCAAGTGCTCAATCCAGGTTTTTTTTTTTTTTTAACAATCCTTCACTCCACAATGCCTTTTGGAGGTGCAGCCCTCATTAGACTGGGAAATCTTCAATGAACTGCAAAAAACACACAGGAGGGCGCAAACACCACGTGCATTACCATAGACAAATTTATTGAATCCACCAAGACAAATGAATGTTCACAAGCGGATATGAACAGCAAGCATACAACAAGTGTACTTCAGGCAAACACGGTGTAACCCGTCTTAAGACCAAACGATTGGATAGCTGATGTGTTTTGGGGGACAAACATTCCTTCCTCAGAGCTATCCATTTGTCTAGGTGGATTCAATACATTTGTCTATGGTAATGCACAATGTGTTTGCACCCTCCTATGTGCTTTTTTCCAAAACTAGAGGGTGCAAAATCTGGTGCTGTTCTGCATAGAAACCAATCAGCTTCCAGGTTTATTGCCAAAGTTCATTTGAACAAGCTAAAGTTAGAAGCTAATTAGTTTCTATGCAGAGCTGCACCAGATTCCAGTTTTAGTAAATCGACCCCTAACTTTCTAGTCAGCACATGTGAAAGCAGCACTACCATGCAGAATGAATGTTTTTTAGTATTTGATTTCATCTGTATTTTAATATCTGCCTGGAGTTCATCTTAACCACTTTAAGACCAGGCTTTTTTTTTTAGATGTGTTATTTACCATTTAAAAACATATTTTTTTTTGCTAGAAAATTACTTAGAACCCCAAACATTATACATTTTTTTTCTAACACCCTAGAGAATAAAATGGTGGTCGTTGCAATACTTTCTGTCACACCCTATTTGTGCAGCGGTCTTACAAGCGCACTTTTTTTTTAAAAAATACACTTTTTTGAATTAGAAATTAAGAAAACAGTAAAGTTATCCCAATTTTTTTTATATTGTAAAAGATAATGTTACGCCGAATAAATTGATACCCAACATGTCACGCTTCAAATTTGCGCTGCTAGTAGAATGGCGACAAACTTTTACCCTTAAAAAATCTCCATAGGCGACATTTAAAAAATTCTACAGGTTGCATGTTTTGCGTTACAGAGGAGGTCTAGGACTAGAATTATTGTTCTCACTCTACCGATCACGGCGATACCTCACATGTGTGGTTTTAACACCATTTCATATGTGGGCGATACTCACGTATGCGTTTGCTTCTGCACGCGAGCTCGGCAAAACAGGGCAAAAATTAAATTGTGTCACTTTTATTTCTATTACAAGGAATGTAAACATCCCTTGTAATAGAAAAAAAAAGCATGACAGGACCTCTAAAATATGAGATCTGGGGTCAAAAAGACCTCAGATCTCATATTTACACTAAAATGCAGTAAAAAGCAAAAAAAAAATTCTGTCTTTTAAAAAATGGGGAAAAAAATTTCCCTTTAAGAGCTATGGGCGGAAGGGACATTTTGACGTCCCTTCCGCCCTGCAGTGTCATGGAGACGGGTGGGGCCCATATTCCCCTCACTCGTCTCCATGCACAGCCACAGGAAGGATCCGATCACCTCCCCCGCTGCCGACAGCTCCGGTAAGCGGTGGAGGGCACCGGATCGTGGGAGGAAGGGGGGCCCCACTCCCGCCACGATAAAAGTGATTTTGCGGTGAATCCGCCACAGACACCACTTTTATCTTGTACCAGACCGCCAGCCAAACACGAGAATACTGGGGTTATGGCAGCTACCTGCTGCAATAACAACGATATCCGTCCTTCAAAGTAGGGACGTACATCGGCGCGCGGTGGTCCGGAAGCGGTTAAAGAAAAGAACAATAATACATGAAATAACCAAATGGTTTTATTACAAATGAGCACATCTTTAACTATGTTTATCTGAATTTCTAACACATTTTTAATTTAAATGCATAAACAGAAAAGGTAGAAAATACTGAGAAGAAAACTAAAGGTTTTACTTTAACAGTGTGCATATCACATTCAGAATTCTTTATGTATTGCAGATTTGGATAGCACTTCTTAGAGGCTAAACAACCAAAAAGTAGTCTGAAAACATTTGCCTTATTTGTCTTTTGCACATGTCGGATATCATGTTTCTCTGTTGTCATGTTAACCATAAATGTGACATTTGGACAAGCTTGTTTCAAGATTTTGCTATCTGTGCCAGTTGCAAAAAATCTCTTGCCAGTAAAATAATATTGTTGAATAGTAACTGGGCAGAACTGTTCAGACTACCAAAACATTCCTAAAGCAAGTGATACTGTGCATTGCACTCTAGAGTAAAAATCATACACGGCACACCTGGGAGCTATTGGCCTGGACAGCTTTAGGGGCTATGTTAAAGGCCAGTTTCAAGAAAATTGCAACAGACATCCATATTATATAAATAAAAACCGAAATATGAAAAGGCCTTTTCAGATAGAAAAAAGAAAATGGTTTCAAATGTGCGTACATTTAACACTGTGCATTATGCTGACCATTATAAAATTATTAAATTCATATCTATGGCCTGCTCAACAATCATATACACGTGCACACTTATTTCCTGTGAGTATACAAGTATGTGACAGGCAAGCATTCTTGCTGTCTACGGGGAACAATAATCTAACAGATGTAAATGTCCAACCAGCCAATAGATTTCTCCTGTGGTGGATTACTTGTACAGTGAGCTCTAAGCTGTTTACAAATTATATCTATTCCCCCGCCCCAGTTTAATTGGATAATACATAAGGATCGCTTTAACAAACATTTTCGTTTTGTATCCGAGTTGAGTTTTTTAAACTTTCCTGCTGGGTTTTTGGAGGGTTTTTGAACACAGTATTTGAATTAGAATTTTGGATCACCTGCATACTTTTGGAAAATTACTAATGTGGTTGTGTCAGATAAGAAACCATAACTTATGCGCACAGAATCTGGTGCAGCTGTGCACAGTAACCAACCAGCTTCCAGGTTTTAGCCTAGGTTTCACACTGATGCAGGTTTGAGACTCGCATGATTTCAAACCCGCATGTCAGTCTGACTTTGGGAGCAATTTCAGGTTCCTGCACAGATGTCTATTGAAATCGCCCTCCCGAAGTTGCCAAAAGTAGTGCAGGAACTACACCGACAGTGCCGTTGCCAGCAATAGGTGGCGATTTGACACGCAATTTGACAAATTGCATGTCAAAACAGCCTGATGTGAACATGGGCTTATTTTCAAAGCTTAATTGAACAAGCTGAAGTTAGGAGCTGATTGGTTACTATGCACAGCTGCACCAAATTCGGTGTGCACCGGTTTTGGTAAATCTCCCCAAATGCTTCCAGGTACAGGAAGCGTGCTTACATATTAGGGTTAATTTACTAAAGGCAAATAGGTTGCACTTTGCAGTGGAATTTGCCCAAGAGCTTATTTAATGAGGTAAAGTTCTGCTGACTTCCATCACACATTCATGTGCAATAAAAATGCATTTTTTTTTTATTTTTCTTGCACTTGATTGGGTAATCTTTGCAAAGTGAAAGTATCAGTCAAAGAGTGTGAGGAGGGAGAGGAGCGTGAGGAGGGAGAGTATGGTGGGGCCAAGCCACACTGGATGTGTTAATAGATGCACACAGCTTGGCTTGGGATGGAGTCCTCAGGTGTGACCCCACAACAAGTAGTTTGGGGGGGCACACAAAGAGGGAATGTGTGAGGGACCCAGGCGAAGAGGAGGTTTGGAGCCACTCTGGGCAAAACCATTTCAAAGAGCAGGTAAGTATAACATGTTTTCTATTTTAAAGAGCAAGAAAAACCTTTGCAACCACTTTAAAGTAGGCCTTAATTGTGAGCAAGGCCATCATTGCTGATCAGCTGCTTACTTGCAAGGCTGAAAATGACTTAGGCCCCTTTCACACGTGCGGACCGTATGTCCGTATTGCATCCATCTGTTTTCGGATGAAAAAAGGACATACATGCATCCCTATGGGATAGCGGGTGTCAGCGGATGAACTCTCCGTTCATCCGCTGACACCTGATATCATCCGTCTCCGCTATGGTCCGATTCTGCAGACGGAGGAAAATCCTATTTTTCTATCCGTCTGCAGAGCGGATTGGATGAACATGGACAGACGGTCCATGTTCATCCGATCCCCGATAGAGAAGAGTGGAGATCTGACAGGGCGGTCCCTCCCAGTGTGCAGGGACCGCCCTGTCATCCGCCGGCTCAGCGGGGGTCAACGGAGCGATCCCCGCTAAGCAAGCAGATGTTTGCGGTTACGGATCCGTCCCGCGTGAAAGGGACCTTACTATAAAGAGCACTGAAGAAGTGCAGAATCTTTTTGCATATGCATCCCCCGCACACACACACACACACAATTCCGAGGCTATGGACATCTGCCCATTCTACCCTTATAATACTCTACTGGATTTTTCCTATCAGTGCCATAAGGGTTTATACCACAAAGTGTTCTGCCCTAAAAACTGTGATTTTCATGGTGGAAGGACTGTAACAAACATCCATTCTAATATTTCAACATTAGAGACTATGAGAATAGGTCCAAAGTACTCAAAATACAGTCACCTATAAGAGTGTGTGTTTACTGATCTGATGCGATTTGATCTCATTAGATGCTATCTTTTTTTACTGAATTGCTTTGTTTAATGTTTCACTGAATGGTAATGTTTTAATTCTGATCCTATGATAAATTACCCTTTTTTGTATCTGTTTACCTGCTTACAGTTTTTATAGTATAAAGAATACATATATGTAAATGCAACACTTTTGACAGTTGTTTTGGAAGGCCCAACTTTAAACAGGACCTAGCACAGAACAATGCAGCTCAATGATCCCGTAATGTATTTATCTACATACAAATTGAAATCTCGAAATGCAACGCACATTCTCTTCTTATTTAATGGGATAATAATGAAGCTGCTTTGCAGGTGATACTGATGGCGTTATGGCAAACGCATTTTCAAAGTCTTTTTATTTCTAGTGATATCAAGAATAATATTATTTTTTTATGTTATTTTTTTTTATTTTTTTTTAGTGCAAGTTACCACAACACCATTATCCCGTAGTTTTTAAAGATCAAAGATACAACAATGTTTGTGTCCCTTGTTAAATTTACATTGTATTTTTTAAAATGTTTTTTTTTTAAATGTAACTGCCTACTCCCAAACTGTCATTTGAAGTAAAACACATAGCCAAGTATTATTCTACACAGTTTTTTTTATTGTGCATTCAAAAAACAAAACAAATAAAATTAGACAAGCCATCTGCCAATAGAACCAAAAAGTGCATTTCATGCATCCAAAATATACCAAATCAAATCATTATTCAACCAAAAAAAAAAAGCCATATGCATGTGTCCTGCTTCTTAATATAGGGGGTCAATAATGCCAAGAGTTGGTGAAAGCAGGGGTCTGTTATCTGGAGATAATTCTGAAAATCATCTGGATTATTTCCTTGGAGCTCCTTTAACAAAGGCATATGACAATTGGTCACAATTAAAAAAGCAACCAATTTTTGGTACAAGAAATCCTCCTGTTCCTGGACTGGACTTGGGTCAAAGCAATAACTCCAAGGCTAATAATAAATAACCCGTTACCTCCTCTGATTCTGCAACATGGCTGGTTGACGAACGGCAAAGTTTTACCCCACAGTGAGCAAGGCTTATGTGAAGAAGCCAAATTATAGTACACCTAGGCCAAGATACATTTTTTTTAGTAAAGTCTGGTGTCTCTTTTGCAGACTTTGGATAGAAGTAACAAGTGCAGAAAAATTGGTCTTTGGGTGTTGCTGGTGCCTTCACCCTGTAACCTTCTAGAGGTAGTCTTGATGAAAGCAGAAAAGAATTGGCCTTGCTGTAGAAAAATTTAATTTGATGCACCTGTCAAACAGGTGCAACAAAAATTGGTCCTTGGTTGTTAATTGTGCCCATGAAACCTATACAAAAAAATTACTTTAAGATAAAATCACCCACAAAGTTATGCAGCCTAGACAGTCTTGCAGAGATTTGTGATCCCAATAACACTTAATCAGCAACATTGCCATCAGGAGCCCTATTAGCTACTGCTAATCTATAACGGATTCATTTTTTGACAAATGTCAGCCGGTCAATGGAGTCTGTGGACAGACATGCTCTTTTATTTGTCACAAAGCCTTCGGCAGCACCGAATGGCCATTTGGAAAGTATGCTCGATGCAGGGCAACCCAACAGCTCCATTGCATACTGGGCAAGTTCTGGCCAGTGGTCTATTTTCATGACCTAGAAACCCAGTGGATCATCTACTGGAAAGCTATCAATGTCTGTTTTCACCCCTATAACATCTTTCATCATTTGATACAGATGCTGCCAATGGGATGTTAAAACTGACAACCCTGAGCGTGGAGGACTGAATTTTTTTTTAAATGCATCACTGAGGCGGCCCCCTTCTGCCACGCTCCTTCTTTGACCAAAAGAAGCCCCAAAAGTAGCTTTTCCATTAGACTGTGACCTACCAGAGTCTGGAAAAGCATTACATAAACTCCTCCTTAAGGTGCCCTCAAGATATTTCATCCTCTGCTCCCTCTGTGGGGATGGGATGAGTTCCAAGACTTTGCCCTTGTAACGGTGGTCAAGGAGGGTTGCCAACCAATAATGATCCTTATTCTTGATGCCACAAATTCTCAGGTCCTTTCTTAGGCTTTGAAGAATAAGGGAGCCCATGCACTGCAAGTTTTCAGAGGCTTGGGAAGCAGATTCCTCTGGGTCACTGTGGATTACAGCATCTAGAACTGCCTCCTCCAAGCCATGTACTACTTCCAAGATTTCTGGGGACTGAAAACCACCTCTTAAGGTTTGACGTATGTCTTCCTCTGCCTTGATGCCTCCAAAACTGGCATAATCCTTCTGCTCCCTCTCCTCTTGTGTGTTCTGTGGCATCTCAAGCTGTCTGCATAAAGCGGGTCTTGAGAGGAAATTAAGTCCTCTTCTTCCACCCGCTGCTCTCTCTCAAGTTCCCTGTCCGTAATGCCATGCAGAGTCTGCTCCAGCAGGAAAACAAGAGGGATTGTGTCACTGATGCATGTATTGTCACAGCTCACCATCCTTGTCGCCTCCTCAAATGGCTACAGTATAGTGCATACATCCTTTATCAGCAGCCATTTGCCTGTTATACTCTACAGCTGGTGGTGTGCTGCTGGCAGATGTGTTGCAAGGACTTGTTCCACCCTTTGCTATACCATCATCCCTTACAGTGGAGGCTGCAGAGAGGTAATAAAATATATCATGGTTAGACATGAGAGGTGAGGAGTGAGGAGAAGAATTTTTGTCCCTTGTGTGTGGCTTTCAGATGCTCTTGCCAATGGGCTGAGTGGTGGGAGGTTAAATGCCTTGTTAAGTATGTGGTACCCAAATGGCTTGTGTTTTTGCCACACTTGATCTGCTTGCGGCAGAGATTGCAAATTGCGATTGGCTGCACCAATTAAAAAAAAGACCCACATAGCTTAACTCTGAGAAGTGGACTGGGAGATAACAGCTCCACAATTGGATGGCTTAGGGTGGCTGCTCTCTACTCTTCCATGATGCATGCCTGTGGAGGACATCCTGCCTTGTTGGGGTTGTTTTTCCCCCTTACTTTCCTCCTCTGCTCTATCCGGCACCCAACTCGTGTCAGGGATCTCAGCATCCCTTCCATCCTCATCTTCACTGGAGTCAACTTGGCAATACACTGTGGCTGGGGGAACATGACTGCCAATTTGTCATGTATCAGTGTTCTCCCCTCTCTGTTGGCTCATGTTAGTCCCTTCCTCTACCTCAGAACCAATATCTGAATCAAGTAATATCTGTGCATCCTCAAGCAGCAAGTGGCTGAAGCTGTGTTCAAATAATTCAGCTGACTCCTCCATGCATGATTCTTGGCTATGGCAGGAGTAGCTGTGGACAAGGAGGCAGAATAAGCCTTTCTGGCATCTACTGTGGACTGTACACTAGTGACAGCTTGAAGGGTCATAGAGGATGAGGAGGATGATGCTTTAGTAAGCTCCTCTACATGCTGTGGATGGATAGCATGGGCAACATCACTAAACAGAGACAAAGGTGCCCTGCCTGAGGATGACCACGTTCACATGCTGGCTCCCTCATAGTGGCATGGGAATGTCTGCCTCTCTTGTTGGTTTACCAGATATGATGGAGGCTTTTTTACCCACATTTTATAGATACTGGGAAATGTATAATTGGATGCGCTTTATTCACTGAAAAGTGGTGTTTGGTGCATTATAAATTGAGGACTGACAAAAATGTAAAAACTAAAATAAATAAATAAAATAAAAAGGGGAAACACCACATGCAGAAAAACTGCGGCTAAAAATTAAAAAAAACGGGGGCAGGCAGGGGACAAAAAAAAAAAGAAGACATAAAAAAAACATGCAGCAACCAAAAACAAAAAGGGTATACAGCAGCACTGTATACAGCACTAAATGGAATTTAATGCTGTGTTACACACTGCACTGCACTAACACACTACACTGACACACTATTCTCACACACTATACTAACACTAAGCTTATGCTGGCCATACACTATACGAAAAATCAGCCGAAATTCGGTCATTTAGACAGTTTGTTCATTTTTTGGCCAGTTAATGGGCACAAAATCGATAATTATTGGGATGTTTTTGAGCCGAAATGCGCTGGACAAGGAAGGACAAGTTTGGAAATTTTGTGCCGAACGAGCAATAAATTGAAAGGTTAATGTGTTTCCCATCCGAACTGTCTGCACTAGGTGTATGTTAAAAAGAACAAAAAATTTATGCATTTATGTCCACTGAACAATTTATCGTTTGCTCTCATGGCTGAATGTTCGTTTTTTCGAAAATGGGTTTGGACTTAAGAGTCACAATGAGTGAACAGTGAACACACTAACTGCTAGTAGCAAAATGAGCCTGCTCTATCTATCTCCACTCCGATACACTACAAGAGCTGGCTATGGGAAGTTAGCTTTTATAGTGTGGGGTGGGACTATAAATACTGAGCCGTGATTGGAGAAAGTAATCATCACTTTGTCCTATCAGGGCTCCGACAGTGCTAATTGGTGAAGCCGGTTAGCAAACCTTTTTTGGTCATGCCCTTTTGACAGAAGCCGACCGGCGGCAGTACACACGGGCCGAATGTCAGCTGGTTTCTATTGACCGGCTGATATCGCCCAACATTCTGCCCCTGTGTATTACACTTTAATGTGCCTTCACTTTTTACAAAATGGCTGAATTCCTGGAATTCAGCTTTAATATTATGTATTTGCTATCAGATATATAATTAATCAGGTATATTCATTTCTTAGTATTCGGATCAGATTTATGGACAACTCAAATAAAAAAAAAGCTACAGTACACCTTAATTATTACTAATAGACTTTAAAAACGCAATTGTTTCACATTTATATTGTGTTTCTTAAATAGTAAGCTGTATGGTAACTTTATAATTTTTTTACCCACATAGTTTACTGTGATTATTTTTAATACTGGAAAGACCACGTGTTTGAGAGTTCAGTGCAGCATTTTCAGCTCACTGCAAGAATTTAGAAGGTCAATGGTTATTCTGTTTCACTTGATTATATAAAACAAAAATAGTTTAAAGTGATATTAAATCTTCATTTTTTTTTTCTAAAATAATAAACATGTTATACAATGTGTGACAATTTAATTCCCGAAATGGACAGTAAAAAAAAAAATTTGTGCAGGAGCATTGTTTTGGTGGAGACGCCACTTGTCAGGACAGAGTTCTGGTCTTTTTACTCCAAACAGCTAACACCTCGTACTTACCTGCTATATTGCACAAAGAAAATCCAGTCCTCTTCTTCTGGGGTCTCCTGCTGGCACTTCTGACTCCTGGCTCATTCTATGGGGGCATTTGTGCGGGCTCGCTCTTAAACTGCCCTGTCTGAATCTATAGTAAAGGCTGCGTACATATAATTAAAAAAAATTATATTTAAATATGTTTCCAAAAATGGAAGCTCAATTGTATTTAAATTAAATGAATGGAAGCTAAATAGTCATACATTTTTTATTGATGTAAAATATATATTGAATTAGTGTTTCCTTAAGTCACCTTCCCCCATGCTGTTTAACATTCTGCTGTGATTAAGAAAAATGTACTGAAGGCTGGCAGGAGAAATGTTTTTGCTTAAATTTGGATAAGGCAACTCCATTTGGGGAGGAGGTCTGGTGCAGTGGTTAGGGAGTTGGTCTTGTGGGTGTAATCCTTGCCTGACTGCTAAATCTCTGTGATATTTTTCCATGATTATATTATCTTTTTTTAATGGGAGATCAAAGTCAGCTACTGAAATCATCTTTCAAAGCTGATGGCATGTGTGCTATATCAAATATATTGGACAATTCATGTAACAAAATAAATAAATAAAAACAAGTTATTTAATTAGATTGCAAAACAACTGTAAATGTAACAAGTTCTAAAATATATGCAGGCAAATTATGCATTGAAAAAACATATGTTATAAATTTTTTACAAAGCCCAAACTAGTCAACTATGCAAAATAGATAAAAGTGTAAAAAAACTGTAGAATAAAATATGCAATTAGTAGTAGTTCCTTGGTTGAAAACAAATCTAGTGACCTGCAGAGATGGGCCGAACACCTCCCTATTCAGTTTGCACCAGAACTCCCGAACATAGCAAAAGTTTGGACCGGAACGCTGAACCCCATTGAAGTCTATGGGACCCGAACCTGAATAATCAAAAGTCCCCATTTTGAAGGCTTTAATGCACGTTATTGGCCATAAAAAGGGTATGGGGCTGGCTACTGCCCTGGGGGACATGTACCAATGCAAAAAATAAATAAAAAACTTTTAAAAAAGATAATTTTTAAAGGAGCAGTCATTTTAATGAGGCTTAAAGTGAAACAATAAAAATTAAAAAATTCCTTTAAATATAGTCCCTTTAGTCTGCTTGTAAAGTGGCGCATCTGTACCATGTATAAAACCTACTGCAGTAAACTGACAACTGACTGACAAGTTGTGGTTCCCCCTCTTCCTGTTATTTTAGTTACTATATTATGTGGTGGCTATTTATTCCACACCCACATAGAGCACACACTCAATATGCTCCTTGCACCTTGATGACACTATGCACATCTCTGGACTATGCTTTACACTTCATACCAAGGGTAACATTTGGCTTTCTGTTTATCTATGTTTTTTTGTGTTATCTTTGATTCTATCACCTATTCTATGGTGAGTCACTCACCTGTTTCTACTTTACACTCACACAAAAAATAATTGGGGAAGATAAAATGTAGATTGGTCTCTGTTTTTCTTTCCTTTGGTATTGGCTATTTTATCTTCCCCAATTATTTATTGTGTAGTTACTTTGCTGATACACTTTATTCACAGTTTTTCCACAGAAGCCTTATGGGCTCCTATTCAGCACTTATTACAATCAGTTATTTATTGGGGGCGACATCTCTATTGATGCTCACTGCTTGTTTTCTGTACACCGCTGTGCTGCCGCAGTCACCGCCACCTCAGTTTCCAGGGATGATGCTCCCATAGTGCCTCCAGCTACTAATACTACCCATGTTGTTGAATACTGTAGCTTACTTATAGGTAAGAGTGTTGGGATTAAGTTGTGGTTCCCCCTCTTCCTGTTATTTTAGTTACTATATTATATTATTTAGTATTTATATTTTATTACAGACATACCTATATCACATTTGCTCCTGATGAGTGGAAGTTATCCACGAATCATGCGTAGAGCTATATACTGATGTATTGTCACAGCTACCATGCGTTTACTACCCGACTACCTTGAAGAAAGTTGAATCAATTTTACATTATGTGTGCAATCAATCATGTCTATATGCAAGTTTGGGCTACATTTAATACATTGTAATACCGTATTTATCGGCGTATAACACGCGACGGCGTATAACACGCACCCCAAGTTTAGGAGGGAATTTTAAGGAAAAAAACTTTTAGGATGGAAGTTTAAGGAAAAAAAAAAAACTTACATTTAAGTGTCCATTGCAGCCTTGTCAGTGCAGCCTTGCAAGTGCAGCCTTGTCCCAGTACAGCCTTGTCCCAGTGCAGCCTTGTCCCAGTGCAGCCTTGTCCCCATTGCAGGCTTGTCCCCATTGCAGCCTTGTCCCCATTGCAGCCTTGTCCACATTGCAGCCTTGTCCCCATTGCAGCCTTGTCCCCATTGCAGCCTTGTCCACATTGCAGCCTTGTCCCCATTGCAGCCTTGTCCACATTGCAGCCTTGTCCCCATTGCAGCCTTGTCCCCATTGCAGCCTTGTGCACATTACAGCCTTGTCCCCATTGTGCCTTGTCCCCAGTGTCCATCGCCATTTAAAATTGGCGCTGACAGGACACCGGAGCGGAGCGAACACCGCCGAGATAGCAGGGACTGGGCGGAGCCGAGATACACATGTAATCAGCTCTTGTCGGCTCTTCTTGCCTCCGCTCACGTGACTGTGAGCGGAGCAGAGAAGAGCCGAAAAGAGCCGAGTACACTCGCTATGTGTAGCTCGGCGGCAATCGCTCCGCTCCACTCACAGCTAGCGGAGATCGTCGGGGGATCGCTGGGGATCGGTGTATAACACGCACCCACGATTTTCCCCTGATTTTAAGGGGAAAAAGGGCCGTGTTATACGCCGATAAATACGGTATATGTTATTTACTATGTAGGAACGCTTATGTGTGTATACATTTATATGTATTTATTATGTTATTTATTACATGTTATTTACTGTCCCACATGCATCCATGTGCACCATTAAATAGTATCTACTCATTGATTCATTTGGTTTTGGTGTTGTGCTTTATATAAAGTCCCACCATTTCCCCATTCCCCCATTCCTCTTTCCCCTCTTTTTTCTAAACTTCATAGTATATTATCTGTTTTTTCTACTGTATATGACAGCCTCCTTCTTCCCCTGTTAATGGTTGCAAAGGAAGTGTCGGGTGTTGGCACCTTTCAAATCATAAGAACCAGAACATAATTTGGCCCCATTCATTTACTGTCCAGGAATGTAAATGTAAACAAATTGGCTGGGAATAGTTTAAAAAAAAAAGTCTGGTATGAATTTTAAGTGAGGGAGCCCCATGCAAAAATCAAGAAAAAAAAAAGTGCAGCCCACCAAACAAAAATCTCTACCAGACCCTTATCCAAGCATGCAGCTTGCCAGGCTTTGAAAAGAGGGACCAAACAAGGCATCCCCTTCTGAACCATAAAAGGCCACATGCCTTCAACATGCAAAGATACCTTACCAGGGGGAACCCAGGAGGAGCCAGGAGTTCCGGCAGGGGACCAGAGAAGAGGAGGATTGGGACTGCTCTGTGCAAAACCATTGCACAGAGCAGGTAAGTATGACATGTTTGTTATTTTAATAAAAAAATAAAAAACAAACTTAAAGTTAAACATTAACATTTCAGCCTTAGGGTCCTTTCACACGGGGCGGATCCGTAATGATCCGCCCTGTGAAGATCCGTTGCTCAGCGGGGATCGCACAGCTGTTCCCCGCTGAGCCGGCTGATGACAGGGACCGCCCTGTGAGTTCTCCGCTCTCCTCTATGGAGGATCGGATGAACACGGACCGCCTGTCCGTGTTCATCCGATCCGCTCTGCAGACGGATGAAAAAATAGGATTTTCCTCCGGCTGCAGAACCGGACAATTGCGGAGGCGGACAATAGCGGGTGTCAGCGGATGCTCATCCGCTGACACCCGCTACCCCATAGACATGCATGTATGTCCGTTTTTCATCCAAAAACGGATGGATGAAAAACGGACATACGGTCCGCATGTGTGAAAGGGGCCTTAGCCTGCAGCTGCACATAAGAAACCCTGTTACCTTTATATTAACTGAATGCTGCCCAGATCTGTTTCTAGCCCTGTAAACGTCCATGAACTCCTTGTTTGAAGTCAAAAGGACCACTCCCCCCCAGAACCTGAGCAAATGATTTTCATGTCCAAGCACTTTTTAAAGGGGCTCGCTTTTGTGAAATTTGTATCTGCATGGGAATCTTTAGGGGCTGGTATTGTATATCACTATAGGGTTTCTACTCTGCAACTTCAGGCCACGTTTGGAACTTTGGTTACAGATGACATATTTTAACAACAACAAAAGTTGTCTTTTCAATACATACAGAAATGTATTGCATTTCAAAAAATTATTTTTATAATTTGTTGTTGAATGACTACAGTAATAGACTTATTTGATATATTCTACATGTGTGCCTTTGCAGATAGGGCAAAAGAAAACCATACAAGTGCTACTTACTGTCTTTGTTACAGACATCAAGACTTGACATGATATCCAAGCAATATATTTTATTGAGTTGCTTAGGCTGAACTAACAATTTTGAAAGAGGAAAGTGGAAAGTACAAAGTTACATTAATAAGGCTGAAACCCAGACTTTATCACAAAGAGAATGCAACATTATAAAATATACCAAATCTGTGTTTTCTCAGTAATGTGAAATGCTGTATTGCATTGACAGCTTCATGTTAATAGCGGTAAGAATGACAGTTTAAGCAGAGAGCAAGCCAAGCATTAGTATATCCAAGTAAAAGAACACAAACCCTTTTTTCCAGCTTACAAGGTTTCATTTAATGCCAAATGTCTAAGATCAGTAATATGAACCTTTTTCAGATGTCCGTTCTGGTGGTGAAAGCCTTAAAGATTCTATACAATGTCTTTAATATTATGGCAGAGCATTTAAACCCGAAGTCTTACCCAATTATTTTGATCAGATTTTAGTGATTTTAAAGTATATGAAAGCCCACTGACAATAAATGGACTTATATGTTAATAACATTCGAAAGGCATTCTTTTCAAATCTGCAGATTTCATTAAAAATTATATCTGGTAATACTGCCATGATGGTCTTTTACTGTTCTATGAGGCAACACTCTATGGGGATGCTTTGCAGCCATCACCAGAGTACATGCATGCAGGAAGTGGCTGCACAGAGGCTGAAAAAAATCAGCAGCACTGAGATACAACAAAGGATGAAAAAAAGGTGAAAATAGGAATTGTGTTTGTAAAATTATGGCAATTGTTTATGACACACAAAGCTTTAGCAAGCTTAATGTTGTTCAGTTAGGGTTTGCATCTGCTGGCATTTTATCCTTGTTATCCCCAATTATATTTCTTGTAAAAGTGATCCAAGCAACTCTTCTGTCACTCAATCACTGGGGAGCCTGGGACCAATGCAACATGTCGCATCAGAAGGACTTTATACAATACTTGATACAAAATCCTTTGTTGGTAATGACAGCTTCAAGACGCCTCATGTACGGAGAAACTAGTCGCATGCATTGCTCTGGTGTAATTTTAGCCCATTCTTCCACACAAACCGTCTTCAAATCTTAAAGGGTCAGTGGGCCTCTTCTATGAACTCTAATCTTTAGTTCTTTCCATAGATTTTCTTTTGGATTCAACTCAGGTGATCGGCTGGGCTATTTTAGCAGCTTTTTTTTCTTTCTTTGAAACCAATTGAGAGTTTCTTTGGCTTTGTATTTGGGATCATTGTCTTGCTGAAATGTCCACCCTTGTTTCATTTTCATCATCCTGGTAGATGGCAGCAGATTTTTATGAAGAATGTCTTGGTACATTTATCCATTCATCCTTCCTTAAATGATATAAAGGTTGCCAATACCGTATGCTGAAAAACAGCCCCGTCCGCCCAATGATGTTTCCACCTCCAAACTTCACTGTTGGTATTGTGTTTTTGGGGTGATGTGCAGTGCCATTTAACCTCCAAACATGGTGTGTATTATGCCATCCAAAGAGTTAAATTTTGGTCTCATCTGACCAGACTATATTCTCCCAGTCACAGGCTTGTCTAAATGTTGTGCAGCAGATTTAAAACGAGCTTCAACATGCTTTTACCTCATCAATGGAGTCTTGCGTGGCGAGCTTGCATACAGGCCATGGCGGCATTACTTACTGTTTTTTTTAAAACAATGGTACCTGCTAATTCCAGGTCTTTCTGAAGCTCTCCACAAGTGGTCATTGGTTCTTAGACAACTCTTCTGATAATTATTTTTACACTTGTGTCAAAAATCTTTTGAAATGATGTTCTTTCCACTTCCGGATTATGGCCCCAACAGTGCTCACTGGAACATTCAAAAGTTTAAAAATCCTTTTGTAACCAATGCCATCAGTGTGTTTTGCAACAATAAGGTTGCAATGGTCTTGAGAGAGCTCTTTTCTTTTACCCATCATGAGATATTTCTTGTGTGACACCTTGGTAATGAGACACCTTTTTATGGGCAATCAGTTGAACCAGCTGATATTAATTTGCACTGACAAGGGGACAGGATTGCTTTCTTATTACTGATAGATTTCAGCTGGTGTCTTGGCTTTCCATGCCTTTTTGCAACTCCCTTATTTCATGTGTTCAATACTTTTTCCCTGTCATTCCATTTTATTACACATAACTTAATTTCTGAACGTATTTGTTTTGATTTCTTTGTATGTGTGGATTGCATGGGTTGTTACCGATGTTACCGGTGAAAATTTCATGTCCACGGCACCTTTAGGCTCGGTTCACACTGCAGCACATAGCGGATCACATCAGGGGTCCAGTGTGTTCCTGTTCACCATTTCAGATCCGATTTCATTCTTGGGAATTGCAGTGCAAATGGTCCATAAGCTCCATAATGATGCCTAACGTCTTGGACTTCAAATCCCATGATCCTCAGCATTCTGCATAGGAATTCTTAGGCTTTTTTTTGGCTATAGCTCTGCTGACTGGAGGGGATAGTGCAACACAACATTCAGCATAACAGCAGAAAGTGAAAGTAAACTGATTATAAAGAAGGAAATGTCTACTTTTCCTTGTTTCTGTAGTCCAGCAACTGGCTACAACAGAATACATGCATGTGGACTATTTTACCTGGAAAAATGTTGTAGTTGTGCTAATGCAGTCTACCAGACAGCATAATCACATTGGTGAACTCACTTTCTCTACTTCAGACTCTTTATCACAATATCACGATAATAATCCACAGAGTAGATGGCCTTCCTGCAAAAAAAACAAAAAGACAAAATATTTAACTCTCCAGTTTTCTGTGCCACTGAACAGTGAAGAGAAACCAATACTTCTAGGCATGTCAATGTCATGTGGCCCCTGGTGAGGGTGGGGGGAGACACAGAAAACTGACACGCCAAAGAAATCTTCAGCTTCTACATAGACTTTCGAGTACAACATCTTTTCACTGGAGCAGTGTTTGGTGTGCAGGCAGGAGGAGAGGTAACTAATTAATTTCCTATTTGTAGGGAGACCATTAATTCACATTAAGCAATACATTGTGATCACTGTCCTGCTACTAGCCTGTACCTGGGCAGTGAATGTAAAGCAGCATACTGATGAGGTCTACACTCTACACTTCTCTCCTGAGAGTTTTTTCAAATGGTTGAATGACAGCAGCATGCAATGCAATACAATAAATTCCATTGTATCGCTATCTCCACAGGAGCTGCTCATTGATGTTGCTGTATGCAGTAGGAGCCCAGTGACCCAATAGTCACTCTAGGGGTTGAACTTTAATTATGGAAACATTTAAATGGGGAGGGGTATAGGGCATGGGATACTCCAAATTGTGCTAGGTTCCAGAGTGAGAGAACACGATCTTCTCTATCCTTTGGTGATGCATTTTCCACCAGAGACCAAAGGAAATGGCTAGATCAGGGGCGCTATTAAAGCTGTGCCCTGACACCTACATTTCCATAGCGCCTGGATCTGGAGATCATAAGACCACAGAGCAACTGTCTAGACTTAGCTCCCAGATGCCTTCTAGCGAGATGCCTCTGACAGTATCCTCTGGGACGAAGTCCCTGGGTGGTTAATACAGTTGCAGGTGCAGGTCCCTCAGCTCTGCCACAACCAGGACTCCGATGGACATTAGACATGTGCAATTCGTTTTGTTTTTTTTTCGTTTTTTTTCGTTATTTTCGTTCGTTCGTTTTTGTATGAATGAACAAATCGTTCGAATCGTACGAATCCGAATAACGAATCGTTCGAATCGTACGAATACGATTAACGAATCATTCGAATCGAAAAAATCTGAAAAACAACGAAAATCCGAAAAAAACAAAATGTACTAATGAAGAAAATCCGAAAAAACGAAAACGAACGAAAAAATTCGTACATTCGTAACTTTTTTCTTTTGTTGAATTGGTAATTTTCCGTGTCCCTTACAATGGTGCTGCTAAATGTGCTTCGAATGGATTGAACAAAAAAATTCGTACATTCGTAACTTTTTTTTCGATTCGTACATTTTTTTTTTCGATTCGTAATTTTTTTTTTCGATTCGTAACTTTTTTTTTTTTTTCGATTTGTAATTTTCTGTGTCTCTATTGAACAAAAAAATTCGTACATTCGTAACTTTTTTTTTTCGATTCGTAACTTTTTTTTTTTCGATTCGTAACTTTTTTTTTTCGATTCGTAAATTATTAAAATGTAATATTAGCATACACATTACATAAAATTATGAATTATGCTCCGATTATGAATCTACGAATGTTCCGAATGTTCCGAATGTACGAATAAATACGAATGCGTCCGAAAATTAAACTAACGAAAAAACGAATCAACGAAAAAATAACTCTTACGAATGTACGAATCGTTACGAATCCGAACACCGACGACTTACGAATGTACGAATCGTTACGAATCAACGGAAACGAAAAAAACGAAACAAAAAAAACGTTTTTTTTTTCGGAAACGAAAAAAACGAAACGAAAATAAACAAATTTTTTTGTTGTGCACATGTCTAGTGGACATCAGCAGCACACCAAAAATGGCATCCTTTGGGGCATTAGTTCCTTGGGCTGGTAGAACTTCCAGACCCAACTGAACCCCTGCTATCTCCCTCTCAAACTATTTATTAGCTATTCAGCCCCCAGCTGGGCACACCTCCTCAGGGATTGGCTGAGTACCAGTCAATATGTCAGCAGCCTAATCCGACTCTCCCTTCCCTATGTTTTAGAAGCCTCCAGAATGCAACTACAGTCAAACTTTGCAGCCAGTGAGAGTCCAAACAGATCAAAGCAATTAAGAGCTATTTCACTTTGTACAGTGAGACTCAAATAGATTAAATTGACCTACCATCTAGTAAGGGGGGATCAGTAAGTGATTTTTTCCCCTGCTGTAGCAGATTGGAGCATGCTCTTTTGGGGTTTTTTTTTGCCTTCCTCTGGATCAACTGTGGGTATAGAATGGGGTATATTGGATTGTACGATATTTTTTATTTTTATTCATAATTTCTTTTTTTTATGGTTGAACTGGATGGACTTGTGTCTTTTTTCGGCCTAGCTAACTATGTAACTATATATGTAACTATGTAACTATGTAACCTACCAAGGAGGGTGATACATGAGATTAAGACCTTGTTCGCACCCTTGAATTTTTATGTTCATTTTGAAGGCGCAAAAATGCATATGTCATAAAATTACATTGAGTCCATTGAGCCTGTTCACCCTGTTCATCTGTCTGCTGCGTTGTTCCGCATTTGTCAGAATGAGGCATGTCTCATTTTAGATGTCTTTTCTGCTCCACTGAAGAATATGTAAACGCAAAAATGCATGTATTGTGCCTTTTTTTTCTAATGTGCTGTGGGTTAGCATATGCCAGGTTGTCATCCCATGATTAAAAACACCTTGCCTGGTTACCTGGCTTTTGTTTAGCCACAGGTCAGACAAGATGGCTGGGGCTGAGGCTTTCTGTTACAGTGAGGGACTCCTGAGGGATATTTGTAGCCTCCCTCTCCCCCATGATCACTCTAAACACTATCTCAAAGATAGACACAGAAAATAAATTATTTCCACAGTGCAGGATATATTCTTTTGCAGCAGCTTCAAACAGAGGTGTAAAATCAGCCATGCTTCCTCAACACCATATACAGAAAACCTGGAAAACACATTCCCTCATGATGTCACTACAGGAAAATCATCCTCAGCAGCTAAGACCAAAAATGTACAATACGTACATAAAATGCACATAAACATGTTAAGACACACATAAGAAAACAAGATGGAAAATGCATGAAAATGAACAGCTCCACCTAGTGCCCAAAATGAGATATATTTTCTGATTAAGGTAGTTCAGAAAAAATATGTAATTAGACTATTTGTGTTACTTTATATGTACATTGTATGTACAGTGTATTTTTCTAAATCTCACACTTAACGGTTGATTTTGAATAGCTAATACAATGCTATTCCTTTGGGATGTCTGTAACACTGAAACTATGAATTGTCTGCTTTTTGATGATTTCACTTAAAGAGGTTGTAAAGGTTTGTAAGTTTTTTACCCCGGGTTACCCCCCCCCCCCCTCCCCGCCGGGAGAACACAATGGCTCCACAGGAGGGGTTCCCTTATCAACACTGACTGCAGGGGGGGGGGGGAATCAAGCGAAATTGCTCTGTCTGTGGCCGACTTTAGGTTTTGAAACAGTGTTGAAGGCTTCTGACAACTTCTAGGAGCCTTATCACATTTAAAATACCCTAGCAATGTATAGTTTGGTCCCAAAGTGGACACACCCAGATTCTCTTGTTTTCTGTAGTTCTCAAGCTCACATAACAAAAAAATGAAAACTGGTGCCATCTAATCACGCTTTTCCTGTCCCAAAAAACACACAAACAGAAAACCTCAGTAGCTTTGATTTTCTACAATATCTTTGTCCAGGAAGTCAAAGCCAAAAAATATAGAACATTATGAAAAAAACTTTCGTTTGGAGCAATTAACTTCCAGCTTTGTTGAAGTGACTACTTTAATATTTGATGAATGTGAATTGGCTGTATCTGCTCATACGTGTTTTCTTTTTTGAACTGGTTTCCTAAACAGCCACACACTATTATTATGATCTGGCTGCTGCTTTTAGTAGGCAAAGACTGCAATCTGTAATACACAAACTGGACTAATGTGAAACATGCTGCCAAAGTAGTTTAGTCACAAAGGGAAAGGACTTCAGCCAATTGAAGCAGGCAGACATGAGTATGGAGCCAAGTCTGGAGCGACACCCTGCTAAGGCAGCTGACAAGGTTTTGGCCAATCCTGTATTGCCATAGGAAAGAATTCCATAAGCAGTTCCAAGAGTGAGTGGTATAAAGCAGGATAATTATGTCAAAGAGGCATGTACAATGGGCAAAGCATCAGAATAGCTACACACACCTTATAAACAGGTAAACTTTTTAGATGTGTGCATTTATTTACATTTTATTCACATACACATCCCTTTTCATTAATCAATATTCTTCATACAAAATAATGTCAAACATATTTATGATTTTTTTGGCTTGGTATGGGGAAAGATAATCTTAATGTGAATTCTATAGATGCAATGTAATGGGTGCTCTATAATTAAGCACAGAACTGTAATTTATTGCAGCTTACTTTTCCTTACATTTGATGGCTGCTTTATTGTTTTTCCCAGGCTTTTTTTTTTCCACTTGGTGATTCTGTCAGTTACACACTATAGTGACAACACCTACTCACTCAATCTATTAAATCTAAAGAGCAGGGATCTCCAAACTATGGCCCTCCACCTCCCATGAAGCATTGTAAAACTCTAACATTCACAGACAAGACTAGGCATGATGGGAATTATAGTTCCTGAACAACTGGAGGGCCATAGTTTGGAGACCCCTGCTATAGAGGAACAACTTTGTCACCCTAAGATAAAAAGTATGTTAGGACTACAGAACATCCAACTCCTCATCTCCATAACATATGGGGGAGGTGTTCTGTGGGTCATAGAGGTCAACCGGACAAGGCTGATAATGATGTCTGAGATTTCAGTATAGCAGAATGGGAATGCACAAGAAGCTCATTGTGTTTTTTGGCAGGGTGAACAGGTATTTCCTGCACTTATAAAACACCTGTTTAAATAAAGTTTATATATGTGACATCACTAAGGTGGGCCTTCTTCTGAAGCACTGAATATATGCACTCCAAAAGCCCCCTCTAACAATAATGGGGCACCCAGATATCACCCTCCCTTCATCTATACCAGACTCTTAACCTAGAAAAGGGTCTGGTATAGATTTTAGTAGGAAACCCCACAGAAAAAAATGGGGTGTGATTTCCATATAACAATACATGCCAGACCATTAAGCTTGATGGGGGTCTTGTGTAGATGTCAAGGGGAACCCCCCCCCCCCACACACACACACAAAAACATAAAAAAACAAATGGAAAGGTATACCCCTTCCCCATGTTGAGGACAATATCCTAGTATGGTTCAGGAAAGCGCACACTTGCCCCCCCCTTTTCTGGGTCTGCCAGACTGCATGCTTGTATAAAGGTTTGCCATGAATTTCACAATGCAAAACTAAAGCAAAAAGGCCAGGAAAGAGGGGGAACAAGCAAGCACCCCCTTCCTAAACAAGGTCCACGGAGCATGATCCAATGCTCTCAACATGGGGGGGTACATTGCCAAAGCACCCCGCCCAATGTTGATGTAGACAAGAGCCTCTTCCTCACAACCCAGTGGTAGTGAGGGGCCAGCAGGCAGGGACCTTAAAATAATCTGGACTCCCCTTTAATAATAAGGGTGTCTCAAGATACCACCCCAATCTAAATAAGTAAGAGGCACCTACCGTCATTTGGAATAACAATTGTCAGTGGGAAGCTGTCATGTACAGCAGTGGCTACATTTTTTTTCCATGATGTACATCCATTGTCAATCATGTCGTCAATGAACAACACCCGCTAAAAGAAAAAATCTTGCCTAACTCTGACATGTTTATTCTCAACAACTGCTTGGCCACGAATGACAGCTCCAACGATTGATAGCTGAGTTAAACAAAGAGGCTCATTCACATGAGAGGCAGTCTGTGGATGCTCCCTACCGGGGATTCCTGGCTAGCAAATGAATGGGGCTGGTGACATCACTAGTTGCTAAGGATGTGTTGGGTGAACGGGGAAGCAGGAGGCTGTCATATATAGTACTGGGAGAAAAACCTGCTACTGTATATGATGTTTGTCTCCTGTCAAATGAGCCAGAAATCCAGCATTCCAATAAACGCTTGAACAAGCAAAGTTTGGACCAAGCTGGGAGCTCATCCCTAGTTTAACCTTTACTCACCATGCCCAAAGTTACAAACGAATGTTTACCTAATAATAATTTTAAAGCATAACTGGTATTATAGTTAAGACAATGCTAAAGTTCTTAGTACATAATTGCAGAGTTGTTTTCCAGTACAGAATCCACAAATCCTAGTGTACGCTCAAATTTAAATGTTATCATGATCTTTAGCATGGCCCTAACTTTTCTAGAGAAAATGATGCTAATGGTGGGGATTTCCATTAAAAGTCATAGGAGTCATAAGGTGCTCATGCCGAGCACACAACAGCAAAAAAGTCTAAAGTCTGAGCAATGTTACTGTACAGTTGTCCTAAAGCCTTAATTGGAGCACAGGTCAATTGTTTGTTGTTTTTATATGTATTTTACCTTTTTTTTTTTTACATTTACAGCAAAACTTAAAAAATGAACAATTAACAAGAAAAGAAAATGTTGTTGTCTAATAATTTTCCACAATAGCAATAATAATAATTGTGCACACTAATAGTTGCACTCAAATCTATTTTTCTTTGATAAAAAGTCATTTTTTTTTTGATTGACTGAAAGTATTGTTCACCTTTTGTTCAACAATGAAATACATCATGAGGAATACTATTTGCCTAATAATTTTGCATGCAGTATCTATATATTGTACAAGATTGGTGACCAATACAATATTATGGACCATAAGTATAAGATTTGATGAAAGTGTTTTGTGCCCACAGCACTGACTTTGTTCAATTTAAAAGCTGAAACAGAAAAGGATCCTATTGCTTCATTTCAGCTTTTTTTAAAAACCACTTGTAATTACCTAGTTGTTGAACTATACTGTAAATGTATATGGTAATACTTCTACAGGTTCTGCAGCTACAGAAGTATTTAAGGTCTTGTAAGTTCAGGAGTCTGCAAGGTAGGAAATCAGAGACCTGATGGATCCAAATGAAAGCTTTACTCCACATTGCTATATTGTACATTCATATGAATGGTCTTACATTCTAGGATTACTAATTTTGTCAGTCTTTGTCCGTAGCTTGCTAAATGTATAATGAAGAACCAACAACACACAGATAAGTCTTGTCACATTAGTATATTCCCTGTAAACACATGTGCATACAGCAGATCCTGACTGGCTCCTAGTGCTGCCCCTCCTACCTTGAGTGTGATTGTGCAAAGAAGGACAAGTGGCCACCATCATGGTTCAGGCACTTATGCTGGTTGTATGTAACGAAAAAAAAATGTGTTTAACTTTACACCTTGATAAATAATCATAGGTTATATTGTATAGGGCTTTTTCTATCATGCAAGCCAGATTCCTAATACGTTTTCAAAAACGATATGCCTATATCTAACCACTGTCATAACTCTACTGTCAAGTGTTGGCAGTGTGAAGCTCCACTGCTTCCTTCTGAGGCCTAACCCTTGCACAATCAGCATTAAGGCTGCTGGAAGACACTGCTACAGCCACTACATACACAAAAGTTTAACTTAAGGGCATGTAAAGATGAGTTTTAGGAAATCCCTCTAAACCAAGTCTGTTTTAGGGTACACCCAAGGCATTCTCACTCACTTTTTTTAGGGTTTATGGGACAACAGTCCAGCGTTGTACATGAATACATGCCTGTTTTATTAAGTGCTATACAAGGCCTCTGAATAGGAACAATTTTGATTCAGATGCTTAGCATTCTGCTCAGCAAAGCAGTTGAGCACTGCCCAGTGCTGACAGGGTTTGGGTGGCCTCCTAAGGGGAAAGTATAAGCACATATTTTAATATCCATTTACCTAAACCCCATCTGCCCCGGAAGGATTTACCCCCTTCCTCACCAAGCCCTTTTTTTGCCATACGGCACTGCGTTGCTTTAACTGACAATTGCGCGGCCGTGCGTTGTTTACCCTAACAAAATTGATGTCCTTCTTTTCTAACAAATAGAGTTTTCTTTTGGTGGTATTTGATCACCTCTGTGGTTTTTATTTTTTTTGCTATAATCAAAAAAAGAGCGAACATTTTGAAAAAAAAAACAATATTTTTTACTTTTTGCTATAATAAATATCCCAAAAATCTATAAAAAAAAATAATTTCTTCCTCAGTTTAGGCCGTATGTATTCTTATACATATTTTTGGTAAAAAAAATCGCAACTAGCGTATATATTAATTGGTTTGCACAAAAATTGTTGTGTCTACAAAATAGGGGATAGATTTATGGCATTTTTATTATTAATTTTTATTTATTAGCAATGGCAGCGATCTGAGATTTTTATCATGACTGCGACATTGCGGTGGCAAATCGGACACTTTTGACACTATTTTGGGACCATTGGCATTTATACAGCAATCAGTGCTATAAAAATGCACTGATTACTGTGTAAATGTCACTGGCAGGGAAGGGTTTAAACACTAGGGGGTGATCAAGGGGTTAAGTGTGTTCCTTGGGCGTGTTCTAACTGTAGCGGATGGGCTCACTACAACATGACAGAGATCACTGCTCCTGATCACTGGGAGAAGTAGATCCCTGTCATATTGCTAGGCAGAACAGGGAAATGCCTTGTTTACATAGGCATCTCCCCATTCTGCATCTCCGTGTGGGGATGGCGGGCTATCCGCCGATGACACAGCGACGTACGGGTAAGTTGTTTTGCTGACCCATGCCACTTTGCCGATGTACATCGGCGTAAGCCAGTCGGCAAGTGGTTAAAGTGATTGTAAAGTCAAATTTTGTTTCTATAAAAATAACAAACATGTTATACTTACCTTGTCTGTGCAGTGGTTTTGCACAGAGCAGCCCAGATCCTCCTGTTCTGAGTGCTTTTAATCCCCACTAGCGGCCCGAAGAAGGGGTTAAAAATGCCCGTATTGCAATAGGCATCGCTGCCCATTCATTGCAATGAGTAGGGGCATTTTGGGAGCGCTGTATACAGCGCTCCCAAACCGCCCCAAAGATGCTTCTTGCAGCACGTTTTCTTACGTCCCGCAAGCGCACCGCCCCAGTGTGAAAGCATTCACATTTGGGCGGCATTGGGAGGCATTTTTCATTCGCTGTACAGGCACTATTTCTAGCACTTAATTTGTCTGAAAACTGCCTCAGTGTGAAAAGGGGTCTAACTGTTACATTGGTTGTGCTCTCAGCCAAACTGTCAAACCATCCAATGGCTGGTGTCATAACTGATCACATGTGCAGGATCATGACAGTTGAAGATCAAACAGAGGCCCAGAAAGTAGCTTCCTTAGCTTAAATGATAGGAGAGTTTAGTTTAGGCAAAAGTTTTTTTTATCTTAATGCATTCTGTGATTTAGGATAAAAAACATTCTGTGTGCAGCACAGCCCTCCTAATACTTACCTGAGCACCATCTCTGTCCGCTATGAGTAAGCACTATGTTTAGTGTGAAACACGTCAGCTGTTTTTGGTTCTGTATTACTTTGCTGTGACATGTACAGTGTGATCCTGATGTTCTAATAAAGGCTGTCCAGAATTTTCTACTCTTGATTTACCATCTCTGTCCAGCGATGTTGCACGAGTGTCTGGTCTGCCTGGAAAACCCCTCCTGATTGACTGAGACAGCAGCGTTGCGCCATTGGCTCCCACTGCTGTCAATCAAAATCAGTCAGCCAATCAGAAGAGAAAGGGGCGGGGCTGGGTTGCGGCTCAGTGTCTGAATTGACACAGGGAGCTGTGACTCGGCTTGGGTGGCCCCATAGCAAGCTGCTTGCTGTGGGGGTGCTCAACAGGACGGAGGGGCCAGGAGCTCTGGCGAGGGACCCGAGAAGAGGAGGATAGTAGCTGCTGTGTGCAAAACCACTACATAGAGGAGGTAAGTATAACATGTTTATTATTTTTAAAGCAAAAAAAATAGACTTTACAATCCCCTTAAGAATTAGCGGCACCGCGACACCACAACGCACATTATGCATGTTTTCGCCAGTTGCAGTAACATATGTGCTAACATGCACATTCCCACAGTGCAAATGTGTGATCCCAGCCTTAAAGTTTTATGAATTTATTCTATAGCATAACATATTCTAAGGGTACACTAATGTTAAGCAGGCAGGTATCTTCAGGGTAAACATTTGTGCTATGATGAGAACTTTTTTTTTTTACCTGTACTTGTGTCTGACTTCACTGCTAGTTCATTCTTCATCTAATAGTGGCCAAAACCAATTAATAGTAGCGTATATTATTATTAATAAAATCAAGAATGCATTTTATATATTTCTTTTTCTTTACAGATTGGTTGCAAGCATTTAAGAGAAGGACTTTCTCTAGCATTTGTACAAGTAAGTAATCCTTAGGTATCTGTAAACTCACCATCACCAACCATACACTGCTTAATAACATGGCTTTTGTTTCAGAAATAACAATAGACTATAGACAGTTATGCAGTATACAGGTCATAATATGAGTTAAGGAAACACAAAGGGCATTAGTGGGTGGCCTTGCGAGCACAGATTCTATTAGAAAAAGGAAAACAGCCCACACACAAGACACAGAGCAGGAAAGCGCTCACTTTCTCATAATAGAAGGCCACCCACTGATGTGTCCTTGTACAGTAGCACTTGCTTAATGTTTACATTCAAAGTTAAAGTTCTTTTATTTCCAAAATATCTGTGAATTTCTTTTTTTTTTTTAAAGGAAATGAAAAGGCACTTTATGTAGTCTGTTGTAAAAAATATCAGCTACATATATAAATTATTATATGGTAAAGAATTAAGCTAAACTATGGAAATAAACTACAGACGCAAATAAATAGATGTCTAGCTAAATCATTCTATCAGAGATATGAGCTTTTCCTTGGGATTTATTTATGACAGTGTCTCTCAGCCGTTTCCAACCCTAGACCACAAATGTTACGTTCTCGTAACTCTCTAGTTAAAATGAACTGCCCTTTCTTATAAAAGTACAATTATTGTGCCAGCTTTTAGGGCTAAAATAATAAAAAAAAAAATGGTATTGGTTACAACTTGCTGTGAACTCCCATCTATCAAAATGTTTAAAGTATATCATTTTTTTTTAGTTCAGTAGGAAAAGGTTAAAAACTTTTTTTGTCATCTATGTCTAATCAGGGGGATTTACCTTTACTTCCTGTCCAGTAGATGCAGAAAAACTCAAAGGGGGTTATTTACGAAAGGCAAATCCACTTTGCACTTGGAAGTGCAGTCGCTCTAAATCTAAGGGGTAGATCTGAAATGAGGAGAAGCTCTGCTGATTTTATCATCCAATCATGTGCAAGCTAAAATGCTGTTTTTTATTTTCCTTGCATGTTCCCCTCGGATCTACAGCGACTGCAATTCCAAGTGCACTTTCTATGTTCAATATCCTTTAGATTTATCAAAATTATGTAATATATGGGCCTACCTAAACAATATTTTCAATTAGTAACCAATTAGACAGGTCTTTTAACTGAAAAGCTGTTGGTAGATCTAAACAAGACTACCCAGCCATTTTGTAAGGATTATGACCAGTTTAAAGACATAAATGTTTTTTATAAAAATATCTGTACTAACCCTGAAATGTTTAGGTTATAGTATCAAAAAATTGTCTGTGAGACTGGAAAAATTAAGCACTTAAAGACTAAGTTTACCTTTTTTTTTTTTAATGTGCCTCTACTGAAGAAAAGAAAAAACTGTCTTCTAGGACAGTCCTTACCTTAGCCTCCAGTTTATCGTATAGAAAACTCCTTCATTATTTCCAGGTATCTGTCCCTTAGGACATGAAAACTGTTAAGCCCCATACACACGGTCGGACAATCCGCGGACCAGGTCCGTCGGACCATGTCCGTCATACTTTGTCCGATGTTGGTTTTGCGTACACACGGTCGGACAAAGTTGTCGGAAAATCCGATCATTCTGAACGTGGTGACGTTTGTTGCCTACGACGGGACTACGTAGAGGCTAGTAGCCAATAGCTTTGGTCTTGTAATGTGATCTGAGCATGCGTGGCACTTTGTCCGGTCGGACAACCGTACACACGATCGGATTTGGTGTGATCGGACCGTGTTGACGGCAAAGATTTCCAGCAGGAGATAAGACTTTGTCCGTCGGTCAAACCGACGAACACTGTCCGATGGTGCATACACACGGTCTGATTTTTCAACAACCTTGTCCGATCGGACAGAATCCATGAAAAAGTCTGACCGTGTGTATGGGGCTTTAGACTAAAGCCTCGTACACATGATCGGACTTTCTGACAACTAAATCATGGAATTTTGTTCAAAAGGGTGTTGGCTCCAACATACACACGGTCACACAAATGTTGGCCAACAATTACGAACGTAGTGACGTACAAAATGTACGTGATATCTCCATTACGAACGCTAGTTTTACAAGACCGATCGCTTCTGGCTCGTCCTTGATTCCGAGCATGCGCATTTGTACTTTGGACTTTTGTCCAACAGACTTGTGTACACACGATCGGAAAGTCCGACAACAAACATTTGTTGGCCGAAAATTTGAGAACATGCTAGCCAACATTTGTTGGTGGAAAGTCCAACAACAAATGTCCAATGGAGCATACACACGGTCAGACTTACTGCCAACAAGCTCACATCCATCCATTTCCTGACGGAAAATTTGATCGTGTGAACGCAGCGTTAGGTTGACCATACATTTTAATTACCTTGTACAATTTCCCATTAGCTTTACCAAAAAACATGTAATATGAGGTCAAAACTAAACCACGTTCAATTGTATCCAAATAGGCAGGCCCTTGCACTACATAGTTTAAGGTAAATCTAAAGGAAAATTGTACAAGAAAATTGAACATGTATGGCCAGCCTAAGGAAGTACTTCACCAGCTGACCTCATCAAAATACCCTACACCTGTCCTACTTCTCCAGAAGATTGCTTCTGCCAACCTCTGTAGTTACATGCAGTCATTGTCAGTGTGATCCATTCTCACTGAATACACAGCCAGTGCCTTCCTCTGCTGATCAATTATTACTAATAATAATGTAATGTACCTTACCTTCATCTTGTATAGATCACTCATTTGGTGCAGGAGCAGAGCGATCACATAAAAGCCTATGTAGAGCAGAGCTGTATTATTGAAACCAGAAGTATGTCCCCAGAAGTCTGTTAAGCTCACCATATGCTATACAATCTGCATAGCATACTAGCTCATTAAAAAAATCTGCACAGCATACTAGCTCATTATAAAAATACTCACCTTAGATCGAAGCCCCCACAGCCGTCCTCGTACACTGGTCCGGCGACATCGCTCCCGAAGTTATTTCCGGGTATCACAGGCTCCGGCGCTGTGATTGTCCGGAGCCGCGGTTACGTCACTCCCGCGCATTCGCACGGGAGCCACCGGTAACGCCACACTAGCTGAAGCAACTACACGAACATGCCATTGCTTCAGTGTGCATGTGCCAATGATATTGGCACATGCTAATACAGGGGATATCTCCTAACCCCTCACAGTTTTTTGGTCCGTCAGTCAAAATCCCCCACCCCCTGTCGCTTGATCACTCAGCAAACCAACCACCACCCCCCATCGCTCGCCCCTCCGCCCACCTGCCCCGCACCTACCCCATCTAGGTTGCAGGCAGCTTCGGCAGCTTCCCCCTGTGTCTCCTCCTCGGTGGCTTCCACCTGCATCTCCTCCTGGGTGGCCAGTATGGAAGCTTCTCCTCCCGACCAATCAATCCTGATTGGTCGGGAGGAGAAGCAGGAAGACAATAGCGAATATTATTTTCCCAAAGTTATTTCCGGGTATCACAGGCTCCGGCGCTGTGATTGTCCGGAGCCGCGGTTACGTCACTCCCGCGCATTCGCACGGGAGCCACCGGTAATGCCACACTAGCTGAAGCAACTACACGAACATGCCATTGCTTCAGTGTGCATGTGCCAATGATATTGGCACATGCTAATACAGGGGATATCTCCTAACCCCTCCCAGTTTTTTGGTCCGTCAGTCAAAATCCCCCACCCCCTGTCGCTTGATCACTCAGCAAACCAACCACCACCCCCCATCGCTCGCCCCTCCGCCCACCTGCCCCGCACCTACCCCATCTAGGTTGCGGGCAGCTTCGGCAGCTTCCCCCTGTATCTCCTCCTCGGCGGCTGCACCTGCATCTCCTCCTGGGTGGCCAGTATGGAAGCTTCTCCTCTCGGCCAATCAATCCTGATTGGTCGGGAGGAGAAGCAGGAAGACAATAGCGAATATTATTTTCGCCATTGTCACACAACTGGGTGAGCTCAGGGCGCAGTGCTCTGTGCCCTATGCCCACCCTTTTTTGAAGAAAATTAGAGCCACAGGCTCTAATCATGTGCTTCAAAAAAATAAAACATTGAAATCCATATGTGTAGATTAGGGGCCGGATGCATGGATTGGGGGGGGGGGGGGGCGCCCCTAATGAAGCGGCCTTCTCCTGGAATAATTAATTTGTACTCATGTTCCTGGATAGAACTTGCCAGCCCTGCTCTACCCTAGAGAGACTGCAGTAAAACAATAGAATGGTATTTTGAAGTTTATGATGAATAGACTTTTCAGTGTGTATTGGAAATATTACTGGCATTTTGGATAGAACAGATTTTACAGATTAGTCTTTTTTTCCTGGCCAATACACCTTGATTACCAATTATAAACCATCTTTCCAACCAAACATGAGTAATACCACAACAATGGTAGAGGAAAGGGCTAGCCAAGCATTCCTGCATTGAGTAACTTTTTGTATAATTAGTGCTTCCCATTCAGAGGGAGGAGAATGTCTCAGACACATTGCTATGTTTGCAGGACGCTATAAATAAATGATGCTATGAATTATTGCTAAAATTGGAAAAAATCAGACTAGTGAATCTTCAGCTCTTAGAAGGTAGTTGACCTTAGCATTTAGGCTATTCTAACATTTAAATGTGGCAGGTTTTAGAAATTGAGAAAAGTGCATTTGATGAACAGGAATCAAAAGCAGACAGCAGCAGCAAAGTACATTCTATGCTGATGACAGCAACTTGTAAACCTAGGTAATTTTATATTGCTTACTATGTTTAACAGGTTTTTTTCTCTCTAGATTTTTTTTCCCCTAGTTGTGTCAGAACTTATAAAGCATGCTTCAGGGAACTGTCAGTTATTAGTCTGAACAGCAGTGAAATTGCAGAACAGAAACAGACCCATTTTTTTTATATGCTTGATTCAGACATACTTGATCATTTCCAAAACACCACACCGGAGGTAGAATATCAAAGCCCTACTGGAATGTAGCTAATATGTACATGGATGTTTGACCTCTACTTAGCACTGAAACTGTTAGCTTCCATTATCTTAATATTAAATTACAAGTGATATTTTACCATTTAAGAAGTAAAAAACCCCAAATCATAATTTATTGTGGAATGGAATGTAAGTGAGATTATTTTTCAATGCAGAAAAGTCCTGGCAACATGCATTTACACACCAGCATCTTCTTGTTCCTGGTTTCTCCAAATTTTGTCTTCATGTCTGGCTATTTTCCTGAGAGGCATCCAAAGCAGTCCAGTGTGAAGGGACCACCGCCACCATTCCTGCCATTCAATACAAAAAGTCAAGGTAAGAGGTTTAAAATGCTGCTTTACTGATAGACAGCACCTGGGTTTTTTATACTCTGTCACTAACTTACTACGTTATAACAGACTCAGCCTTTACTGTTGTTAAAATTGCATCGAAATCTTTTAACATGCACAAGTATTCCAAAGCTGTTTATTCCTACTAATGTTCTTTTTATGGACACCTCCAGGTAGACATACTGTATAAACTACTTTATTTTATTATTAGGTTACTTTTTTTTTTTTTTTTTTTTTTTTACAAATTATCTATATATTACATTAGTTAACTCATAAAATAAACATAACAAATCATGCAATCCTTGTACAGAATATTTAACTAAATTTTTGCTAGCCCTAATACAAAATGACTTAGCAATTTCAAATAAAAAAGTAAAAGTAAAACTTTTGGCTCTTGGATTTGCACATCTACTTGGTGGAGCAAAAACAAATTGTAAATGTAGATGAACTAGAGATGCAAAACGTACAATCATACTGTATGTAAAAAAAAAAAAAATTACCGAAAGCTGTTAAAATTATTTAACTGTAGCGTCAGTAGGTATTTTACAATGATATGATGATATGAATGCTATATTTTTTCGGAAGGTCATATAATCAGAGCGTGAAAATAGGAGAGCAAGATTGTAATCACTTGCTAGTTTAGGATATGTTCAATGACCACCTTAAAATGTAAAAATGAAATAACAAACATAACATTTAAAAAAAAAAAGACAATATATTGTACAATGTGGGGTGTGTCTTGCATATCAGTCTATAAAAATTAACATAAAACTCCATTCATTCTTGAATAAATATCAAAAATTGTAATCTAATTTTACAGAAAATCTGTAACAAAAGTTATTTATAATCATAAAAAATATATCCAAGTAAGCAAATTGCATTTTATATATGATTATAGTTAAGTAAAATAAAAGATCAATATATGTTTTAACATGCTGAAGTGTATGTAAAATGCTGACAATGCAAACAAGTATTTTTACTTAACTGTTAAAACTAATACAAATAATTAAAAAAAGGTTTTTTTTTCCAGCCTGTGTTGCATAAAATCTAACAACTGAAAGTTCTGAATAATAAAAATTGTATGCATACATGTGGTGATAAATAAATATGAATGACTTTACATCTGTAAAGCATAAACAAGACACTTTTTAAGTGTTTTTTTATTGTGTCAACGGTAAATACACCAAATTCCTAAGCTCAACTCCTGGCATTCGTGTGGCTTTTCTCAAGTTGCTCCTGTTTCTTTCTACAAATAAAAAAAAATACAAGTCTGTTAAATAATTGCCAAACACACTGGCCCTTGTGTGTATATCTGTACAATGGCTGCAGAGATATTATGACAGGTAGAGTGGTGATTGGTGAATGCTTCATCTATTTTACAAAGCACTATGGAATATGCTGGTGCTATATAAATGCACTAATGTTGATGTATACTAAAACAGCTATTACCACATTGCTACTCTAAGTAAACTACCTCTTTCAAAAAATGTGGCCTCTGAAACATAAGTACTGTGTTAATGTGGCCCTACTCTGCCATCTTTAGTACCTAGACCACTCTGGCCCTCCTCAATTATGCCTGTTAATGCTAGCCCACTAGTACTGTGACCCTTCTGCTAGTATAAGCCTACTGGTAAGGTTACTTCACTAATTACTTATCAGGAGCCTTCAAGTAATGTAGCATTTGTTCAGATAATGGTATGTTTCTTTGGGTGAACATATCAGAATTCAAGATGAGTGAGTCAATGGGCACCTTGAGTTGCACTGTCTATAGTCACTTCCGCTCTCTCTCTATCAGTTATTAAATACAGTAAAATTAGCACTGTGTACAGATAGTGTAGTGCAGAGACTGTAGATCTTGTCTGCAGCTTTGGTTGCTGCTTAATACCCTGCAGTGTTTAAAAGTCCACTGGGAAGACCTATGGCTCTGCTGGAAAGCTAAAGCGTGTATAATGCCCAGGAGAAAAGGCACGCTGTGTCATACTAGGTACAAGTAGCAACTCAAGGATGGGAGCAGGTGGAGAGAAAAACTTTGGTCTTTGCACTACTTGGTGATATCAAGATTATAATAGGATCATAGACACCCCGTACAAAGTTTATTCATACTTTTAAAGTAAAAGTAAAAAACAAAATAAACACTTTTTGCACGGTAGATAGATCAAAAAGTATGCAATATTTTTTGAATATAAAACGCACATACATGCAGAACATGCATAAATATTTGGATTAAAAAACTGCAACTCTTAAGCAGAAACAATAAAATGCATTCACCAGGAAGTCTGTAAAAGATATTTGCCTATTGATACTTTTATATACTTTTAAACATATAGTATAACTAAAGGTAATAGAGATTGGATATAGTGTAGAGGGATTAGAACACCTGTCGGGTTTTTTTTGCTGCCTGGGCTCCCGTTAGGGAGATTCACCCTTTCTGTTCATCCTATTTACCATTATCATCAAAAGTGAATGTAAATACAATCCCACATTTTGGGTTGTCCCGAGAACAGTAATAGAGGGGACATTTTCCAATGGGGACACTGATTCTGGTGACCCTGTATGGATTCTTTAAGTTTGGACAGGAAGTGAAAGGAAATGTCCCAAATGAATCACAGATGGCAAAAAAAAAAAAAAACTGACTTGAGTTATATCTCTATAGTTTACTCTATACAAAATGAAAAAAAAAAGTTTTGAATTTAGTTCTACTTTACGTTACACTTGTATGTGTGTAATTTATCATCTCTGTATAGGTAATCTTATATGTAATATACATTTTTAGGTTTCAATTTATTTGTATATGTCAGAAAGAAAAAGTATTGATTCACTGTAATATTTATTGAATAGGAAATAGCCTTTTAACAGTAGCTGGAAAGGAATAGTTTTATATATTAGAGCAAACATATTATTTTCTAATTATATATGACCTTTGCATTCAGAAAATATATGCTTAGGTGGTTATTAATTCATGTTCAGGTCTGTAATTTGCATTTAACTAGAGCCTATAAAAAATGGTTAAACTGAAAAGGCCACCTGGGGTGTAAAGGGAAAGCATGCTGTTGTCATTCTGCATGAAGAATGATTTGTATGCTAACAGGGAATCTTCAGTAATAATCCATATGTGTAGAAATCCAGAGCGGATTTCCTAGACATAGTTATCTCACCAGTGCGAGACAGGCAGTGGTCCAAAAGTTGCTTACTTTAAATCTTAAAGGGTAGCACTTTCATGGAAGAAAATATATCAAATAAAAACAATACCATAGCTACATTAGTTATGTTGTGATTTAATGTTAATAAAAATTTTCAATCTACAGCACTGTCATTTTCTGTAAAATGTAATGCAGG
This sequence comes from Lithobates sylvaticus, assembly GCA_028564925.1. Taxonomy (NCBI): domain Eukaryota; kingdom Metazoa; phylum Chordata; class Amphibia; order Anura; family Ranidae; genus Lithobates; species Lithobates sylvaticus. The sequence goes on from CM053028.1 coordinate 259,459,251, forward strand.
AGGTATTCTATACATAGTTGGTGAACGGAATGCCTCCAAAAATTTAATTTCCCGATTGTGTAATTGGCTCACTGATTTTTCTAGAAGTTTACACTAAGATAAAAGTCAGATTTTAGGCACCCCCTACAATAGAAATGTAAATTTTGATGAGATGCTTTCCAATGATTGATCACTTCTATAGGAATGCATACACTGTAGCTTTCCTCGTTAGAGTATAGAAAGTGGATCAGCTGATTAATAATGAACCAAACTCTCCCATTCAGAATGAGCATGCAGCCAGAAACGAAGAGCTATACCTTCCCAGCAAAAACAAGTAGGAATCTGCTACAACATGTGTTAAAATCCCTGCAATGTACATTGATCACCCATGCAAGTTTGTTTTTTTCTCAACAAAATTGGAGCCACTCCTTTGAAAGAGGGTGCAAGAGAAACTGTGTATGTTGTTTATAGTAAAGAATCCTTTTTTTTTTTTTTTCAAAACCTATTCTAAAAATTAAAGAGGTACGATTGTTATTGGCAACTAGGGATAAGGTTTGCATTCCTGGCCATGCAGGCTTTGCACTAAAGATTGCATGTTTATTATTCGCAAACCAGGGTTAACTAAGTGGCCAGATTTAGCCTGTTCGCCTATGGAAACCTCTGGATGCTACTCTAGCAGCAAGTCTAGACAGTAGCCACACAGTAATATGTTGTTAAAGTGCACTATAACAACCAATGAGTGTGCAAAAAAAGGAGGAGTTTCATCCAAATCCATACCAGACATTTATTCTAGATAGGGGTCTAGTATGGAATATTAGGTGACTTCATGAAAAAAATAAAAAAAGCGTGGGGCCTCTAAAATCCATACCAGAGCCTTATACAAGGATGCATCCTGATTGGCTAGGAAAGGAGTGCGGTGAGAGTGCAGCCTTCCCTCCTGTACCATGACAGACCACATTCCCCCAACATGGTGAGGGTACCCTGCCAGGAGAGCCCCCCTGGCAAAGCACATTGTCCCCATGTTAATAAAGACAAGGGCCTCTTCCCTACATCCTTGGCTGGTGGATGTGGGGCTCTGCTAAGGCAGAGTTATTGGAATCTGGAAACCCCAGATATCCACCTCCTCTATGTGAATGAGTAATGTGGGTACATAGTACCGCAAGTACTCATTCACAAAAACGTGTAAACAGTAAATAAATACATCACATGTTTCACAAAGATAAAAAATAAAAATAAATCTTGTTCTACAGTGTAAATCCATCATCAATTGCATCATCCAATGATGCAGATCCATGTCAATCATGATGAATGGTGCCTACCTAATAGCCCCCCCAAAAAAATCCAACCACAAATTAGATTTCCCAGTATCATAGCTGAATATAGACATGTAAAACAATGTGCATACTTCCATGATTTGTAATGCTGTATCAGTTCCCATTACTTCACATTGTAATGTGACCAATGTAAAAAGCAGAAAAACACCCAAATCTGCCTAAAAAAAAAAAAAAGTTCCAGAACTTGTTTGAGCTTCAGGTGTTTTTGAGCTTCTGGCTTCAGGCGTTTTGGAGTGGAGATGTGAACCATCTCCATAGAGAATAATTTATTTTTTTCCCCTCCAGCGTTTTGTAGCTTCAGGCTTCAAGCTACAAAACGCCCAGGTGTGAATGGGGCCTAAAAGTTAAACTTTTGAATTCCTTGTAAGTCATCAGTTTAACGTTAACCGTGAATGATGTATTTTTTTCCCCTCTAGCCTTTTGTAGCTTCAGGCTTCAAGCTACAAAACGTGAATGATGGCCCTAGAATTATTGGTCTTAATCCAGCTCAATTATAGATAAAATGTGTGAAGCAATTGTTGCTTATGCAGGTAGTGTGTCAATGCATGTATGAGCATGTAATAGTATTTGTTACTTACATTTTTTTTTGTTGTTTTTGATGTTGTACCTAACTTTATTGTTATCACATCAGGGGCCTATAGTCTCAAGTTGATAGCTTTGTCACATACATAATGGAAGAGCCTGACACCGTGAAGTAGGCCTCTCTTATATCTCTGACTTAGAGGGCCCCTGATAGAGCAGACAGGTAGTGCAGGAGTGCAGAGGTGCATGAATGCCTATTGATCTTGCTAGCAGCAGGGCTGGACGGACTCAGGAACAAGCAGGGGAAGACCATCAGTAGACCACAGTGGAGTAGGGGTGCCGAATGGTCACCAGTGAGCAGGAGACAGGAGCAGGCTGAGACTGTCAGTGGACCACAGTGGAGTAGGAGTGCCAGATGGGCACCTGTGGAAATTTCGGCAGAGGCTTGTAGCAGGCAGTCCAGCAGCGATGGAGACAGAAGTATAGTAAGACGAACCAGGTCATACACAGGCAGACGAATCAGGTACAGATGCGTAGACAGGAGAAATGTCAGGATGCAGGCCGAGTCTGTAACAAGTCAGTGGAGCAGCAGCAAGGGGAACAGGTAGAAGTGTGGTCAGAGGCAAGCTGGGATCAATGTAGGCAGAGTTCAGGATTAGTCAAGAAAAGCCAGGTAGATAACAATAGTCAGATGCAGATTTACAGGTTGCAGGTATACACAGGAATGCTTTAGACAAGACAGCACTGAAGAATAGCACAGGCTCAGTTTACATATGACATATGTCAGTTGCAGTGAAAGGGTTAAGGGGACCTGGATGAGAGTGAGCTCTGTTTTAAAGACAAATCTGCTGTTTTTTGGAATACAAAGGTGTTTAGTAATCTTGTTTTTTCATTTGTTTGCAAAGAGCGTTTTGCAAATTGAAAATCATTGTTTATGAGTTCCCTTGTTCCTTTAGTCTTAAAGGGGTTGTAAAGGCAGAAGGTTTTTTTATCTTAATGCATTCTATGCATTAAGATAAAAAACCTTTTGTGTGTAGCAGCTCCCCCCCATCACCCCCCTAATTACTTACCTGAGCCCCTTCTCTCTCCAGCGATGTCCAAGAGTGTCTAAGCCATCCGGAACACTCCTCCTGATTGGCTGAGACACATTAGCTCCAGCGGCTGTCAAACATTTTCAGCCAATTAGGGGAGAGAGGGGGCAGGGCCGGGTCAGGGTTCTGTGTCTGAATGAATACACAGAGCTTTGACTCTGCCCCCATAGAAAGCTGCTGGCTTAAGGGGCACTGGATAGGAGGGAGGGGCCAGGAGCAGCAAAGCGGGATCGAGAAGAGGAGGATCTAGGCTGCTCTGTGCAAAACCAGCTGCACAGAGAAGGTAAGTATTACATGTTTGTTATTGAAAAAAAAAAAGACTTTACAATCACTTTAAGAGCTGATGTATAGTACGTTTTATGGAGGAAGCAGTTTTATTTTAGGCTGCAGAACAAAATCAATGTAGAGAGAGATTAGGTGTGGTGGAAGTCACATTTCTTATGTGCCTTCCCAATGTGCGCAGATCTGTACACCAAAAGGACCAATATCTGTCAACAACAACTAATTGATACTGTATTAATTGGGGTATTTTCCCCTTTTATTTAGATTATTAGCTATGAGTGAATACAGTGCATTAGGCAGTTGCTACTGACAGTCCATCCAAGAGCTACCCTTTTTGCAGCACCTCATTGCATCCTTTGAAAAAAAAGGTAAAAATTCCTACATACACAAAAGGTGTTTGGTCTTTTCTTAGTTAAGCATATATAAAATACATGTATTGATTTTAGCAGTAAAATTTGCAGTGGGTATTTGGTAGACTTCTGTGATCCAGGTCTGATTTGGTTAGTTAAATATTCAGTTTTTCAGTCACAGATCCCCCTGCCGTGTTGAAGGCCCTCTCTGATGTGTCACGTACAGCAGGCTAGTGCCTCAGCAGAGCCAGGACAAGGGGTGGGTGGCAGGGGTGGTTGCCCTGGGCGCAATGGTTTACTGTAGGGGTGCTGGTGTCTTCATTCTGTTACAAGGCTGAAAGGAGCAGTGACAGTAGCAGTGATTTTGACAAGTAAGTAACTGCTGGGCGTTGGATCCCCTAAACTTCAACATCATTAACCGGGGAGGGGGGCACAGTTTGGCGTCTTTGCCCTGGGCACTGGATGACCTTGTCACAGCATTGTGCCTCAGTACAGCTTTGAAACCGAGTAGTCTGTGGGTAAGATCACGTAAATGTTTTAGTCACAGTCTTGCTGCCCTTGTCCATGTTTACTTGAACAGGATAAGGACAGTCTTGCAAGGCAAAAAAAAAAAAAAAAAGTATACAAAAAATGTAAATCTCTATTTAATGTTTAAAAGAAGCATTACAATAAAATTGTTGGTGGGTGGGAAAATGTGGGACATGCCCAGGCCATGCCCTAATGAACTAGAAGAAGGGGGCTGTTTTCTCCAGCTGGTGGGGAATCAGTTGAAGTGCAAGGCTGGCATACAGGTATGTATGTATGTATGTAAACAGTAAAAAAGGAGGACAGACCTTAAAAACGCCTTGGGAAACTTAACATTAATAAATCACCAGGACCAGATGGCTTGCATTCGAGGGTACTTAGGGAACTCAGTCAAGTAATTGCCAGACAATTGCTCCTAATTTTTACTGACAGTTTACTGACTGGAATTGTACCAGGTGATTGGAGAAAAGCCAATGTAGCACCAATATTTAAAAAGGCCAAAATACATCCCTGCGAATTACAGACCAGTTAGCCTAACATCAAGAGTATGCAAGCTCTTTGAGGGGATGATAAGGGACTATATACAAGATTTTTTAGTAACACGAACGGTATCATTAGCAGTAATCAGCATGGATTCATGAATAATCGTTCTTGCCAAACCAATCTATTAACCTTCTATGAGGAGGTGAGTTGCCATCTAGATAAAGGAAGGCTTGTAGATGTGGTGTATCTGGATTTTGCAAAAGCATTTGACACAGTTCCCCATAAACGTTTACTGTACAAAATAAGGTCCGTTGGCATGGATCATAGGGTGAGTACATAGATTGAAAACTGGTTACAAGGGCAAGTTCAGAGGGTGGTGATAAATGCGGAGTACTCGGAATGGTCAGAGGTGGGTAGTGGGGTCCTACAGGGTTTTGTGCTGGGACCAATCCTATTTAATTTGTTCATAAACGACCTGGGGGTAAATAGTTAAATCTCTGTATTTGTGGATGATACTAAGCTAAGCAGGGGAATAACCAGGATGTGGAAACCTTGCAAAAATATCTGAACAAATTAATGGGGTGGGCAACTATATGGCAAATGAGGTTTAATGTAGAAAAATGTATTTGAGTGGCAAAACTATGAATGCAATCTATACACCGGGGGAAGAACATCTGGGGAAATCTAGGATGGAAAAGGACCTGGGGGTCCTAGTAGATGATAGGCTCAGCAATGGCATGCAATGCCAAGCTGCTGCTAACAAAGCAAACAGAATATTGGCATGCATTAAAAAGGGGATCAACTCCAGAGATAAAATATAAATTCTGTATGTGATTTAGTAGGGCAATAATGTGCACATATAAGCCCAGCTCCCCATTGGACATAGCAGTCATATTTGACTTGGTATAGGTCATGGGGCTTTCACCCTACGATTTTCTCCATGGGTTGGAATCCTCTCCTTTGTACAGCTTGACCTAGACCAGTGTTTTAATCTCAGCACTATCAAAGGTTAGGCTTCAGAAACCGTGGCCACTCAGTTCTTAAGTAAGATCTTTGTACAGGGAATCTACCATGTGACTGTTCTTCACTCTGTGACACAGTGGAATTTAAATCCGGTTCAATCTGTGCTATAGAAAATGTAATTTGAACCCAATTGACACGTTTCACTCTCTACTCCTGCCTACTAGATGGTACTCCTTTTAGCCATCATCTTAGTGAGGTGAGTGTCTGAATTGGTGGTATTATCTTGCAAAGAACTTTTTCTGGTTTTGCATAGACATGGTAGCATTGAGGCCTACGACTACCTTCTTGCCTGAAGGTAGTGCCCAGTTTGCTTCGCCATCGCTGCCATTTTGCTTGACTAGGGCAGGGACAACCTTACAATGAAAAACAATTAACGGTAAACTCTGAGCTTGAACACAAAAATGCCCTTGCAGAAGGGTCCTCCCACACTGCAAGGGTTAAATGCTTGTTATGCCTAATGCCCCGTATACACGAATGGAAATTCCGCCAGCAAAAGTCCGATGTGAGCTTTTGGTCAGAAATTCCGACCATGTGTATGCTCTATCAGACTTTTGCTGGCGGAATTCCCGCCAGCAAAAGATTGAGAGCAGGTTCTCTATTTTTTGGTCGGAAAAAGTTCTGATCGGAAATTCCAATCGTCTGTACCAATTCTGACATGCAAAATTCCTACACATGCTCGGAAACAATTCGATGCATGCTCGGAAGCATTGAACTTAATTTTCTCGGCTCGTCGTAGTGTTGTACGTCACTGCGTTCTTGACGGTCAAAAGTTCAGAGAACTTTTGTGTGACCGTGTGTATGGTCAAGCTTGAGCAGAATTTCGGTGGAAAAACCATCCAAGATTTTTCTGACGGAAATTCAGCTTGTGTGTATGGGCATTAGGGATAGAGAAATAAGATCTAGGGATGAGCCCGATGTTTCGAGTCAAGCGTAAGTTCAACTCGAACATCGGATGTTTGTCGAACAGCGAACATTATGTGGTGTTCGTGGCCAATTTCGAAAGCCACGGAACACCGTTAAAGTCTATGGGACATTAACATGAAAAACCAAAAGTGCTCATTCTAAAGGCTTATGTGCAATTTATTGCCATAAAAATTGTTAGGGGACCCGGGTCCTGCCCCAGGGGAGATATATCAATGCAAAAAAAGTTTTAAAAGTGGCAGTTTTTTCAGAGCAGTGATTTCAATAATGCTTAAAGTGAAACAATAAAAATTAAATATTCCTTTAACCGCTTAAGCCCCAGAAGATTTTACCCCCTTCCTGACCAGAGCACTTTTTGCGATTCGGCACTGTGTCGCTTTAACTGACAATTACGTGGTCTTGCAATGTTGCACCCAAACAAAATTGACGTCCTTTTTTCCCCACAAATAGAGCTTTCTTTTGGTGGTATTTGATCACCACTGCGGTTTTTATTTTTTGCTAAAATAAATATCCCCCAAAAATATATAAAATGTTTTTTTTTCCTCAGTTTAGGCCAATATGTATTCTTCTACATATTTTTGGTAAAAAAAAAATTGCAATAAGCGTATATTGATTGGTTTGCACAAAAGTTATAGCGTCTACAAAATAGGGGATAGATTTATAGCATTTTTATTATAATTTTTTTTTTACTAGTAATGGCGGCGATCTGCAATTTTTGTCGTGACTGCGACATTATGGCGGACACATCGGACAATTATTACACATTTTTGGGACCATTGGCATTAATACAGCGATCAATGCGATTAAAAATGCATTTATTACTGTAAAAATGTCACTGGCAGTGAAGGGGTTAACACTAGGGGCAGTGAAGGGGTTAAGAGTGTCCTAGAGAGTGTTCTAACTGAAGAGGGATGGGGACTGTGCAGGGAAGATAACAGATCACTGTTCATACTCTGTATGAACAGACGATCTGTCACTTCTCCCCTCAGAGAACCGGAAACTGTGCGTTTACACACACAGTTCCGGGTTCTCCGTGTCTCAGCAGTGACTGCTGGAGATCGGCGGTGATCGAGACTGCTGGGCATTCGCATCGACTCGGGGGGCAAGCGGGGGGAGCATGTGCGCAGCCGGAGCACCCCCTAGTGACCACAGGGCGAAGCGACATAACATAATATTGTTTCGCTCAACCGTGCCATTCTGACGCAGTACAATTGCGGTGGCTGGTCGGCATGTTGTTAAATGTCGTGCATGGGGGTGTCTATAGTACGGCTGTAATGAATTGTCGGGTCTCTGCAATATAGATAAGACTCATTGAAAAAAACGGCATGGGTCCCCACCCCTCAGTCCATTACCAGGCCCTTTGGGTCTGGTATGAATATTAAGGGGAACCCCGAAGCAAAAATGTTAAAAGAAATTGCGTGGGGGGTCCCCCCAAAATCCATACCAGGCCCTTCAGGTCTGGTAAGGATTTTAAGGGGAACCCTGCGCCAAAATTTAAAAAAATATGGCGTAGGGCCCCTCCAAAATCCATACCAGACCCTTATCCGAGTACGCAACTTGGCTGGCTGCAGGCAAAGAAGGGGGACGAGAGAGCGCACCCCCTCCTAAATCGCACCAGGCCACATGCCCCAACATGGGGAGGGTGCTTTGGAGTAGCCCACCAAAGCACCTTGTCCCCATGTTGATGGGGACAAGGGCCTCATCCCCACAGCCCTTTGCGCGGTGGTTGTGGGGGTCTGCGGGGGCTTATCGGAATCTGGAAGCCCCCTTTAACAAGAGGACCCCCAGATCCTGGCCTCCCCCCATGTAAATTGGTAACGGGTACATTGTACCCCTACCAGTTCACTATTTTTTTTTCAAAAATATTAAAAAAGACAGGAAACACTTTGGGACAAGTCCTTTATTAAAAAATAAAAAAAATAAAAATGTCTGATGATGTAAATCCATCTCATGCTGCCGATGAGCTGAAAAAAAAAAACAGCAACAGCTCTGCCACCATGGGAGGCTCCCGCCGAGTGACGCTTCTTCTTGGTGACAGCTGTTATATAGCTAAGGGCAGGGCCACTCTATGACTTTCTGCAAAAGTTCCATAGGTTTGATTCAGGGACACATTAGTCCCCCCTGCTACTGTATTATGAGCGCTGATGCTATTTTCTTTTCTTATCCAGTGTGTTGGGTATAACTGACACAACACACTGGATAAGAAAAGAAAATAGCATCAGCTACAACAAACTGCAACCTGCCACAAACATAACACATCCTTAAATCTATGACAGTGGAGGTCAGCCTCCTCACTGCCTCTTTTATATATGCCCCCCTCCCCACCCCTGCCAGATGATACCTGCCTTTTCCCTAGTGTTGTGGAAGGGTGGGCAACCTATGACCAAAGAAAGTTTCCCCCTGCAACTATGCCTCTAGTGCCCTTGACTTGATGAGACAAATAAATATTATTATGAAGACTGGCCCATTTCCTTCTCCTCCTCAAGGCCAGCACTGATCTAATACCAAAAAATAAAATAATATAAACACAAATAGAAATTAATAAAAATAATATACTCAAATTTTTATGTAAAATCTGCAATTCAACCTAAAAATAAACCATAATAGGATAAATCAGTAGCGCTACTGTATAATAATAAATATATACTATACACATTTCAGAGTACAGTATATAAAAGGTGCTATATAGATAACTAAATCTTAAATTCAATAGTAACAGTGTATCTATTTCACCCAGTGACAAGTGAAAAAAAGAAAGTTCATATATGCAAAAGTCCAAACTGTAAATAAATTAAGGTAGATGATTTTCAATGTGTCTTCAAAAAAACTTCAAACTTGAATCTTCAAAAAAACTTGAATCTGCCCCCACACCACGTGTTTGTGATCCCACTCCCTCTGAAGAGCACACTCACCAGCTCACAGGGCCTCACACTCTCGTGTTTGGCAGCAGCGTGTTTTACCCACTCCAGGGGTTAGTATTGATCATCAACTTGCTTTGTTTATTTATCTCTCAATGTGGTTCCATATGTAAAACAATAAATAAGTGCTCCACATAGTGTAACAAGTATAACAAATGTATTCACTCTCACAAAAACAAGCCTTCAATAAAACAACACAGCAAACCAAACTGAGAAGATATGCAGGTGTGCTACGGCCACGACGGACCAGAAATACATGCACCAGCGAAGTGTCTCACCACCTTTCAAGTTTCAGTCTCTGGCAGTGGTGTAGCTTCTAAACGGAGTGGCATCTCATATAAATACAGTATTATTTGCTCTGTACTGTATTTATATGAGACGGTTCGGAGTTTTGGCGGAAGTCCGCGGGACTTTTGAAATGAACGGACTTGCCCCACACACGGAGAAAAGTCTGTTCATTCAGAACGTGACTCCAGGTAGATGATTGGCGACATTGACACCTCGCTAGTCCCGTCACCTGGTATGGATTTAAAAAACGGCGTGGGGGTCCCCCCCAAATCCATATCAGACCCTTATCCGAGCATGCAGCCCAGTCGGTCAGGAAAGGGGGTGGGGACGAGCAAGCGCCCCCCCCTCCTGAGCCGTACCAGGCCGGGTGCCCTCAACATGGGGGGTGCAAAGTCCCCTACCCATTCACCTAAGGGAAAAAGTGTATAAAAAAACAACACTTTATTGCACAGCTCTGGGGGTCTTCTTCCATCTTGGGGGGTCTTCTCGCCAGACTCCTCTGCTATCTTCTGCTAGCTCTTTTACTAGCGGAGGAGCCCGGCTTTCTCCTTCGTCGCCACCGTTGTCTGGGGGTCTTGTTTAGTCTTCGGGGGTCTTGTCCCACTCTTCTGTTCTTCTTGCCGGGCCTCCACTTTCTTCTTCCAGCTCTCTTACTAGCGGTGGCCCAGGCTTCAGTCGCTGTCGCGGTCGCCTTCTGCTTCTTCTTCTGCTTCTTGTTCTTCTTCCGATGTTGACTCATCGCTGTCTCCTTTTGTAATGGCTCAGACATGTTGCGCTGCCAGTTATATAGGGATCAGGGGCGGGGCCACCAGCTCATGTCACATGGTGACCCCGCCCCCATATGATGTCACAGTCCCAGCATCCTCCGGGGCTGTGACATAATTTTTTTCTACATTTTGGCATGGGGTACCCCTTAAATTCCATACCAGACCTGAAGGGGGGGCCACGCTGTTATTTTACATAATTTTTAATTGCTGGCATGTTCCCCAGCTGACGGCTGAATGTAAAGAAAACATGCCGGAAATTAAAAATCACCTGTTGTTAAAGCAGAGTCCCACCCAAAAATGGAACTTCCACTTTAAGTACTAGTGACCCCCTGACATGCCACATTTGGTATGTAATTTTTGGGGGGGTACCCAGTTTGACAGGCCCCCACCTCCCACTTCCTCCCCTGGCGCAGCGGCGCTGGAAGGAAGTTTACCTCTTCCCCCTCCTTCCCTGCAATCTTCTGGGACATGTCACAGTAGTTATTTACCGCACAATTCTTAGTTGAACATTTGCATAATTGTTTCCGCATGTGTTTATCTTTAACCACTTCTGGACCGCCCACCACACATTTACTGTGGCAGGGTGGCTCAGCTGCAGGAAACCAGGCTCCTGTACGTTGTCTCTTCTTCCGGGTCTGCAACAGCGACCCACTCCTGCTGTGATTGGACACAGCGGGAGCCAATCAGTGGGTCCGGCAGATGCGAAGTCCACCGGGACTCGACAATCTTTGACAGGAGAGGCTGAATGGCGGCCTGCTAATGTAAAAAAGGCAGACCGCTGTTCTGTCAGAGAGGAAAATGGAGATCTTGTGTTTCTGCTAAGCAGTTAAGCCATCCCCCGCACAGTTAGAAATCACTCACTAGGAGCACACTTAACCTTTTGATCGCTCCTGATGTTAACCCCTTCCCTGCCAGTGTCATTAGTACAGCGAGGGTGCATTTATTTAGCACTGATCACTGTATTAGTGTCACTGGTCCCCAAAAAGTGTCACTTAGTCCCCGATTTGCAGGCCCGCTAAAAATTGTTGATTGCTGCTATTATTAGTAAAAATAAAAATGCCATATAAATATCCCACAGTTTGTAGATGCGATAACTTTTGCGCAAACCAATCAATATATGCGTTTATTGCGATTTTTTTTTTTTACCAAAAACATGTAGCAAAATACATATTGGCCAAAATAATGAAGAAATTAGATTTTTTTTCAAAAATGTTATTGGATATGGATATGATTATAGCAGAAAGTAAAAAATATATATTTTTGTTTATAGAGCAAAAAATACGAACCGCAGAGGTGATCAAATGCCACCAAAAGAAAGCTCTATTTGTGGGAAAAAATGACATGCATTTTGTTTGGGTACAGCATTGCATGAACTTGCAATTGTCAGTTAAAGCCTGGTCATGAAAGGGGAGAAACCTTTAGGGGCTGAAGTGGTTAATCTTAAAGTGGTTTGCCTTTTTTTCCCTAATCATACTTATCTAGGTGGATGCAGCATCCGACCGATGCTGCATCTGTCCCCTGGCGTCTCTACACTGATAACCAAGCCATTGAACATCGCCAATGGCTCGGTTCTCACAGCTCCCTGAGCAAAGAGCTGCTGCCTGTCAATCAGCAGCTCTCCTGCTCTGCTCCTCCACGCTCATTGGAGCGCCGAGCTGATTATCAATCAACACAGTTGATTGATAATAAATTGGTTCAGCCAAACACTAACCATGAGTGAAAGAAAGGTTTTTGTGTTATCATTCATAGAAAAATGGCCAAGAAAACATAAATTCTGCCAGTGTATGTAAACTTATGAGCACAATTGTACTACCTGTTGAGATTTATGAATGTTTGGACCGATGATGTACTTGACACTGAATCTTGTGTGTAAAATAAAAGGCATCCAATATTGTATCAAAAGCAGTGTACTGCAGTATTTAAGAACAGTTGAAGACCAGTCAGCATTAGATCACAGACAGAAGCATCCTTAAATAGTCAGTCTGGTGCCAACATGCACTGTGTGCTCGCCCATCTGCACGCATTCCTGTGCGCATGTGCATTTCTGATAACCGTTCTGTGGAGTTTCATGCATGCCTGCACATTTCTATTAGCCAAATGTCTCACAGGAATTCCCTGACATTCTGTTCTTAAAAACCAAGGAAGGCTAGTCTTCTGGTACATAGCTGTCCTGAGGAATTATATACGATGCTATGTTAACTGGCTTGGAAGTACTGGAAGCTGAACTACAAAGTCAACAAAAGAGTACTTGCAGAGGATGGCTGGGACTGGTGTTTCTTATGAAAGTAGTCAGTAAATTGTGCAGATGGGTCAGTACAGGCAACAGGCCAAGACATGGTGTCAGAAACCATGAATCAGACTGAGACAGAAGTACAATTAAATCTCACTTGTTTAATAATAATAAAAAAGGTAAAACAGAGTAAACGTAGTCAAAACATAGCCAGAGTTCAGGAACCGGAACGGATAGTCAGACAAGCCAAAACGTCAGGGAGCCAGAGGGGAGCATAGTAGAACAGCAAGCAGGATCTCGAGCCAGAAGAAATGTCCTGGCAATATACATACAAATCATTGAAAAAAACAGCATGCCCCCCCCATTCCAGTCCATTACCAGATCCTTTGGGTCTGGTATGGATATTAAGGGGAACCCTGCGCCAAAATAAAAAAATGGCATGGGGGTCCCCCCTAAAATCCATACCTGGCCCTTCAGATCTGGTATGTAAATGTAAATGTAAATCCATCTTCAATCACAACGGACTGAAGGGCCTGGTATAGATTTTTTTAATATCCATACCAGACCTGAAAGGCCTGGTGTTGATTTTAGCAATTTTTTTTTAATTTGGTGCAGGGATCAAAGGGCCTGGTAATGGACTGGGGTGCCCATGTCGTTTTTTTTTCAATGATTTTTATCTATATTGCCGGGACCCGACAATACATTACAGCCACAACCAGTTTTAAATGAAATTTTTTCCTTTAGAAATGTAATTTTGCTGTGGTACTGTTATAAACACAGGAAAAATTTGCTACTTTACAGGCAGACTAAGAACACCCCAGGCACGATATTTAAAGGAATATTTAATTTTTTATTGTTTCACTTTAAGCATTCTTAAAATCACTGCTCCTGAAAAAACAGGATTGTTTTGCATTGATACATGTCCCCTGTGGAAGAACCCAGGTCCCCAAAAACTTTTTATGGCAATAACATGCATATAAGCCTTTAAAATGTGCACTTTTGATTTTTCATGTTCGTCTCCCATAGATTTTAATGTTCGCACAAATTTTTTGCCTGTTTCGCAAGTTCTGGTGTGAACCAAACTGGGGGGTGTTCGGGTCATCCCTAGTGAAGACATTTAAATCAATTTGTATCTGTTCACTGCAATATTGTATATATATTTTTTAGGTTATGTGAGAGCACATGTTTTAAGTAGCAATCATTTCCAATGAAGCACAGATTTCAGCTTGATTTATTTGGTATTTATTTTATGGGTGTTTATGCACTTTATTTGAGCAGCATCTCTATTTTAATTATTTTTCTATTTATATGTCATAACCAAGCTGATTACATACTGTCCAGCCACTGAACAATACTTTTGACTATTGTCTCTCACATAACACCCTATAATTGTTATAGCAAGATAAAAACATTGTGTATTTCTAAATGTTGCTTACTCAAATGCTTTCATACTGTCCTTTTCAACTCCTTCCTGGACAAAGTATATGACCATTAAGTTACAGAACATTTTGAGCTTATACCCATGACTTTACACTACTTGTTCATATTAGTGAATATTATTTGTTCCAGAATAAGTCTAAAATGTGTTAGTACACTTTTTTTTAACCACTTCGCATCCGGCCGTAGCCGAATGACGGCCACAGCGCGGATGTGAAATCCCGGGAGGCCGTCATATGACGGCCTCCCCTTTCCTCGTTCCCTGTGCGCGCTCACGAGCGCGCAGCAGGGAAATTCTGTGTTGGCCGTGTCCCTCGGACACGGCCAATCACAGATTGCTGTAAAGGGCCAATAACAGCGGCCGTTTACAGCGCGATCGCCCTGGCCAATGAGAGATGATCTCATATGTAAACATATGAGATCATCTCTCAGCGCCGCTCCTCCTCCTCACACAGAGACAGCGTGTGAGGAGGGGGGAGATGAACGGCTGCAGCGCCGTAAGTTTTAAAAATCAAAAAAATAAAAATCAAATGCCATCTGTGCCCACTGCCACCACTGCAATCTGTCCCCAATGCCATCTGTGCCCAGTGACATCGCCATTGCCATCTGCCAGTGCCATCCCCAGTGCCATCCCCAGTGCCATCTGCCAGTGCCATCCCCAGTGCCATCTGCCAGTGCCATCTGCCAGTGCCATCTGTAGTCAGTGCCATCTGTAGTCAGTGCCACCTGTCATTAGTGCCATCTGTCATCAGTGCCATCTGTCATCAGTGCCACATATTAGTGCCATCTGTCATCAGTGCCACCTGTCAGTGTCACGTGCCATCTGTTATCAGTGTCACCTGTCATCAATGCCACGTATCAGTGCCATCTGTCATCAGTGTCATGTGTCATCAGTGCCACGTATTAGTGCCGTCTGTCATCAGTGCCACGTATTAGTGTCATCTCTCATCAGTGCCACATATTAGTGCCACGTGATATCAGTGCCATGTATGAGTGCCATCTCTCATCAGTGCCACATATTAGTGCCATCTCTCATCAGTGTCACGTGTCATCAGTGCCCCGTATTAGTACCATCTGTCATCAGTGCCACGTCAGTGTCACGTGTCATCAGTGCCACGTCAGTGTCACGTGTCATCAGTGCCACGTCAGTGTCACGTGTCATTGTCCTGGTGCTCCAGGGCCTTCAAAAGTGTAATAGGTAGTCAACAATTTAGATGTGTAATTTATGCTCCTAGAACACGTGATGGCGCTCCCTGCATGTTGGGCCTCTCTATGTGGCCAGGCTGTGGAAAAGTCCCACATATGTGGTATCGTAATACTCAGGAGGAGTAGCAGAATTTATTTTGGGGTGTCATTTGTGGTATACACATGCCATGTGAGAGAAATAACCTATTACAATGACAATTTTGTAGAAAAAAAATAAAAAATAAAAAAATAATTCATTTTGCAAAGAATTGTGGGAAAAAATGACAACATCAAAAAGCTCACCATGCCTCTTACTAAATACCTTGGAATGTCTACTTTCAAAAAAGGGGTCATTTGGGGGGTATTTGTACTTTCCTGGCTTGTTCGGGTCACAAGAAATGAGATTGGCCACCAGTACATCAGATGTGATCAATTTTGTATAATTCGCACCACAGATTGTAGAGTCTGTAACTTTCACAAAGGCCAAATAATTTCCACTAATTTGGGTTATTTTTACCAGAGATATGTGGCAGTATAAATTGTGGCCAAAATTTATGAAGAAAAATTAATAATTTCCTAAATTGTATCACAGAAACAAAGCAAAATGCGTTTTTTTTCTAAATTTTCGGTCTTTTTTCAATTATAGCGCAAAAAATAAAAAACCCAGAGGTGATCAAATACCACCAAAAGAAAGCTCTATTTGTGGGAAAAAAAGGACAAAAAATTCATTTGGGTACAGTGTTGCATGACTGAGTAATTGTCAGTCAAAGCGTGAGAGCACCGAAAGCTGAAAATTGGTCTGGATGGGAGGGGGTGTTGGTGCCTGGTAGGCAAGTGGTTAAAAGCACACAGCAAAAAAAAAAAAATACTGGGTACAGCTTATTCTTCAGAACTGCATCCCTGAAGACACAAAAATGAAAAAGTTAAAAAGAATGATATACGAGAATTTAAAGGCGCTGGTACTTCCACCCCCAGGAAAAAATACACTGAAAACAATTAAAAAATCTACAATTTTATTAGAAAGACAAGGGAAGGTGCAATCCCAACACATTTTACTGAATACGCTTCCTCAGGGGTCCACGGGGTGCAGCTGATAACAGAAAAAAAGAGAATAATACATCATAGTATGTGTTCACATAGATATATAGACATAATCAAATTAGTTCTGGTCCATATAGGCCAGATTAATAGGCATACTCAAATTACTCACAAAGAGATTAAAGTGATACTAAAGTCTCAGTTTTTTTCATTTACAAATAACAAACATATACTTACCTGCTCTGTACAGTGGTTTTGCAAAGAGCAGCCCAGATCCTCCTCTTCTTAGGTCCCTCCCGTGCATTCACACACAGAGCAGCCGCCCGCCCCCTCTCTGTCCTCATTGGCTCACTGACTTTAATTGACAGCAGCAGGAGCCAATGACACTTTCCTGCTGTCTCAGCCAATGAGGAAGGAGAGTCCCAGGCAGCCAGGTCTCTCGTGCAACATAGCTGGATCGAGATGGGGCTCAGGTAAGTATTAGGGGGTGCTGCTGCACACAAAATGCTTTTTTATCGTAATGGATAGAATGCAAGATAAAAAACCTTCTGCCTTTGCAACCACTTTAAAAAATAGGTTCACCTTTGGCAACATGTTACATGTTCTACCTTTTTTGGGGTGCAATATGGTTAATTTACTAAAAGCAAATAATGTTCCCTTTGCAAGAGAAGTTGCACTTTTTTGTAAGAGTGTTTTAGAGAGTTTTCCCCAGAGCTTAGTGAATAAAGTTCAGTTCTGCTGACTTCCATCATCCAAAATGTGGAAGCAAAAACACTGTTTTTTTTTCCTTGGATGTGATTGGGTATTCTTTACAAAGCTTATCACAATAATTAAGCTCTGAGGAAAGTTCCCTTGCAAATTGAATAGCCTATTTTCTATATGTTTGACTCAGTAGGGGATTATCAGACCTCTGCAATGAGATCACTGCTTCTCCACAGAGAGCAAGAGTCCTACTTTTCAGCTACTGCCAGGTGACAGGCTTTTTGTACTTCAACTGTGAGTGCTTTGGAAAATAAACAGACTGTAAACATTGAACCCCTTTTGTTTTAATTAATCAGGACTGTATTACACTGATTTACACTGATTTACACTGATTTACACTGAGGTTTCAATTGGGCTTTAAGGGATTCTTCTGTTAATTGTTTGAGGATCTATGTTCTACAATGTAATCTGTCACTGTGAAGGCACAAATCAGAACAATAGTGAGACTCATTTGCCTCTCTTACTGACAGCTTACGGTCCAAACTTAAAGCCTTCATCACAAGATGTCCTCAGTGTTTTAGGTTGAATGATGGCCAGCATTACTCAGCCCATAAGAATGAGCACATACTGTGAGTGCAGGTTGTTGTGACCCTACACATTGAGGTAGCATAACCTTGGCACCATTTATCCACAGTTTACTGGTGAAGAGTGGTGCCGATTTCATGTAAGGAATGTTCAACCCAAAGAAGAGGAGAAGAAGAAGAAGAACATGCAGCACCACATGATCGAATTCAGAAAAAGGTAAGTATTGAAGCAAAAATAAGCATAAGATACAGCTGGTGAAGACAAAAAAAAGGGGGGGGGGGTGGTTGGTTGACTGGGAAGAAAGCACAGAGCCCATAGTTGGCTTTCAGATGCCAGCTAGCTCAGAGCTAACTTACATCCCTCAGAGGGAATGTGTTTTGATAAGTCAAGCTGGTATTCAGGAAGGATTATAAACACAGGTACTTGCAAACTGGAACTTTCTGACTCTGGTTGGCAAGTTTGGCTGTATTCATGTAAATTCTCAAGAAGTGACATAATCTATGAACTAAACCAGTGGCGGTGCATCCATTAAGGGCACACGGGTGCTGCCCCCTCTCTCCAGCCACCCCCTCTCTGAATAATGGATAGATGTATGCATTGCATGAATCTATCCATTGACGCTGCCACCACCCCCTATTCAGGCATCCGGCCCCTTTTCGGACATCGGGCACCTGAATTACATTAACTTCAAAAAAAGTGTGTTAGAAAAGCGAATGAATTTTCGCTTTCCTAACACTGAACTGCCTCTCCGCCTATCAGGAAGCGCAGGTCTGTTACCCATCACCTGATTGGCTGAAAGGTGCTGCTATTGGATGCTTATCAGGAGGAGGGAAGGAGACGCATGGAGGACACAGCTGTCTGACCCCCTGCAAGGTCCCACAGCTCGCTGGCATCCCCCGCTGCCTGACCTGCCACCGAGATAGGCTTAAGCCCCATACACACGCTCGGATTATCCGAGGACCAGGTCCGTCGGATCATGTCCGTCGTACTTTGTCCGATGTTGGTTTTGCGTACACACGGTCGGACAAAGTTGTCGGAAAATCCGATCATTCTGAACGTGGTGACGTTCGTTGCATACGACGGGACTACGTAGAGGCTAGTAGCCAATAGCTTTGGTCTTGTAATGTGATCTGAGCATGCGTAGCACTTTGTCCGTCGGAATTCGCTACACACGATCGGAATTGGTGTGATCGGACTTTGTTGTCGAAAAATCTATCCAGCAGGAGATAGAACTTTGTCCGTCGGACAATCCGATGGAAACTGTCCGATGGTGCCTACACACGGTCGGAATTTCCGACAACATTGTCCGATAGGACAGAATCCATCGGAAAATCCGACCGTGTGTATGGGGCTTAAGTGCTGGTCAGACGGCGAGCGGGTGGGGGGGTCACAGTGGCAACTTTTGATGGGCACAGTGGCAGCATTTAATGGGCACAGTGGCAGCATTTGATGGGTTACAGTGGCAGTATTTGATGGGGCACAGTGGCAGCATTTGATTGGGCACAGTGGCTGCAATTGATGGGCACAGTGGCGGCATTTGATGGCACAGTGGCAGCATTTGATGGGCACAGTGGCAGCATTTGATGGCACAGTGGCTGCAATTGATAGGCACAAAGGTGGCATTTGATGGCACAGTGGTAGCATTTGATGGGCACAGTGGCAGCATTTGATGGGCACAGTGGTGGCATTTGATAGGCACAGTGGCTACATTTGATGGGCACAGTGGCTTCAATTGATGGAATATTGGCTGCAATTGATAGGCACAGTGGGTGCATTTGATGGGCACAGTGGCTGCAATTGATGGCATAGTGGTTGCATTTGATGGCACAGTGGCTGCAATTGATGGCACAGTGGCTATATTTGATGGGCACAGTGGCTACATATGATGGGCACAGTGACTGCATTTGATGGGCACAGTTTCTGCAATTAATGGCACAGTGGCTGCATTTGATTGGCACAGTGGCTGCTATTGATGGCACAGTGTCTGCATTTGATGGGCACAGTGGTTGCAATTGATGGCATAGTGGCTGCATTTGATGGGCACAATGAGGCTGATGTTTTTTTTCAGTATTTTTCAGAATTTTTTTTTGTTCCCCCCCAAAAAATGTTGAGCACCAGCCAACACTGAACTAACCACTGTAACTGGTAAAGAGTATACCAAAAAGAAAGCCACCATAAAAATAAACAAAAAAGTGAATAAAAACTTCATTAAAAACAAAGTGAATAAAAAGACAAAAAAGATGGAATGACTGATTCTACTTTAACAATTAACTTAATTTTTTACATGCTAAACTTTGACAATTTCTAGAAGTACTATCAACATTAACTTTAAACATGTATTACTGGATTTACTATTGTCCTTGGAATTCTAATATTGATAAAACATTATGATATCCATGCAGAAAATATCAAAATGCTTTGCATGTTAAACATTACAGAACATTCATTTTTTTTTTTAAACACAAAAAACATGTTCATACTGTGGATGCAAAACCACTGTTTACATACTTAAAGCATGACACATTCATGTTCAATTATGTCAAGAAAGAAACACAAAAAACAAAACAAAAAACAAAAAAAAAAGATATTTCCAACAAACTTCAAGAAGAAACAAAAACCTTTATCTTCCAGAATTCATCTGATTTTCATTTTAACAAATTCAAAGTAAAACGATAAGCCATAGGTCATTTAAGGAGACCACCTGCATCCAGAATTTTAAATGTAACAATTTAACTTACGGTATTTTCCTTTTTGGAGACCTCAAATTTTTTTTAAAAATAAAGATATGAAACATTATATCCATATGAAACATTAGCACCCTTATTCCATTTAAATTTTTAATTTTATCTTATTTTATGTTGTTATTATGTTGTTTTATGTTTATGCTATGCTTATATTGTACACTGGCTTAAAAAAACACTGCTTCTAGAGGAGTTTAGCATTTTGCCTGTAGATGCAGCTCATCGTTATCCTATATCTCCATGCACATTATGCCATCTAGAGGCATATTTTAAGCTCAGCATTTAGAGGCAGAAAAAAAAAAAACCTTCTGTTTTGTGTTTTTGAGAGCAGTTTTTTGGCAGCATAAAATGCTAAATGCTCCTAAACGCTCCTGAACGCCTGTACAAACATGCTCTATATGGCGTTTTTTAATCCCAGTATGCATGGACCCTTAGGTGTTAAATTGTGGTGTTACTTAGCAATATGTCAAGTGTTTATAATAAGGATTATAAGGGCTTACATTCAATTAGTTGTCAACTTACCGTATATACGCCAAGTTTTTCAGCACATTTTTTTTGTGCTGAAAGTGCCCCCCCTCGGCTTATACTCGAGTCAAGCACTTTTCTGCAGCAGAGAATGACATTTTCCGACCCGACTTTGGGGCCTCGTATCTCAGGGCCACTTAGTGCTAGGAACCCCAAATTTGGTGGTTCCTAGCACCAAGAGGCACCGAGATACCGGGCCCCAAAGTCGGTTCGGAAAATGTCATGCAGAAAAGAGCTTGACATTTTCCGAACCCGACTTTGGGCGCTGTATCTCGGGGCCACTTAGTGCTAGGAACCCCAAATGTGGTGTGCAAACAGTGCAAACACAGTTTTTTGTGGTAAAATTAGGAGCCTCGGCTTATATTCGGGTCAGCTTATACTCGAGTATATACGGTACTAAAAGCACATGAAGTAAAAGCTGAAATGTAATTAATTGCCTTGGTTTAATGCATCTTTTTTGAATGAAAATGAAAGCAGAATTCTAATGGTATATACAAACTCATGATGTTTCTGCATGGAAGGGGGTGTTTTATGTTAGTAACATAGAAACTGTGTCTACATAGTTATGGACACGAGTATTACATAAACCCAAAAAACATAAATAAAGTACATATGGAGTAGACCCCGTCTTTCTGCTCCTCTGCTGTCCTCTTTTGCATATGACAAGCATACTACATTCACTAAGGCCGGTTTCACACTGGGGCGGTGGGGGGGCGGCGGCGGTAAAGCAGCGCTATATTTAGCGCTGCTTTACCGTTGTTTTAGCCGCGGTATTCGGCCACTAGCGGGGTGGTTTTAACCCCCGCTAGCGGCCAAAAAAGGGTTAAAACCCCCCGCAAAGCGTGAATAAACCGCTCCTTCACCGCTCCAAATATGCCGCGGTGTCCCATTGATTTCAATGGGTAGGAGCGGTATAGGAGCGATGAATAAACCGCTCCTTCACCGCTCCAAATATGCTGCTAGCAGGACTATTTTTACCGTCCTGCTAGCGCACGGCTCCAGTGTGAAAGCCCTCCGGAGTTAAAGGACCCGCTTCAGTGAGGAAAATGAGTGCAACTGCACTTGCAAAGTTCACAGTCTGTTTGCTCCTACTAAATCAACCCCAACGTTTATAAACCATGGGGGTTATTTACTAAAGGCAAATCCACTTTGCACTGCAAGTGCACTTGGAAGTGCAGTCACTGTAGATCTGAGGGGAAGATTTGAAATGAGGGGAAGCTCTGCTGATTTTATCACCCAATCATGTGCTTTTTTTTTTTCCTTGCATGTCCCCCTCGGATCTACAGCGACTGCACTTCCAAGTGCACTTGCAGTGCAAAGTGGATTTGCCTTTAGTAAATAACCCCCATTGCTACTTTTGTATCTACCCTGTTTCATTCTTTGGCAGATCAAAAGTAGGTGCTTCAATCTGCACATGGTGTCAGTTAAATCAACAAATCCTTCCGGGCACCGCACACTTTCATTTTTTTTTTCAGGAGTGCATAGCTAACGGTGACACCGTCAACAAGAAACAGAAGAGAAAGCCAACACTCAAACAACTGGCCTCAGGATTTAAATGAGGTCATTTTACAAACCTAAAGACGTACACTATGGTGGTTATTTACTAAAGGCAAATCCACTTTGCACTGAAAGTGCACTTGGAAGTAAAGTCGCTGTAGATTTGAGAGGGGCATGCAAGGATAATAAAAAACAGTATTTTAGCTTGCACATGATTGGATTATAAAATCAGCAGAGCTTCCCCTCATTTCAGATCTACCCCTTAGATTTACAGCGACTGCACTTCCAAGTGCACTTTCAGTGCAAAGTGGATTTGCCTTTCGTAAATAACCCCCTATATTACCAAAAGTATTGGGGTGTCTGCTGTTACACGCAGATTAACTTTAATGGCATCCCAGTCTTAGTCCCTAGGGTTACATTTTGAGTAGGCCCACCCATTGCAGCTATAACAGCCTCAACTCTTCTGGGAAGGCTGTCCACAAGGTTAAGGAGTGTGTCTATGGGAATATTTGACCATTCTTCCAGAAGCGCATTTGTGAGGTCAGGCGCTGATGTTGGACGAAAAGGCCTGATTTACAGTCTCTCTAATTCATTCCAAAGGTGTTCTGTCCGATTGAGGTCAGGACTCTGTGCAGGTCAGTCAGGATCCTCCACCCCAAATTCACTCACCTATGTCTTTATGGACCTTGCTTTGTGCACTGGAGCACAGTCATGTTGGAACAGGAAGGGGCCATCCCCAAACTGTTTCCACAAAGTTGTGAGCATGACAAGGGGCCAAGCCCAACCCCTGAAAAACAACCCCAAACCATAATCCTCCCTCCACCAAAGGATTTTGACCAGTGCACAAAGCAAGGTCCATAAAGACATGGATGAGCAAGTCTGGGGTGGAGGAACTTGACTGGCCTGCACAGAGTCCTGACTTCAACCCGATAGAATGCCTTTGGGTTGAATTAGAGTGGAGACTGTGAGTCACAACCTTCTTGTCTACATCAGTGCCCGACCTCACAAATGCGCTTCTGGAAGAATGGTCATACATTCCCATAGAAACACTCCTAAACCTTGTGGACAGCCTTCTTAGAAGAGTTTAAGCTGTTATAGCTGGAAAGGGTGGGCCGACTCAATAATGAACCCTATGGACTAAGACTGGAATGCCTTTAAAGTTCATGTGCGTGTAAAGGCAGGTGTCCCAATACCTTTGGTAATATAGTGTGTGTGTGTATATATATATATATATATATATATATATATATATATATATATATATATATATATGTATATATATATTGTGGTAGTATGGTACCCCGCCAGTGTATGGGTCCAGGATTCTCAACCAGGCAGGTTGAGGGGCTCCAGTGTATTTGCTTGTTTGGGAGGAAACTGGCATTTCAGTTTCCTCATTATTTAGTAAAGTCCGCTTTGGGACCTGGAGCCTGGGGATTTCTTATGCCGCGTACACACGATCGGAATTCTCGTCGGAAAAAGCTCTGATGGTTTTCCCGTCAGAATTCCGACTCGCTCAAACTGTCTTGCCTACACACGGTCACACCAAATTCCGACCGTCAAGAACGAGGGGACGTACCACACTACAACGAGCCGAGTTCAATGCTTCCGAGCATGCGTCGAATTGTTTCCGAGCATGCGTAGGAATTTTGCGCGTCAGAATTGCTACAGACGATCAGATTTTCCGATAGAAACCTTTTCCATCTTAAAAATTTAGAACATGCTCTCAATTTTTTGCTGTCGGAAATTCGGCCAGCAAAATTCCGATGTAGCGTACACACCGTCACATTTTCTGATGAAAAGCTCTCATCGGTCTTTTTCTTGCAGGAATTCCGATCGCGTGTACGCGGCATTAGAGATCTGGGTGAGATGAAATCCCCAGTCCTGGGTCCGGGTTTTGAGACTCACCGGCACACTGATTGTTCAGGTGTGTGTGTGGGCCTGATAGTAGAGTCAGGACCAGGGTTCTGGGCTCCACCCTCCCGTAGAGTCGAGGCGAGCAAGGGAGAAGTGTGCATTTCTGCACAGTTCTGTCTGTCAGAGCAGACAGAGGGTCCAAGCCTGTGGGCTGGAACAGCAAGGAAGCTGGAAAAGAGTGCTGAGTCCTGGCAGTTGTGGCTGAAATTTTAGTTGGTCTACCTGACCATTGGTTTGGTTTCAACAAAACCCCTCATTTTCCACTTCTTGATTAGAGGTTGAACACTGCTGATTGGCATTCTCAATTCCTTGGATATCTGTTTATATCCCTTTCCTGTTTTATACAGTTCAACTATCTTTTCCCGCAGATCCTTTGACAATTCTTTTGCTTTCCCCATGACTCAGAATCCAGAAATGTCAGTGCAGCACTGGATGAACGATGCAAGGGTCTGTGAGGTTGGATTCACACCTATGCATTTTTAGTGCCTTTTGCATTTTGCAGATTTGCACTACAGAACGTGTTCCATAGCAAACCATGGTAAATGGACTGTAGTGCAAATCTGCAAAATGCAAAAAGCACTAAAACTGCATAGGTGTGAATCCAGCCTGAGGAGTCCAGAAATTCATTGACCTTTTATACACACACTAATTACAAGCAGACAGATCACAGGTGAGGATGGTTACCTTTAATATCCATTCAAACCCCTTTGTGTCAACTTGTGTGCATGTTATCAGGCCAAAATCACCAGGGTATGTAAACTTTGGATCAGGGTAATTTGGATAGTTTCTGTTGTCATTATGATTTAAAAAGAGTAAACACAGTTGATTGATAATAAATGGGTTCAGCCAAACACTAACCATGAGTGAAAGAAATGTGTTTGTGTTATCATTCATATTCTCTCCCCCGTAGGAGCTGCTTAAGTTAGTTCAGTCCGTTACTCAACCCCAATAACAGTCTCAGCCCCTCTGGCACACCTGGCAGTAGTGTAAGTGCAACGACCAATAAGAAACACACACGTTATGATAAAACAAAGAAATTGTCTTTACTGTAATATTTCTGTGGAAAAATAACAGACAGTAACAATATATATTCAAGTAATCAACTAGAGAGCAATAACTGAGATTTAAGAGCAATATAGCTCTCAATCCTATAGTCAATCTGCTTTCAGGGGATTTCAAATACTAGAATGTTCCAAGAGCAGAGGCACACTTAAATGGTAAATAAAGCATAATATGGCATTTCAAATTATATTGGTTACCTTTAGGCCCCTTTCACACCGGGGCGTTCTAAAAATAGCGCCTGTTCACCGCATGAAAAAATCCGGCCCCTTTAACTCCAGTGTGAAAGCCGGCGGGCTTTCACACTGGAGCGGTGCGCTAGCAGGATGACAAAAAAAGTCCTGCTAGCAGCATCTTTGGAGCGGGATAGGAGCGGTGTGTACACCGCTCCTATACCGCTCCTTCCCATTGATTAGAATGGGAGACCGCGGTAAAACCGCGGCAATACCGCCGCAAAGCGCCGCTACGGCGGCGCTCTGCGGGGGGTGTTTAACCCTTTTTCGGCCGCTCGCGGGGGGTAAAACCGCACCGCGAGCGGCCGAAAACCGCGGTGAAAACGACGGTAAAGCAGCGCTAAATATAGCGCTGCTTTACCGTCACCGCGGCTCACCGCCCCAGTGTGAACGGGGCCTTACTCAGATTGGCTCTATGAGTCCAGGCAGGAGGAAAGCAGAGGAATGACTGCCTTTGTGTCAGGCCTCTCTTTTCTGTCCCCTGACACCACAGGCCCAGCTTTACACACATATTCAAGTCAACAATGGCTTAACTTGTAGATAAAATGTGAGTGAAAAGTGTAGCGCTCTAATGTATCTAAACAATACCCGTAGAACAGAATGGAATTCTGAATACAAAAGGTGTTATTTAGAATTTAATGTGAAGAACAAAATCCTTAACAGGAAATGTGTATATTATACAAATGATAAGACCTATTCGGTCTACCATCCAGTGAAAGATCGTGTGACCTCACCACTGTGTGTCTATAACGTAACCTGGAAAAATTTTAAATTTATTACATAGTGGTGCTGTGTATAGTAAAAAAGAAAAAGTATGATCCTACTAGAGAGGAAATGGATATGAAAAATGATCTAACAGATATGGGTATTAGCTGCTAGAAAATATAACTGGAGAAAAAAATTTTGAATTGAATATCATAACATAGTATCAAACCACATTATAACATGCTATTGGAATATTGTGAACCAATAAAACAAGTGAGAAAATGAAGAATAATTATCTGGAAATAACCAATACCACAAAATACTTCCACATGTGAGACAAAGTTAAAATCATAAAAAGAACTATGTGTCACACAATATATCTATAAACGTGACTGTCCATGATATTTGGAAAGTTCATATGTGTTAAAATCATAAAAAGAACTATGTGTCACACAATATATCTATAAACGTGACTGTCCATGATATTTGGAAAGTTCATATGTGTAAAGCATATGCATAAATTTCTATGAAGTGGATATATGGCATTCAAATGCTGTGTCCTCATTCAATCGGACGACATCTTGAACAGTGGTATGTATAGATGACTAGGTACGCTTACCATACAAGGTGGACCCACTAACCGGTGGCCGAGGGTCAGACAGGCTTTTGGTGGACCGACAAACGGTGCCTATGGAAGAGACCAGCTTGGAACGTTGGGAAATGGACAAGACCGTGCCAACGCTACAGTCTGTACTCACCGACCTCCAACGGTTTCAATGGTGGAAAGTTTGGAACTCTGTTATTCAATAAAGCTTTTTCCGAAATCCTCAGTGTATCAGAAGCATGAAATAAAGAAGAGAGAGAGCCTCCCCATAGTGTAAAAAAATCCGGTGAACGGATCTAAAATTTATTTTGAGGAGTATAGCAACTTCCAAAAATTAATTTTCCATAAAATTGTTTTAAAAATGTACAAAACGTTACGAATACGAACAACGACGACATATCGAATGTACGAATCGTTACGAATCGACGGAAATGAAAAAAAAGAAACGAAAAAAAACGATTTTTTTCGGAAACGAAAAAAAAACGAAACGAAAAATAAACGAATTTTTTGGTTGTGCACATGTCTAGTAGGAGCTGCTTAAGTTAGTTCAGTCCGTTACTCAACCCCAATAACAGTCTCAGCTCCAGGCAGGAGGAAAGCAGAGGAATGACTGCCTTTGTGTCAGGCCTCTCTCTTCTGTCCCCTGACACCACAGGCCCAACTTTACACACGTATTCAAGTCAACAATGGCTTAACTTATAGATAACTTAACTTTATAGATAAAGTCCCATGCACCCAATACATATGCAGAGCCCTGAATATGTGTGTGCGGATCAATATGGCCCTAACAGCTTCAGTCCTTTTTGAAGAAAAGATAAGCTTTGGTGTCTTCAGCTAGCCACTTTCATTGCTGCACTTTAACTCCTGGGTAGCAGGGCAAACATTATAACTGGCCCATATTATCAAGTGAAACAGACAGGATTTTGTTCAACAAGGTGAGAGGACAATGGTCTCGGTATACAATGTCCCAGAAATGGATAGCCTTATGCTTTATCCCAGTAGTACTACAAGTGTCAACAAGATGACTATCGACAATTATGTTTGTATACAGTGTTCAAATAACTCTTTCTGTAGTGCAGTGTCTCTGTTCCCTGCAGATGGGCAGAAATGCCCTCTCACCAAATCCTGAGATCAAGGCTCAAACGAATGTCCTGGAACAGGCAGGTTTTCATGGCGACCCAATTGGTCCCCTCACACTGGAACGGTTCACTGTTGGTGGAGATGTGCCTCAATATTCACTTGGGATCCCTCTCTCAGGCTGGACATCCCAACTGGCAGCGGAGGCTGGAATCGCACAGAGAGATCATCTGAGAGACAGCACCTCTCTCTCAGGTCTGGTCTCTTCACTCCCTCAAGGCTGACTGAACTTTACCTCAGGACACAACATTTAGTTTTTTCCTTGCCTGTCAGCAAAGCATCATGGGGTTTGTAGTTATCCCTGTATACCAGCCTATGGGGCCATTTTGTGTGTGAGCTGCATGTCCAGGATCCATTGCTGCTCTCTCTGCAGTTCAGTACAATCTCTTCCATTGGCTGTTGTAACTGTGCTCCTAATTGGTTTTCCTCTTCCGGCCAATAGGGGCACAAGAAAGGCCACTGAATGCATAGCTCTGTGTGTGTCAGCTCATATTAAATTACTCAGTCAGTGAAAACAGGAAGAAGGAGGGGGGTGAAAAATCCCCCTTACAACTGCTAGCAGGCAGCTCTCCCTAACTCCAGCTGGAAAGCCTGTGTACATTGTTTTGGCCAGCTTAGCGGGTTATAGAGTGAGATACCCGCTACATATATATATAATTTGAAACATATTCATTCTTAAATTGAGTTGGGGTATATCATATAAATAATTATTCATTTATCAGGCAGAAAGAGCAGGTAAGTAACTATGGTATTAAGGCCCCTGGGAGCCATTGTCTGCAGTGAAATTTCTATCACCTCCACAGGCAAAAGGTGGCACATGATTCATCACCATACCCCAGAGATAATGGCTCTGGTGGTGTGCTTGTAAGATGTACAGCTAATGGTTTATCAGAATTGATAGGTTTCTGCAGACGGCTCTGTCACTGAGGTGTTTCTGGAAGTAACATTTAAAGTGATCAATAGTTTTTCGTACATACAGAAGGACATTTCAGGATATATTTGCTTAATCACTGTTACAATTAAAGTATTTATGTACTGTATATCATATCATATACATCCAGAATGTAGGTGAGAAAAGAAAGAACCACAGATTAGAGCACAACATTTTACATTTGCAACACCTGTAGAAGCCCTTCCTCTCAGAAATTTTACATACTGTATACTTTTTTTATATTTGTCATTTGGATCAGCACATACCAATTACCAATACATCTTTCAGGTTGGAACTCCTTTGTGAAATGTGCAGTGGCGGTTGTTTTACTTCACTTTTGATCACTCCTCAAGATATAACAATGTCTTTTACGAAATTTTTGTTACACTGTCAGTGAGGATGAACCTGTTTAGATGGAATTCTGCTGCATCCAAATTCTTTGAGAACTTTTGTATCTATTTTGAGAGTATCAGTAATCAGTAAAGGCCCTTCCTATTACATCCTTAGGGAATCCTTGCTCTAAAAATCTCTGTTTCATTTTTTTCAATCTGAATGTCATGATCAACACATTGTGATCATATGTCTGGAATGGGTACTTGTAAATTGCAATATGCCGAGTACACACGATCGCACATTCCGACAACAAAATCCATGTTTTTTTTCCGACGGATGTTGGTTCAAACTTGTCTTGCATACACACTGTCACACAAATTTTGATCGCTAAGGACGCAGTGACGTACAACACATATGACGAGCCGAGAAAAATTAAGTTCAATATAGATCCAGATCTCAAATTTTGTTTGTCGGAAATTCCGACGGAAAATGTCCGATGGAGCCTACACACGGTTGGAATTTCCGGCAACAAGCACCCATCAAACATTTCCTATTGGAAAATCCGACCGTGTTTACGCGGCAATAGAGTGTTTCTATCTGTGGGTTTGAAATATAGGTTGTTTTTTTATTTTTCTTCCTCCTGAACAGTGATTAACACATCAAGAAATGTTATCTGTGACTAAGAAAGCGATGGGTTAAACACAATGAAGGGAAAAATAGAGTTTATATACTGGGTCAAGTCTTCAAATTTTTGTATCAACCTCTTCTAGATGACAAAAATGTCATTCATATATCGCAGTCATGTGTGTGCATAGCTCTGAAACAATACTGAGGGGTAAATGTACTTCTCTTCGAGGAAACCTAAAAAGAAATTAGCGTAGGCCAGGGTAACTAATCTGCCCATGACTGTGCCACTAGATTGCCTCCCCAATGAGTTTTCTAATTTGAAGTAATAGTTTTACAGGATGACTTCTAAGCCCTGCAAAATAAATCCAGAAGGCAAATTAAAATCATAGGTCATTAAAAAAGATTTCACAGCTTGTATGCCTGCTTGATTGGCTACATTGGTATAGAATGCTGACATATCCATGCTAGCAAGAAAAAAATTCTGTTACAAATCTAAGTAACTGCTGTGTTTCAAAAAATCATTTGTGTCCTTCAAGTAAGAAGGGAGAGTCACTACCAGAGGTTGTAAGTGGCTATCAATGAATTTGGCCATAGGTGTTTGAGATACAATTAGAACCCACGATGATTGGGTGGTATTTTCAAGGTGCAAGGCCCGTGTGAATCTTGGACAATCCATATACAGCTGGAACGGTAGAAAATGACAATCTGCCTCCTGTTCTGAAAGCCATTGATTAGCAACAGCCAACACCAGGGACCTACATTTATTAAAAAACTATGTTGATTGGTTGAGCACTGGCTCTCTTCTATTAATTAAAACAACCTAACAAGTAAAAAATAAAGTTTTCTATTAAATAAAGCTTACATACTACATAGTTAGTCTGGTTGAAAAAAGACACCAGTTCAACCAATAGAAGGAAAACATATATATATATATATATATACAATCCTATATACACAATCCTATACCCACAGTTGATCCAGAGGAAGGCAAAAAAATCACAACGCAATATCCAATTTACACCAGCGGGGGAAAATGTTTTCTTCCCGATCCCCCAAGAGGCAATCAGATATTCCCTGGATTGGTTCCTAAACAATCACTTATTAATAATAATAAAAAAAAATTAAAAATACATTTAATAAAAAGCTAGATCAAGGTTTGATCTAGGTCAGTGCCAGGGTTAGTGTTTGTTGTAAAGGTCAAAGGTCAAGGTCAGGGTCCAAAGTCATGGTCAATATATTTTTGGCCAGGATTTTTTTTTTTAAACATTTTTTAAATTAGTGTCAGTGTGTTTTAAGTAGGATGAAAAAAAAGCAAAATGTGCACTATTGTTTTTGGGCTGTTCTACAGGTACATAAGCAATTAACATACACATATGTGGTATCGCTGTGATTATCTGGAGGAGAATTTATTTTGAGTTGTTATTTGGTGGTAGGTTATGGTAGGTACAAGAAATTTACAGCTTATTAAAAAAATATATATATATTTTTTTACTATTTTGGGTCAGTTTTCCTATGATAATAAACAAAAATCAGGAGATATCCATTACCATTTACCACCAAAACAAAGCTCAATTTTACCTGAAAAAAACAAGGTATAATCCACCTGAATGCACCAAATAGTTGTGATATGTATGGTTTTACTAACACATGTCAAAATTTCTAAATTGTGCTTAGGATTTTAGATTTGTGTTACCCTTAGGCGTGAAGGAGTTCAAGGAGAAATGTGGGAAATTAAGAGAAAAAAATAAATTCCTGCTCACCTCTATGGCTGCAGCATCTGTATGATGCTTCAGCTTTCCCTAATTGGCTCTAAGCCTGAGAACTGAATGATCACATGACCACTGATTGGTGCATCCTTAGCTTTCCCCCTTTTTATAGCACAGATTGGCTGGCTAGAATCAAAAGCCCAGGAACTGAGATAAAAACCAATTACCGTTTTCTCTGCCTGAGCTAACTGCTGGATAACTAAACTGTATACATTTCCAACCTACCTACAAGGGGGGGTGGGGGGGTGGGCTGCATCTAATGTTCTTAACTAATATATGTTTCTAAAAGTCCTTTAAGTGAGATGATTTTTTTTGCCAGATGCTCCTCCGTACACATCCAAGAAGGTATAGGCTGGAGATGCAAAATAAACTGAAAGTACATCTCAAAAAATGAGGAAGATGCCTATCTGAGTCAGTTGTCATTGGAACAAGTTTTATTGGAAGATTTACTCTCATCTTGTGTTCTGTAACAACTTCAAAATTTAGTATTTTCCTCATTTTCTGTTTTGTTGGCAATGATCACTTGGCCAAGCAGAGAGCATGAAACCTCCTAGCAGGGCCCAGCAAGCAATACAACTCCATCAGGGATAATGATGCTTCCCTTATTTATCCAAGACTAAAAAAAAAAAAAAAAAAGTGATTGGCTATACATTGTAATTTTGGGGGTAGGTTAAGGCCTAAGGAGGTGGGAAAGGCCACGTGTTATGGATACACATACAGTTAAAGTAGAATTCCAGACAGATATAAAATACCTGTATGAATGCAGCTTTGTTAATGCATCCTTAACAGTATTTTTTAAATGCAAGCAGTGTAATCCCTGAATTTATTTGTCAGTCTTTTGCAGTTCCTGTGCATTGATATACAGCTCAAAAAGGTGGAGAAATGGTAAAAGGGGCATGCTGATTGAAGAAGAGAGCAGAGGAGTGGCAGATGAGCTCATTAGTGTGTGCTTTTACTTTCACTGTCCAGGCACAGGCTGGGAAAGACACCTGTAATTGTTACTAAACTGTAGAAAAGAAAATGCCACATGTCACATGGGGCTGTGTAATAAGATCTATGGAAACCTCAAGACTAATGCAATGAAATGGAACAGAGTCCTCACAATTTCCAAGAGCCCAAATTAATCTAGCCCCAAAAGATATAAAATGGATGAAGCTGCTAGGTACCAACATAAAAACCAGTCTTGAGTAACCGGGACTCTCCAGGCTAATTTTTACGGTTTGTTGGTACCTAGAAACCACATTTATGTTTACTTCTTTCTGGTATAAATCACAGAACAGGGTGGTTAGAAATATAACTGGCAAGTTTAACAGCTATGCATTTCATCTGTGTATTTAGATGTTTGCTTGGAGTTCAGCTTTAGGCATAAGGGCAATCTGTCAATGGATATTGCTCACTGAACATTTTTTTTTAAAGATATTTAACTTGTAAAAGTTCTTGTTTTGCTACAGAGTTTTTTTTTCCAGAATGTTCAAGTTTTCTTATTTAACTCTAGCCCTGCCAGAGCTGCTTTCACGTTTTTTGCACACATGTTTAAAAAAATAATTTTAGGGCTGAAGATTACATAAAACCCTAAAATATTATATATTTTCTGAAAACAGACATTCTAGAGAATAAAATGTTGGTAGTTCCAATTTTTTGTCACACAATATTACCACAAAGGTCTAGGAAAGAAAAGCAAAATTTCTGTAAAAATACACTAAAGTTAATGTTAGGGCATACAAACGCAGTAAATTACTAAATTTTTTGGTAAAATATAAATGTTGAGGTTGCATCGAGGAAATAGATGTCCAACATTTCAAACCTTAAATTTGCAAGCGCCCGTGAAATGATGACAAAATTCAGTAACCTAGATTTTCCATAGGCAACACTTTAAAAGCCTGGTTCTAGAAAAATTGCTCACAATATGTAACATGTGTATCACAATCAACGTTTTCATGCGTAGGCACCCCCGATGTGTGCATTTATGCTTGTACATTTGTACATGTGGGGGTGGGGGGCCTCAAAAAATGTGGGTGAGGGATTTTTAGTGCTTAGGTGTAACTAAGTTTTTACAATAATTTTTTTTTAACTTTTTTTTAAACACATATGGGACAAAATGTCACCTATGTGATTATTTTTTGGTGGCAGGTTCTCTTTAAGGAGACATTTGGGGTCTAAAAGACCCTGGATGTGTTCCCTGTGCTCCACTGAATGTAATGCAATGCAGATCGCATTGTATTACATTCTTTTACCGGCCATGCTGGCCAGGGACACTGAGGGGCAGACCCGGAAGTAACATCAAACATGTGACTTTCCTGGTCATCAACAAGGAAGGGAGAAGGGTGGGCGTGACTCAACTCGGCTCCCTCCTCCTTACCCTCCACTGCACCTACTATGCTGGCATACATAGCAGGGGGGGCACATTACTGGGGTTGTGCAGCAGCTGGAATGCTTCTATCTGAGAGGCAGGAGTCTGCTTGTCAGATTTACACACAATCCCAGTGGGTTCAGCCACCGCAAATGTGTGTAATGTACGGACCTGGCAGAAAAAAGGTTAAAATGGAGTTTTAGTTCCAAGTAAACTTTCCTAAGAAAAAAAATACCCCCTAAATAATGTTTAATCGCTTCATAACCATGCTATAACTGAAAGAAAGCTACATTGTGGCTCTGTTGTTCCGGGAGGGAGCCCATAGACGTCCTCCCGAAACCATGTCCCCCGTGTGCCCCCTGGCTCTAACTCATACTGTTGGTGTGCTGCCCCCCGGGCTCTAAGTGATACTATTGATCTTTGAATACCTAAACTGGGCAATAATAATTAATTAACCTATATACATTAAAGTACATTTTATGAACATATAGACCCGATTTGCAGGAAATATCAAGTGCACCTATTTGTTGTTGATTACTAACTTTTTAGAATTGGTACACATACACATTAAGCAGTTAATAAACTTTTATTTACTGCTTTATATAATAGAAATGGAAATTATATTGGCATGTTTTGTTTTATTGTTCATGTCTTTTGTAAATAAAAAATACACTTGCATGAAAAAAAACAAACTCATAAAAATAGCACATTATCATCTAAACATTTACCATGAAAATGTTACCCAAAACTTCTTTAACTTGCGATCAGTTTTTAACGTGAAAGGAAGGTAAAACCTACATAAGAAAGACTTTTATATTTCAAAAGTTTTACTTATTTTCTTTACTGCTTATTAAGCTGACAACTTTTGCACTGATCCATTTATTCCCAAAGTATGTATTGTTTGCCCAAGGCAGCAAGCAGCAAGACATCTTTTAAGAGAATTATAACATAACAATTGCAAAAACTAATGTGAGGGAATATTTCCTAGCATTGGGCTATATACGACAATGTCTTACAAAAAAAAGGTATGTTCAGAAAAAGGAAACCATTTTTTGTTAGTAAAAACCCTTGCTGTGAAGTGTATCACAATAGAGCTGCTTGTATAAGAGCAACAAGAAGAATACTATGGCATATTGGTTGCTTACTAAGCAAGTCATCACATCACATTGGTAATATTTTTCTATGTGGCACCAACCCCAATTTTACACCCAAAAAAATCTGGTAACAAAATATTTTTAGTACACATTCTTATACAGGTGGAATATGAAGTCTTTTGGTATATGAAAACATAATTCTTACAGCTGATTACCCAAGGAGATGATTTGTTATAAACTGTAAATTATTGTTATGAATTTTTAACTTTATTACATGGTTTCTTATCCTCTAACTATGCTTTCATTTTTTATTTTAGTAATTCCAAGTGCCCCAGAACAAGGGCCACCAGGTCCTCCTGGTCCAGTTGGCCCAAGAGGATTGCCTGGGCCTCCAGGACCTTCAGGAAAACCAGGATATGGAGCACCAGGGCCACAAGGAGCTCAAGGAGTACCAGGACCACCAGGATTCTCCTCCATTGGAAAACATGGTCAACCAGGCATACCTGGCAAGCAGGGGGAACGAGGCTATCAAGGAGAGAAAGGTGACAGTGGACCTATAGGACTACCAGGACCAAGAGGTCAGCAAGGACCACCAGGATTTCCAGGACCTGCTGGAATTTCTGCTGTTGGCACACCAGGTTTACAAGGTGCAGTTGGAAACCCTGGTCTAAGAGGTGTACCTGGATTTAAAGGTGAACCTGGCATGCCAGGGATAAGTGGAGTCAAAGGACAAGATGGATATGGAGTTCCAGGTCAACCAGGAGAAAGAGGTCTACCTGGTTTCCCGGGGCCGCCTGGGCCACAGGGCCCTGCTGGAATAGGCAAACCTGGCCTAAATGGTCTTCCTGGACAGCCAGGAAAATTAGGTGATAGAGGTTTACCAGGTGAACAAGGAATACAAGGTTTACCAGGACCCCAGGGCTTACATGGCCAGCCAGGGCCATCAGGTGTTGGAAAGCCAGGAATGAATGGTGCTCCAGGATTGCCAGGGCATTCTGGACCTAAAGGACAGCCAGGACTACCAGGTATGCCTGGTCCCCACGGAATGCAAGGTTATGGAAAGCCAGGCTTACCAGGAGTTAAAGGACAAAGGGGGGCTGAAGGGATTCCCGGTGTTCCTGGTATAAAAGGTGATCAGGGACCAGTTGGTCTTCCAGGGGAGCCAGGAATACCAGGGTTTCCAGGAAATGGAGGTATACAGGGACATAGGGGGCTTCCCGGAGATGTTGGATTTCCAGGACAAAAGGGTGAGGTTGGTCCTAAAGGTTTTTCTGGAACTCCTGGTCCAAAAGGAGAAAGAGGTACTCCAGGATTAGATGGAAAATCAGGATATCCAGGTGAGCCAGGACTTGCTGGTCCCAAAGGGCCACCAGGGATGCCAGGACAAAAAGGAGAGAAAGGGATAGTAGGACCACCTGGTTCACCTGGAGCAAGTGGTCCAGTAGGCCCAAGAGGTGAAATGGGTTACAGTGGAGAGCAGGGACCAAGAGGGGCTACAGGAATACCAGGTATGAGGGGGCCATCAGGAGCACCAGGAATTTCAGGTCCTCCTGGTCATAAGGGGGAACAGGGCTTACGTGGTCTACCAGGTCCAGCTGGCATTGCAACTAATGGTATTCAAGGACCAATAGGACCTCCTGGAATTCCTGGTCCAAGAGGAATGAATGGTGAGTCCGGACTGCCTGGTCAACCAGGTCCACCAGGCCCACCAGGTCAGGTAATAATGCCACACCATTTGCCTGATGGCTACTCTAAATCAGGGCAAATTCAAGGCCTAAGGGAATTACGTGCTTCTGCATTTACTGCTGTTCTCTCCACAGCCTTTCCAGCAGTGGGAGTACCTATAAAATTCGATAAGATTTTATATAACAGACAAAATCACTATGATGCTCGAACTGGAATATTTACATGCAGGATACCTGGACTATATTATTTTGCTTACCATGTGCATGTAAAAGGCACAAATATTTGGGTGGCACTATATAAAAATGGTACACCAATAATGTACACATATGATGAATATAAGAAAGGATACCTTGACCAGGCATCGGGAAGTGCTGTCATAGACCTAATGGAAAACGATCAAGTTTGGCTCCAGTTGCCCAGTGCAGAATCTAATGGCTTATATTCTTCTGACTACATACATTCCTCTTTCTCAGGATTTTTATTTGGCCTAACATGATAAGTCATTTTTATATTTCCAATTTTATGCTTGAATTTTTTTTGTTACTTCCCATTTTTTGTGTTGATAAAAATTGCAGTACATTATAATGTATTTTTGATGTTTTAGTTGCATGAATTATTGCTATTTTGAAATTTACTGCTCCCTAAAATATTGTTTCTATTTCAGTTGCAGTGAGTTCCCAAATATAAAACACTGTAATCTAATTTTTGTATCTTCATAATGTTTTTCTCAATGCATTGTACGTGATAACTCTGTATTAAGAACTTTGCAGATTTTTTGTAATATTAAAAATCACAGGACACTGACTTTAAAATATTCAAACAGTTCTAGTATTCTCAAAGCCAAATTATTCAGCTTTCATTGCCTTGTCTGTTAGCCATCCATCTTTTTATTATTCTCCACACTCATCCACTTACTCATAAGATTTTAACAATATGAACCTTTGTATCCCTCTACTAGAAATTGTAATTCCACCAATCCTGTAAATTAAACATTGTTTTAAAATAAACATTTTCTTAAATACAATGTGTAATGGTAGCTATACAGTATAATTGAAATGCTAAGCACATTGGACCACATGCCTGCACTTGGGGATTCCTGCAATGAGAAGATAGGCAGCAAGTCATATCATGACATATAAATCATTATTTAACAAGACTTTGTACAATGGGGTCACAATACTGATTTTCCTGGATGCTATGGGATTATTGGATATGGCTTGCTGCCAAGCACACAGCTCATTAAAAAAAAAAAAAAAAAAAAAAAACTTGCTAAAATAATTGCATCCATAATAAAAGTGGAAATCAAAATATTTTACCTGTACATGCACACTGCACAACTTGGAAGTTGTATAAAATAGCTTACAGCTGCAGTCCATGAATGGACGTCAACACTATCATGTTAGATCTTCTTATGACTTCACCATTTTCTACCACACCATATATCTTGCTAATAACATTGAAACCTGCAATAAAACAAAATGTAAACAGTATAATCAACAAAACGTTAATCGTGAAGAAATTCCAGTTAAACATCTTCCACTTCATTACACCTAATACTTATATTGTGTATAGCATTGACATATAACTAAATCAAATGCAAAAATTAGTTAATACATTACACAGTTGCAGGCTGTGCTACTCTATGTAGAAACATTGTTTGGTGACCAATATTGTATAGACTTAGAGATATTTGGGTACAGGCCAAGCAAAGCATACCTATGATTTGCAGCTGAAAACCTTCTGCCCAACACTTGTGTTATTTCAAGTGTTCATCAAATTCTTTTGATTAAGTGGTAGTTTCAAAACATTTAGGCAACTATTTAAAAGAGGTACAGTAGAACAATGTTTGTTATGTCTTCCAGGTCTTCTACTAAGAATATGTTAGCAATTTAACCTGTATTTCTCTTTTATCTCCCGAGTTAAATATGATATCCTTTTTAGATGCAGACATAAATATTGGAATAGCAATTTACCCATGCCTATACCCTTTAATTTAAAAAAGTATACTTTACATCAGTTAGTACTGTGCCGAAGCTCAAGTGTTACTTGCAGGTTTATATTGCATTCTTTTGTAATGGAATATTCATAAAGCAACTAATGTATCTCAGAAATAAAGAATTAAGAAATAAAAATTTTATAAAGATACAAGGGACAGTTAACACGTTTCCCACAATAAAATGTGCTTAATTATAATGATTAAGCACATTATATTGTGTGAAACATGTTACCTGTCCCTGTCCGCATGTTGGAGTTGTGATTTATGCATCTTTTAATGTGAAGATTTCAATAAAATTAAGACCTTTTATCTGGTACATCGTTGGAGTGTGGTCAACCCTTTTTTTCTTTAACTTGATGCCACGGATCGGATCAGCACCTGTTGATGTCCAGAGGGGCGGATGGTTCACACACTCACATGGAGCAGTTTATTTGTTGTTTATCAAGCGATTCCCCAGGATTAGAGGGAACCATTGATATCTCCAAATGGTAAGGTCTGTGATGTATATTTGGAGTAATGGGATTTACTTCTGGAGAATGTTAGACAATCTTGTTATCTTCTGCATTATATTCAAGATAAAAAATAAGATGTTCCTCAGAGGTATTCCAGACATAGTATCCACTTGTGTCTATATGTAGAGAAGATTCCTCTTGTTTATTTTTCATAACCATCTCCCCCTTCTCCATAGACTTCTGAGCTCCACACATCATTTTTTCTTCTTCCTCTTTAACCTCAACTTTGATAACTTTCAGTTGTTCTTCCTGATCATGGTAAGGAATAGTGTGATTTTTGGTGTGGAATCCCAGGAATTCAGAGGACCGGGACGTTTCTGTTGCTGGATTCAGCTAGTGATGTAAGGGTGGCTGATTCTCCATCATGACATCCTTGTTGAGATCCCTGTGTCCTTGTAAATACCCCCACTCCTCTATGAAGAAATATATAGTGACATTCCAACATCTTATAGGAAGGGTATAGAGAGGGGTTTTGAGGCTTAAAAAAACACTGTATGCCTCTATAAGAAGAGTCTGTGGCATTCATGTAAATCAGGGGTCTCAAACTGGTGGCCCTCCAGCTGTTCCGAAACTACAAGTCCCATCATGCCTCTGCCTGTGGGAGTCATGCTTGTAACTGTCAGCCTTGCAATGCCTCATGGGACTTGTAGTTTTGCAACAGCTGGAGGGCCGCCAGTTTGAGACCCCTGATGTAAATGATGCCTAATCCTCTATATATGTGTGTAGCAGCATCTGCTCCTCTACTGCCTGTTCTAGAAATGTCTCCTCTCTACTTCCACCCAAATCATCTCTCACCTGGAAATTTCTATTCATACATGACATCATTTCCAGTCTTATCCTTACATCACTTCTTGGAAGTGAGAGGCCAACAGTCTCTTAAAAAAAAGATAGAAAGAGTAAAATTCTAACCTCTGATAGTGGTGAGAGCCAAATGCTGATGTGAAACACGCCATTTTCCTACCAGGCGTAGTGATTAAAAAAAAAAAATATATATATATATATATATTACACACACTGTATCTCACAAAAGTGAGTACACCTCTCGCATTTTTGTAAATATTTCATTATATCTTTTCAAGTGATAACACTGAAGAAATTACACTTTGCTACAATGTAAAGTAGTGAGTGAACAGATTGTATAACAGTGCACATTTACTATCCCCTCAAAATAACTCAACATACAGCCATTAATATCTAAACCGCTGGCAGCAAAAATGAGTACACCCCTAAGTGAAAATGTCCAAATTGGGCCCAAAGTGTCAATATTTTGTGTGGCCACCATTATTTTCCAGCACTGACTTAACCCTCTTGGGCATGGAGTTCACTAGAGCTTCACAGGTTGCCACTGGTGTCCTCTTCCACTCCTCCATGACAACATCACGGAGCTGGTGGATGTTAGAGACCTTGCGCTCCTCCACCTTCCATTTGAGGATGCCCCACAGATGCTCAATAGGGTTTAGGTCTGTAGACATGCTTGACCAGACCATCACCTTTACCCTCAGCTTCTTTAGCAAGGCAGTGATAGACTTGGAGGTGTGTTTGGGGTCGTTATCATGTTGGAATACTGCCCTGCGACCCAGTCTCCAAAGGGAGGGGATTATGCTCTACTTCAGTATGTCACAGTACATGTTGGCATTCATGGTTCCCTCAATGAACTGTAGCTCCCCAGTGCCGGCAGCACTCATGCAGCCCCAGACCATTACACTCCCACTACCATGCTTAACTGTAGGCAAGACACACTTGTCTTTGTACTTCTCACCTGGTTGTCGCCACACACGCTTGACACCATCTGAACCAAAAAAGTTTATCTTGTTCTCATCAGACCACAGGACAAGACTCCAGTAATCCATGTCCTTAGTTTGCTTGTCTTCAGCAAACTGTTTGCAGGCTTTCTTGCTTATCTTTAGAAGAGGCTTCCTTCGTCGACGACAGCCATGCAGACCAATTTGATGCCGTGTGCAGCGTATGATCTGAGCATTGCCAGGCTGACCCCCCACCACTTCAACCTCTGCAGCAATGCTGGCAGCACTCATACGTCTATTTCCCAAAGACAACTCTGGATATGATGCTGCGCACGTGCACTCAACTTCTTAGGTCGACCATGGTGAGGCCTGTTATGAGTGGAACCTGTCCTGTTAAACCGCTGTATGGTCTTGGCCACCATGCTGCAGTTCAGTTTCAGGGTCTTGGCAATCTTCTTATAGCCAAGGCCATCTTCATGTAGAGCAACAGTTCTTTTTTTTTAAGATCCTCAGAGAGTTCTTTGCCATGAGGTGCCATGTTGAACGTCCAGTGACCAATATGAAAGAGTGAGAGCGATAACACCCCATTTAACACACCTGCTCCCCACTAACACCTGAAACCTTGTAACACTAACGAGTCACATGACACCGGGGAGGGAAAATGGCTAATTGGGCCCAATTTGGACATTTTCACTTAGGGGTGTACTCACTTTTGTTGACAGTAGTTTAGACATTAATGGTGTTGAGTTATTTTAAGGGAACAGCAAAGTTACAGTGTTATACAAGCTGTACACTTACTACTTTACATTTTAGCAAAGTGTCATTTCTTCAGTGTTGTCACATGAAAAATGTGAGGGGTGTACTCACTTTTGTTAGATACTGTAACTTTTTTTTACATTTTAAATTTTTTAAATAACAAAATATGTTTTTCCCTTCTCCTATTACTGCCCATCAATAGCAGCTGGTACTCCAATTTTTTGGGGGGCACCAAACAAACCACCCACCCGCTTGCTTGCTCCCCCGCCCTCTAGCCCGCCAACCCCACACTTACCCCATCCAGGTCGCGGGCAGCTTCGGCGGCTTCCCTGGCTTCTCCTCTTGGCCAATCTGGTCTTAGGACCCGCTAAGCCGGAAGACAATAGCAAATCAACATTTTCAGTGCTTTGTGCCCCAAGCCCAACCTTTTTAAAGCCAATTAGAGCCTCAGGCACAAAAAAAACCCCATAAAAATCAATGCATCTGGCGCCCTGCATGGAGATTAGGGGACTGCGCATGGCGCCCCTTATGGACCGGTTGCCACTGCTACCCATGTCCTAGTCAAGCAAACATGGGCAGGGATGGCAAGGATAGGCCCAAATTTACCAGAGACAAAGAACACAGGCTGGCACTTTACTACAATAATTAAAATACATTAGAGAACCCAGCAGTTTAAAAGTGACCAGGAGCAAGGCAGTTTTAATCAGCCTTTAGCATGCCTGCATTTTATCTATGGAAATATGGGGGCTGGTGAATTTAGTTCAAGCTTATTTTATTGAGAAAGGAGAGGTGTACAGTACACAAATACATTGTTCAATAACACATAGATAGAAATAGACATAATTTCAATACTAGTACCACAACGTCTCAGGGTATAGAGAGTCTGTTAGCTTCAACTGAGTTAATTTGGTATATAAGCCTGTGCAGCTATATCATCTATCATAACATATTAAGGGTCAGTGAGTGCCACTATCCACTCACTATGGATAAACAAAACTTTGGGTGAGCGATAGAGTTTCATAGCGTATACCAGGCCGAGCCCCCTCCAGATAAAGGAGGAAAACAGTTGGCGGAGCTTCTTAAAGAACAGGGAGGGTTTGGAAATAGAAATTGTCTGGAACAAATATAGAAACCGAAGGAGAACGTCCATTTTTAGAGCATTCACCCTGCCTAGCCATGATAGGCATTCAAGTAGTTTAAGAGATCCGTTTTGGTTCTAAGCAGAAGGGGAGCGAAGTTCATGGAGAACAATTGGGACCATTCTGTGGGTATTTGGATTCCAAGGTAACGGATGGAAGTGGAACCTGTTTTAAAGGGAAACTTAGTGGAGACTCGGTGGAGAACCTCCTGGGACAGTGAGATATTCAGGATTTCTGACTTAGTATGATTCATTTTGTAGTTTCTCAGCTTCCCAAACCTTGTGAATTCCTGCATTATATGTAGTAAGGATAGATGGGGTTGGGTCACAAACATTAGCAGGTCATCTGCAAAGAGAGCCAGTTTGGAATGAGTGGGGCCTACTGATACACCTGAGATGTTGGGGTTATTGTGCATAGCAATTGCCAGGTGTTC
The DNA here is from genome assembly GCA_028564925.1 of Lithobates sylvaticus. NCBI lineage: Eukaryota > Metazoa > Chordata > Amphibia > Anura > Ranidae > Lithobates > Lithobates sylvaticus. The sequence continues at coordinate 259,502,694 of CM053028.1, forward strand.
CATGACAAGGACATAGAGGAGGGGAGATAGAGGACAGCCTTGTCGTGTCCCATTGTGGATAGAAAATGTGGGGGACAATGAGCCATTCACCCGAATTCTAGCGGAAGGAGAGGAGTAGAGGGACATAATTTGAGATAGCATATTGGGGCCCAGACCTATCTGCACCAGCGACATCTGGAGGAATTGCCAGTCGACCCAATTAAATGCTTTTTCCGCATTAACCATCAAAAGGCATAGAGGGACATCATGGGTGTGAGCATATTCAGTAAGAAGCAGGGTTTTCAGGGTGTTGTCCCTTGCCTAGCGACCACTTACAAAACCCACCTGATCCAGGTGTATGAAGCGAGGGAGAGAGACGGCTGCAATCTATTGGCTAGAATTTTGGCATATATTTTTAAGCCTACTCCAATTAACGATATGGGCCTATAATTAGCGCACAAAGTTGGGTTCATTATCTGGTTTTGGGATAATGGCAATGTGGGCTTCAGGCATTTGTAGAGGAAACACCGAGCCTTTCAATAAGGAACTGAACACCTTAGCTAAGAAGGGAGTCAGTAGGGGAGCAATATTTTATAGAATTTAGGGGTGAAACCATCGGGACCCAGGCTTTTACCCGATGGGGTGGCCGCTATCGCACCTACGACCTTGTCTGCTGTAATTACCTGCTCCAGCTCTTCTACAGTATTGCCATTCAATGTAGAGAGCGCTGTTTCCTCAATATAAGACTGTCTATCAGTCTCAGGGGTAAGGGAGGGACTAGAAGAGACACCAGGCATTAGAATATACAGTGTTTGGTAGGAATCTCAGAATGTTTGTGATATCTTAGAGGTCTCACTGATTATTTCCCCAGATGGGGCCCAAATATGTTTGGGTGGAGGGAGCGAGCCCAAGGTCTACCGCATTTATCTTAGAATCGGTACAGATGTAAGGCAAGTCTGTCCACATAGCTACGAGCTGAGGCCCTCGAACTATTCTTTGAGTTGGGATCGAGCCGTTGAGACCTCTGTAAGGGTCACCACCGTTGGGGTTTGTTTATGTTGGGTTTCAAGATCTCAAAGCTTTTGCATTGCTGACGTTATTGCGGCCGATCATACCTTTTCAAGCGGGACCCCATCTGAATAAAGATTCCTTGCAGGACAGCTTTAAGCGCCTCCCACTGTAAGAGTAGTGGGGTAGAGTCTGAGGCATGATCTGCTAAGAAGTTAGAAATGGTTTCCGAAACCTAGTGGGAACAGTCAGGGTTTGTGAGAAGTGAATCATTCAGCTTCCACGTCCATTCCCTCACCGGAGTGGAAGGGAGTGATAGTGTCAGATAGACTCTATGGTTTGGTCTGACCACTCACCTATCTTGCATTTGGGTGGCCAATTCAAACATCTATGATCAATAAGAAAATAGTCGATATGACTGTAATGCAGCATACACACGGTCGGAATTTCCGATGGAAACAGTCCGATGGGAGATTCTCATCGGATTTTCCGACCGTGTGTATGCCCACCGGTCTTTTTCTGTCGGAATTTCCGACGGACTTTGAATTGAGAACCTGTTTTCGGATTTTCTGATCGTGTGTATGCAACTCAATATGCAATAGGCAACACAGCTTGAGCGGAATTCCGTCGTAATTCCATCGGAAAAACCGTCAGAGTTTTTTCCGACGAGAATTCCGATCGTGTGTACGCGGCATAAGAGTGATCGACTTGTGAAAGAAAAGTATAGTTGCGAACAGAACCTGCCAAATGTCGATTATACGGAGGTCATAAAAACCCCATTTGAATGCCCCCAGCTTAGTAAAGGAGATGGATGAGTGAGAGGTTGATGAGTCTAGGAGCGGATCCAAGAGGGCATCAAAATCCCCGCCTAAGATTAGTTTACCTTCTGTGAAGTCTGACAAGGTCCTCATGTACCGCAGAGCAGACGATATTTGATTAGTATTTGGTAGGTAGAGGTTGGCGATAGTGAATTTCGTACCCCATAAAGAGAACTTCACGAACACATACCTTCCCTGAGGGTCTGAGAGCTGGTCTATCAGCTCAATCGGAAAGCATTTTGTGGATTTGCCCTCTTTTGATGCAATATTGAGGCCATTTACATTGTAGGAGCAAAATTCCAGGTGAGGATGAGATATTACTGTGTGGGCTGCAGCTCCAGGCCCCTTTCTCAAGATAGGCCCATTTGCCCCAAAAAAAAAAAAAAAAAAAAATAAAAAAATAAATTATCGACTTCGAGGGTTGTAGCTCAGCAATCAGGGTTCACAGAGACCCCACATTTGGGGGTAGGTAGCTAAAGACCTACCCCAGCACTGGTATATGGGGCTGCTATCATCTATGGTTCTGGAGATATGGGGCTGCTTGCGCAGCCTGTCAGAAGCTATATACAGAGCGGCCAGTATAAATACAAGCTGGAACACTCTGCAGCAGACTGAGAGGATGAGATCACAGTGCTTATAATAATTATTTGCATATTACTTATGATAATTAACCCCTTGCCACCCAGGCCAATTCTGACACTTCTCTCCTACATGTAAAAATCATAATTTTTTTTTTATAGACAATTACTCAGAACCCTCAAGCATTATATATATTGTTTTAGCAGACACCCTATGGAATAAAATGGTGGTCTTTGCAACTTTTTATGTTACACGATATTTGCGCAGCAATTTTTCAAACGTTGTTTTTGGAAAGAAACTGTTTCATTCATCAAAAAAATAAAAATAAAGTTAGTACGATTTTTTTTGTGTACTAAGCGATGCTTTAAATTTTTTTACAGGTTACATGTTTAGAGTTACAGAGGAGGTCTAAGGCTAGAATTATTGCTCTCGCTCTAACGATCGTGGCATATGTAACCTGTGTGTATCTGGCCCTGATACTAGCCGGTGTCTAACCAGCCACTGACTAGTATCTCTCCCCAGCCTGTCCCCACACACCCTCTCACATGCTGACCTGTGGATGGGGGAATCACTCCTGCAGTGTTATTGTGTTCTGCCAGTGAAAACGATGATCAGTGTTGCTAACTATAGCTCGCAGCACTGATTGTTTTGGGGAAAACCCGACAGGCTGGTTGTACTCAAGTCGGTTAATAGGTTGACTTGTGTAAAACCAGGTAGTCCATACATAGATCAACTATGGCTGGTCTCTGCTTAATTGGTGTAATTTCAATCCATGTAGGGCCCGCTTCACCACTACACAGTCCCTAAACATCCTTCCACAAACCTTTACATTTTTCCTTCCCAGATTACTGCATCCTGCTCTCCTATACATAGTGCCCACTGTCATACTCTCCACACTTCTCTCCTGTACATACTGCTCACTGTATTACTCTCCACACTTCTCTCCTATACATAACGCCCGCTGTCATATCCTACACACTCCTCTCCTGTACATAGTGCCCGCTGTCATACACTTCTCTCCTGTACATAATGCCCACTGTCGTACCCTCCACACCCCTCTCCTGTACATACTGCTCACTGTCATACCCTCCACACTCCTCTCCTGTACATACTGCCCACTGTCATACCCTCCACACTCCTCTCCTGTACATACTGCCCACTTTTGTACCCTCCACACTCCTCTCCTGTACATACTGCTCACTGTCATACCCTCCACACTCCTCTGCTGTGCATACTGCCCACTGTCATACTCTTCACACTCTTCTCCTGTACATAGTGCCTTCTGCCATACCCTCCGCACTCCTCTCATGTACATAGTGCCCACTGTTAGACCCTCCACATTCCTCTCCCTCACCTGCACATACTTCCCACTTTTATACCATCCATTCTCCTCCCCTATGCCTCTTACCCACAAAAACAGTTCTTTAAAATTATACTGAATATCCTCAATGTTACCAGCTCTATAATGGGCACACTTTTGTTAGTTCAACTAAAGGAAATCTCAGTCCTCATATTTGTCCTGCCCCATTATTAGTACTTATTTAATTTTGTAATTACTATTGTGATGTATAGATGAACATAGGGGATGTCAGCTACTCTAAATATAGCACTTGTAAAAAAGTGTCCCTGAAAATATTTTTGAAATGTTGGCAACTATGCGGGTCAATAGGCTCCTGGGTTCCAATGATATTAAAGCGGTAGTAAACTTTTTCTAACATTACTATTTTTTAGAGGCCCTTAGGTAGGTTATGCCATAATGTACAAGTATGCACAGCATATTAGCGCATTAGGGTACACTTAAATTGTCAGACTGAGCCCTCCAGTGCTGTGCTGTGATCAATCCGGCGGGGCCCGGGCGCTTCCATCTTCACCCGGTCTTCCTTCGGGGTTCTGTACCTTCGGTCACTTGCCTTGCCTTGGCTGGGCTGCGTTGATATTATTACCACGCATGCTCATGTGCATCCTCTTTCTCTCATCCCCCTTTCTCTCTCATCCTCTTTCCCTTACCCCTAACACCTCTTTCATCCATTTTTCTCTCTCTCTCTCTCTCTCATCCTCCCTCTCTCTTTAATTTAATTTGTTATAACAAAAAATTGTTTGCATTTTTATTTATTCATTTATTGTTTATAAAAGGCCCCACCAAAATCCTCAGCACCAGGCCCACGATGTTCTTAATCTGGCCCTGCAGCTAGTAGACGGGGATGTGACAAAACTCTGATCCTCTAGCCAATGGACAGATCTGTGGCAGAGCTCTGGCCCTCTAACTAGAACACTGTGGTTGTGGCAGGGCTCTGATCTTTTTAACAGTAGATGGGGTTGTAGCAGACCTTTGTATATAGTAGACAAGGTTGTGGCCAAGCTCGGACCCTCTAGCCAATCCAATAGACAGAACTGTGGCAGAGCTTTGATCTCCTAGCTAGTCAATGAGATTGTGGCAGTCATGGCAGAACTCTGACCCTCTAACTAGTATGCGGTGCTAACAACCGACATGATGTAATAGTGGTGGGCAGCCACGAACACAATATTTTTTAGTTGCAGGCAAAAGACTGTAGGTTAGCTGCTCCCACGTTGCAAGGAAAGAAGGCAAACTTATATCCTTTGATTTAAAAAATGGCTTCTTGCTATAACACAACATCTTGATTTTCCATTCTTTAAAGCAGACCTGAAGGCAAGACTTTTTTTATCATTTTGGATAGAGTAATGCCCTGTACACACGATCCATAAATCAGACGACAGATCGTCCGTTTTTTTTTTTTGCATGCTAGTCGCATATCGAACATGAAGAGTTTACTAAAGTACGAAAACTCTCATACAACAGAATAAAACATTTGGAAGTGATGTCATGGGTTGTAGTGTATTTGTTTTTTTTTATATTCTTTATTTTCATATTTTTACATCTGTTACACCTGAATTACACATTTACAATCATTTGGCATCGTAATACATACTTTGAGTCATCTCTCGCATGCCCTATCCCTCCCCCTACCCCACTCCCCTAAGTGAAAAAAAAAAAAAAAAAAAAAAAAAAAAACAATCGGGCGGTCCTACCCCATCTTGCTCTCGCTCGCTTCCTGTTGTTCCCTTCAGCCGTCTTTTCCCAACCAGTATCTATCTGTTTTCCTAAACTCTCTCCATTGTTTCCATTTCTTTCGATGTTTCCCCTCAGTGTCTTCTAACTTATGGATGGACTCTTCTATGGTGCATATCTGCTCCACTCTCTCTATCCATGCTTTCATAGATGGGGCATTGGGGCATTTCCACCAGCGGGGGATCAGTGCCTTTGCTGCATTTAGTAAGTAAGGGATTAGAGTTGTAGAGTACTGACCCACTCCCATCTCTGTATCGTTAAATAGACACACCCATGGTTGTTTCTTAACCCTTTCCCCTGTTATCTGGCCGATTAATTCTATTACCTGATCCCAATAATTTTGTATTTTGGGGCACTCCCACCACATGTGTGGGAACGTTCCAACTACCGAGCACCCTCTCCAGCATGTTGGGGAGTTGACTTCGCTATATGCATTTGCTCTCTGCGGGGTTACATACCACCTCACTAGTAGTTTGTACGACATTTCCCTTGTTTGCGTGTCTTTTGCTGTTGCGTGTACTAACCTTAATATCTTTTCCCTGTGTTCAACACTTCTAAGCGGGCCTATCTCCTTTTCCCACTTTTCTAGGTAAACTGGGAACTCATGGACTGTCTCTTGCAGCAAGATTTTATATAATTTTGATGTCCTTTTCTCTAAGCTTTGTGGTGACTCTAGTAATTTCTCTAATGGTCTCATGTGATTCTTCCCTCGTAATGGCCGTGGCAAACTCCCCACAAAGTGTTGTAATTGAGTGTATCTCCACCTATCTAGTGCTTTCTGTCCCCATTCTCTTGTGATTTCGCTATACGTGTAAAGTCTGTTTCCTTCCATCACATCCTGCAATCTCAGGTTATCGTTCTTGGCCCACCTACTGAAATATAAGTGCTCCTCCTTCCCAGGGGGGAAGAAGTTTGTGTTTAACAGTGGAATTAATGGTGAATTATAATCCCATTTGTGCCTCTTCTGTATTGCATCCCATACCTTTAGTGAATTTTTTGTAAGTAAATTTATGTTTGGCCCTAACTCTCTAAATTGTGGTGGTATCCATATAATTTTCCCCGTGTTTGTTTCGACTTAAGCTCATTTCTAAATTGACCCAACTCTTATCCTCCTTGTTGTGCACCCAATCTATTACTCTAGAGATCACAATAGCTTCGTAGTATTTTTTAAAATCTGGTGCTGCTAGGCCCCCTCTGTCCTTTTCTCTCGTCATTATATTAAACGCAATTCGTGCCCGTTTTCGTGCCCATATAAATTTTGTGATCATAGATTTTAATTTTCTGAAATAACTTTGTGGGATGGGGATTGGGATCATCTGGCAAGTATAGGTAAATACTGGTAAGATAAACATTTTCACTGCGTCTATTCTCCCTGCCCAGGATAGAGCTTTATATTGCATCCTATTCAATTGCTCTTTAATTTTATTTAAGAGAGGAATATAGTTGCTTTCAAAGAGATCACCCACTTGAGCTGTTAAATTTATTCCTAGATATCCCAGTACATTCTTACACCACTTAAATGGTAGTTTGGCTTGAATAGCGCTTTGCTCCTCTTTTGATAGGTTTAAGTTTAATATCTCCGATTTTGTCATGTTTACTTTAAAATTTGACAACTTGCCATACTGTTTTAACTCCTTCAGCACCGTGGGTATTGATATCCTCGGTCTGGCGATATAGAGAAGTACATCGTCCGCATATGCAGACACCTTGTACTCCCCCTCCCCTACCCTAATTCCTTGGATATCCTGGTTTCTGCGAATTGCTGCCAAAAGGGGTTCTAAGGTTATTATAAATAGCTGTGGGGAGAGTGGGCAACCCTGTCTTGTCCCGTTGAAGAGTTCAAGGGGACAAGACAGGGTGCCATTAACTCTTATTCTAGCCCTAGGGTGACAATAGAGGGATTCAATCCATCTCATCATTTTCTCGCCTAATCCCAGATGTCTCAGTGTTTCGAAGAGGAACCCCCAATCGACCCTATCGAACGCCTTTTCGGCATCTATTGACATAAGGACTGTGGGGGGACCCCTCCGTGTGGCTTCCTGTATCAACATTATGGATTCTAGAGAATTATCCCTTCCTTCCCTCCCCTGGACAAACCCCACCTGATCGCTATGGATCCACCTTGGCAGACACGACTTCAATCTTTCAGCTATTATTCTAGCGAAGAGTTTTAAATCTGAATTTAACAGAGAGATTGGCCTGTAACTTTCCACTGCCATAGGGTCTTTCCCCTCTTTTAAGATTAAAGTAATATGTGCCAAGAGTGTCTCCTCTCTGAAATTTTCTCCGGTCCCTATCGTATTGAAATAATCCCGTAATTTTGGAGATAGTTGTTTACTGAACTTTTTATAGTACAGAATGGGGTATCCATCGGGACCTGGGCTTCCTCCTGGGGCAGTATTTTTAATTGCTCTCTCCACTTCCTCTAACGTGATGGGGGCTTCTAGCCCCTCCATCTCTTCTTTATCGCCCCTAGGGAGGTCCAGGCTCCGCAGGTACTCCCCTGTGTCTTCTATCTGCTTTGCATTCCGTTCTTCCTTCTGCTTAATTTTATATAGACTACTATAGTAGGAGTGGAATGTACGTGCTATGTCGGGGGAGGAGATTTGTATGTGGCCTTTTGCATCTCTGACCCTTGCTATGAAAGTCCTATTCTGCTTTTCTTTCACCCTCCTGGCCATCCATTTACCTGCTCTGTTACCCCACTGGTATGTTTCCTTCTCTATTAGATGGTATGTGGCTTTCCTTTCCTGTTCTACAAGTTCTTCTAGTTCTCTCTTTACCGTTGCTAATTCCTGTCTATCTGGGATCCCTTGGGGCCTTGTGCTATGCTCAAGCTCCTTTATTTTGGTATACAGCTCTTTTTTCCTTTTTCCCCTTTCTTTTTTCTTTCTTTCCTGCCCCGATACCTATTAAGATCCCCCTTATTACCACTTTGTGGGTTTCCCATACTACCGAGATGGGCATACCTGGCGTCTCATTGTCCCTAAAGAAACTCTCTAATTCCTGTTCGATCTTGCTAATTGTGTCCTCTTCCTGTATCAGGGAGTCATTTAACCTCCAGTTTGTCCTCGGTCCAGCGTCCCCTCTAATCTCCAGCTGTGCCATCACCGGAGCATGGTCTGATAGGGTCATAGATTTCATTTCTGCCTTTTTGAGCACTTGCACTAACTGGTGCTCAATGAAAACGTAATCTATCCTTGAGAAGGACCCGTGGACCGCTGAGAAACAAGTATAATCCCGTTCTTTTAAATGTGTGATCCTCCATGCGTCCTGTAATTGCCAGTATGCTAGTGCTTTTATAAATTTTTTCCGCCTTTGTTCAGTTGTACTATTTCCCCCCACCGAGGTGTCTATCCTAGGTTCCATACTCCAATTCAGATCGCCTGCCACAATCAGTTTACCCTCCTTAAAGCCCTCTAATTTCTTTAAAACATTTCTAACAAATTTATCAGGGTTTTTATTAGGTGCGTACACATTGACAATCGTACATCTCATCTTAGACAATTCCCCCTTTAGAAACAAATACCTTCCCTCTGGGTCCACGAGAAGCTCCTTGACCTCAAATTTTACCCTATTACTAAAACCGACTGCTATTCCTCTTGAGAGGGGCAACGGAGTGTCCCCATAATACCAAGTCGGAAATTGATAGGTTGCCAATTTGATCCCTGATGTATTTGTTATATGTGTCTCCTGGAGGCACACTATATCAGCCTCTAAATACTGGAGTTCATTGTTTAATTTGTACCTTTTTCTTTTTTGTGTTTAGCCCTCTTACATTATATGTGATTAGGTTTACCATCTCCAGATCCTCTGTTTAGATTGGTCTTGTGGAGCTTCTAGTGAGAGCCAGGATCGTACTCTGAGACTGAGGAGGAAGCGAGCGAGACGCGTAGTACCAAAAAAAAAAAAAAAACACAACCTTGCAATAGTTCCCTCCCTCCCCAGAACATTCCCCAAACCAACCCCCCCCCCTTCTGAAACAACTAGCCTTCTGAGGCTGGGCAGAAGTCCCTCTTTTTTTGTTTGTTCCATGGACCGGGCGAACATCCTCTTGATGTCGCCTTCTTTCCATAGATCCCTGGGGTTCACACCCTAGGCCGTCCAGGATCCCTCCCCGTGGCCCCCTCCCCCTCCCTCCCCTCTCCTCCTTCCCCATTTCCTTCCCTTTCTTTTTTCCTATTCTGTCTGACTGTTGTTGTTTTATATGGAGTTATTTAGGTCCCCCCCCTCTCCCTTCCCCCTTGTTCCATTTTGGTTTTCTCTGTGGCGGTAGGGCGTCCTCCCCCCACCCCGGTAGTGGGGGGGGGCGGATGTCCAACCGGTCACAGAACTCTCTCAAATCCTCGGGGAAGCGCAGAACTGCAGAACGTCCGTCCTTCTTTCCTATCAAGCAGGCTGGGAACCCCCATTGATAGGAAATCTCCGAGGCCACCATTAATTCCGTTAGAGGCTTTAAGCGCCTCCGTCTTGTCAAGGTCTCTACTGCCAGGTCCGGGTAGATCTGCAGCTCCGCGCCCTCATATGTGATTCCTGAGAGGGTCCTCATTTTACCCATTACTAGCATTTTCTCTTCTGCATATTGAAACCTTGCTATTACATCCCTCGGCTTTTCTGCAGTACGCTGTGAAACCCTGTGTATTCTGTCTATTTTTAAACTCTCTGTCACTTCTCTATCCAGAAGAGGGTTAAATAATTGCTGTGCTATTTTCCTAAGATCTACGTTACCATGTGTCTCTGGGAGGCCTTTAATGCGGACGTTCTTCCTTCGACTACGGTTCTCCTGGTCCTCTAATTTATACATCAGGGTTCTATTTACTTTGTGTAAGGCGCTAACCTGTTCAATTACCTCTTCAATCCTTTGCTCCTGCGTATCTAGTCTATCCTCCATCTCTTCTACTCTCCCGAGAACCCGACCAATGTCTGTCCTTACCGCTGCCATTTCCTCTTTCAGAGATGCTTCCATTTTCGTAAACATTTCTGTGAGCATCGTTTTTAAATCAGGTGCTTTGTCCTGAGATTCGGGTACCCTTCCACTTTCCGCCACTAGCTCCACCCCCACTATCCTTTCTTCGTCTCTCTTTTCCTGGGTCGTTACCTTCAGCACCTCTCCTCCCTGTGTGTTGGCCCCTCCTCCCTTTGGGCCTGTTTTTTTTTTTTTTTTTTTTCAAATATAATCTTTATTAACACCCCACATGTGCGAGATCAGGTTGATACAATACATTTCCAAGATAAAACAACATACAAATCACAACTAAAATCTTATTCTTCTCATATATAATGGTACAGAACAGCGAGGTCGCTTAACCACTTCCCGACCGCCCCATGTAGATATACGTCAGCAGAATGGCACGTACAGGCAGAATCACGTACCTGTACGTGCCATTCTTCAGGCGCGTGGGGGGTCCGATCGGACCCCCCCGGCCGGCGGGGACGGTCGGGATCGCTTCAGGAGCGATCCGGGATGAGGGGACGGCCAGTGGTTTCTGGCCACCCCCTCGCGATCGCTCCTGGCGAATCAGATGCTTCCTCTGTCTGTGTCAATCAAAACACAGGCAGAGGAAGTGATGTCACGCTCGGTGCGCCGGTCTATGTGACCGGAACGCCGAGGAGACAAGATGTAAAGGTTAGTGCACCAACAGTACACTGACACCAGTACACATAGGCACATATTCCACCCCCCTGTCACCCCCAGATCACCCCCAGATCACCCCCTCCCCCCCCAGTCACAGTGTCACTAATTGCAGTGATCATTTTTTTACTGATCACTGCATTTAGTGTCAGTGTGACTGTAATAACTGTCAGGGCAGTTAGTTTTAGGTCCAAGGTAGCCCCCTACCCCCCCCTAATAAAGGTTTAACCCCTTGATTGCCCCCCAGGTAACCCTTTCACCCCCTTTTGCCAGTGTCACTAAGCGATCGTTTTTCTGATGTATTAGTGTCACTGCTGTCGCTAGGTAACCATTTTTTTTTTTTTAGGTAACCGCCATGTTTATATAGGTTCATAAATAGGTTTATAGTCAGGTACCCCCATATTACAACCTAAATAAAGGTTTTAACCCCCTGATTGCCCCTAGAGTTAACCCTTTCACCAGTGATCACTGTATAACTGTCACTGGTGACGCTGGTTAGCCAGTTAGTTATTTCGTTATTTAGGTTCCCCGTCAGGTTTTTATATAGCGTCAGGTACCCCCATATATTACCTAATAAAGGTTTTAACCCCCTGATTGCCCCTAGTTAACCCTTTCACCCCCTTTTGCCAGTGTCACTAAGCGATCGTTTTTCTGATCGCTGCATTAGTGTCGCTAGGTAACCAGTTTTTTTTTAGGTTAACCGCCATGTTTATATAGGTTCATAAATAGGTTTATAGGTCAGGTACCCCCATATTACAACCTAAATAAAGGTTTTAACCCCCTGATTGCCCCTAGAGTTAACCCTTTCACCAGTGATCACTGTATAAATGTCACTGGTGACGCTGGTTAGCCAGTTAGTTATTTCGTTATTTAGGTTCCCCGTCAGGTTTTTTATATAGCGTCAGGTACCCCCATATATTACCTAATAAAGGTTTTAACCCCCTGATTGCCCCTAGTTAACCCTTTCACCCCCTTTTGCCAGTGTCACTAAGCGATCGTTTTTCTGATCGCTGCATTAGTGTCGCTAGGTAACCAGTTTTTTTTTGTATTACTGTTACGGGTGACGCTGGTTAGTTAGCTTGTTTTTTATACTGTCAGGGCACCCGCCATTTATTACCCAATAACGGTTTAACCCCCTGATCGCCCGGCGGGTGATATCAATTAGGTTTTAGGGTCAAATAAGGTCTGCGTCGCCCCAGGTTAGTGCCAGTACCGCAAACACCCACGCGCAAAGCATACACCTCCCTTAGTGGTATAGTATCTGAACAGATCAATATCTGATCTGATCAGATCTATACTAGCGTCCCAGCAGTTTAGGGTTCCAAAAAAAAACGCATTGTTAGCGGGATCAGCCCAGATACCTGCTAGCACCTGCGTTTTCCCCCTCCGCCCAGCCCAGCCCACCCAAGTGCAGTATCGATCGATCACTGTCACTTACAAAACACTAAGCACACATAACTGCAGCGTTCGCAGAGTCAGGCCTGATCCCTGCGACCGCTAACATTTTTTTTGTGGTAGCGTTTTGATTCAGTCGCTTCAGTCAGGAGCTTTTTTACCTGTGAATCTCAAAAAAAAATAAAAAAAAATAAAATAGTTGTCGTTTTATTGTTCTCTCTCTCACTCTATTCTCTCTCTATTGTTGCTCTTTTTTTACTCCATTCTATTCTGCAATGTTTTATTATGTTTTATCATGTTTTATCATGCTTGCTTTTCAGGTATGTAATTTTGTTTACTGTGTTTTAGTGTTAAGCATTTTTTTGTTTTCAGGTGCGCCATTCAGTTGCAACGCGGATTTATTTATCTTGACAGCAACAGCGTTTGCTCCCACGATACATAAAGCCGCGACTCCAGCGCTGTAGGAGGTGATTTCACCACCACAGTTAAAAAAAAGAGCATATATGCCGAAGCATGGGGGCAGCAGGGGGGGGGAGGAGCGATTGGCTCCTAATGCCACGTACATACGGTCGAAATTCCGACCGTGTGTACACAGCATAACTTTTGCGGGAGGATGCCCCCATGCATCGGCATATATAAATGGTGCATGTATGCCCATCATTAGAAGTGGGTGGATGAAGGGAGGTATTCTAATGGTGGGCATACCCACCAATCAATCTCTTTTTTTCGTTCAGCCAAGAGGCTGCATGAAAAAAAAAAGATTACAATATATGTCCAGTATGTTGCTGGACTTTGAATGGTTATACCAGAATGATGCCTGCAGGTTTAGGTATCATCTTGGTATCATTCTTTTCAGCCAGTGATCGGCTTTCATGTAAAAGCAATTCTAGCGGGTAATTAGCCTCTAGACTGCTTTTACAAGCAGTGGGAGGGAATGTTCCCCCTCCCGGATATAAACCGCGCCATTGGGAAATTGGGAAAGCATTTTATCACACCAATCTTGGTGTGGTCAGATGCTTTGAGGGCAGAGGAAAGATCTAGGGTCTAATAGACCCCAATTTTTTCAAAAAAAGAGTACCTGTCACTGCCTATTGCTATCATAGGGGATATTTACATTCCCTGAGATAACAATAAAAATCATAACAAAGAAAAAAAATGGAAGTAACAGTTTAAAAATAAAATAAAAAAGCTAAATAAAAAAAAAAAAAACAAAAAAAAAAAAAAAAAGCACCCCTGCCCCCCCTTCTCTTGCGCAAAGGCGTACACAAGCGTTGGTCTGGCGTCATATGTAAACAGCAATTGCACCATGCATGTGAGGTATCACCGCGAAGGTCAGATCGAGGGCAGTAATTTTAGCAGTAGACCTCCTCCGTGAATCTAATGTGGTATCATGTAAAGGCTTTTAAAGGCTTTTAAAAATGTATGTAGTTTGTCGCCACTGCGTGTTTGTGCGCAATTTTAAAGCATGTCGTGTTTGGTATCCATGTACTCGGCCTAAGATCATATTTTTTATTTCATCAAAAATTTGAGCAATATAGTGTGTTTTAGTGCATTAAAATAAAAAAAAGTGTATTTTTTCCACAAAAAATGCGTTTGAAAAATCGCTGCGCAAATACTGTGTGGAAAAAAAAAAATGCAACACCCACCATTTTAATCTGTAGGGCCTTTGCTTTAACATTTATATATAGTGTTTGGGGGTTCAACGTAATTTTCTTGCAAAAAAAAATATGTTTTCATGTAAACAAAAAGTGTCAGAAAGGGCTTTGTCTACAAGTGGTTAGAAGAGTGGGTGACGTGTGACATAGGCTTCTAAATGTTGTGCATAAAATGCCAGGACAGTTCAACCCCCCCCCCCAAATGACCCCATTTTGGAAAGTAGACACCCCAAGCTATTTGATGAGAGCAATGTTGAGCCCATTAAATATTTTTTTTTTTTGTCCCAAGAGATTGAATAATGAAAAAAAAAAAAATATATATATTTTTTTTACAAAAAGTTGTCACTAAATGATATATTGCTCAAACATGTCATGGGCATATGTGGAAATACACCCCAAAATACATTCTGTTGCTTCTCCTGAGTACGGGGATACCACATGTGTGGGACTTTTTGGGAGCCTAGCTGCGTACGGAACCCCAAAAACCAATCACCGCCTTCAGGCTTTCTAAGGGTGTAATTTTTTTATTTCACTTCTCACTGCCAATCACAGTTTCGGAGGCCATGGAATGCCCAGATGGCATAAAACCCCCCAAAATGACCCCATTTTGGAAAGTAGACACCCCAAGCTATTTGCTGAGAGGTATGGTGAGTATTTTGCAGATCTCGCTTTTTGTCACAAAGAAAAAAAGAAAAAAAAAATGTTTTTTTCTTTACTTTCTTCATTTTCAAAAACAAATGAGAGCTGTAAAATACTCACCATGCCTCTCAACAAATAGCTTGGGGTGTCTACTTTCCAAAATGGGGTCATTTGGGGGGGGTTTTGTGCTATTTTGGCATTTTATGGCCTTCGAAACGGTGATAGGTAGTGAGGAGTGAAATCAAAAATTTGCACCCTTAGAAATCCTGAAGGCGGTGCTTGGGTTTCGGGGCCCCGTACGCGGCTAGGCTCCCAAAAAGTCCCACACATGTGGTATCCCCATACTCAGGAGAAGCAGCAAAATGTATTTTGGGGTGCAATTCCACATATAACTATGGCATGTGTGAGCAATATATCATTTAGTGACAACTTTTTGAAAAAAAAAAATCTTTTTTATTTTTGTCTTTATTCAATCACTTGGGACTAAAAAAAAAAAATATTCAATGGGCTCAACATGCCTCTCAGCAAATAGCTTGGGGTGTCTACTTTCCAAAATGGGGTCATTTGGGGGGGTTTTGTACTTCTCTGCCATTTTAGCACCTCAAGAAATGAAATAGGCAGTCATAAATTAAAAGCGGTGTAAATTCCAGAAAATGTACTCTAGTTTGTAGATGCTATAACTTTTGCGCAAACCAATAAATATACGCTTATTGGCATTTTTTTTACTAAAGACATGTGGCTGAATACATTTTGGCCCAAATGTTTGACTAAAATTGAGTTTATTAGATTTTTTTTATAACAAAAAGTAGAAAATCTCTTTTTTTTTCAAAATTTTCGCTCTTTTTCCGTTTATATCGCAAAAAATAAAAATCACAGAGGCAATCAAATACCATCAAAAGAAAGCTCTATTTGTGGGAAGAAAAGGACGCAAATTTCGTTTGGTTACAAAATTGCATGACCGCGCAATTACCAGTTAAAGTAGTGCAGTGCGAAATTGAAAAAAGACCTCTGGTCCTTTGGCTGCCAAATGGTCCGGGGCTGAAGTGGTTAAAAAGCTACTCGCCTACCGCCCTGTTATTTCCTAATTAAACATATGGAGAGAAGAGAAGAAGGAGAAAAAAAAACACCAAAAGAATAAGTTCAAGTACCAAACCCAACCTCGCTCGTTTCCCTTTTTCTTATTTACCAAAAAAAACAAAAAAAACAAAAAACAAAAAAAAAAAACAAAAAAAAAAAAAAAACACTAAAATAAAATAAAACTAAATAGACAACATCAACACACAGACCACAAAAAAAAAAAAAAAAAAAAAACACTAAAATAAAATAAAACTAAATAGACAACATCAACACACAGACCACAAAAAAAAAAAAAATGAATAAATAAATTAAACCCCCCTCCCAAGAAAAAAAAGGAGGGGAGAAATTAGGTGTCACTGGCTCTGGACAGCCCTAAACCATAGGGCAGAGCACTCTTTTATAACTCTCCTATCTAAGGAGGGCTATCCCCTCCTCGGATACAATGAACTGTTTCCAGGCATTCCAAGTCAAGGAGTGTTTGTCCCGTTCATGTTTCTCCACTGCTAACAAGTCCTCCATTCCACAGATATCTACTACCTTACGCAGCCAATCGGCCACTGTTGGCGGTATTTGTTTTTTCCAATAGAGTGGGATGCAGGACTTTGCAGCGCAAAGAAGATGTCTTAAAATAGTTTTTTGATAGCATTTAACCGGAATATTCGAGACCTGAAGTAAGAAAAATGCCGGATCACCAGGAATCTTATACTCCGTGCATTTTTGAGTCACCTCTTGGACTGTCATCCAGAAGTGATTCAATTTAGGGCATGACCAGAATATATGGAGTAACGTACCTCTATCTCCCTCACATCTCCAACAACGATCTGTAGTCTCCGGGTAATATTGATGTAAAAGGTGTGGAGTGAGGTACCATCGTGTCAGTAGTTTATAGTTAAATTCCTGAGTTTTTGAACAAACTGAAGACTTCAAAGCCAGGGTTAGTATATTCTGGATTTGAGCCGGTGTAAATTTTCGTTGTAAATCCTGTTCCCATTTATCCAAGAACGGCGGATGTGATAGGACTGCCGGGCAGTTCAGCATAGAATATGTTTTGGACAAAACCTGTGTTATAATGCCCTCCCCCGAGCAACATTCTTCAAATTTCGTCAAAGGGCGAATGTAGTTTCCTGGGTTAGGTATAGTGTCCAAAAAATGTCTTAACTGAAGTGCTGGCCAAAAGTTCAGTTTAAAAAGGCCTTCCTCCCTCACTAATTCCTCAATTGAGGGCCATCTGCCATTTATAGAGAAATGGGATGCCTGGGTCATATCTGAGAAATATAAATGGCCAAACTTATGTAGGCACATACCCGGAGAGAACTGTGGGTTCCCCAAAATAGGGAACAAAGGAGAGTCCACAGAGGAAATGGAGGGTCTTTTAATAGCTACGGAGCCTATCCGAAGCGTCGTACCTATTAAAGGATGGCTTTGTTTTAACTCCGTTCATTTTTCCCCCTTTACTTTCATCAGAGATTTTCTGTCTATTTAATCCTGAACGGAGTGGAGCTCCTGTCTTGGGGCTTCCCTGACTCTCCTCCATTAAGCTGGTATTGCTTGCCATATAGCGCTGAATTCCTCCCGGACTGGGTGCAGGTTGTGGGGTTTTGCTTTTCGTTGATTTCCCCCTCATTGTACCTGCTCCCTGTTAATAGGGAGAGGCCGCTTTTCAGTACTGTTTTCCCTCTTCCCCTTTGATTATCCCCGTTCCAACCCCTTCACGATGATAAATTTATATTATCGCCCACCTTAAGGCACAAAGAGAGAGTGATCTCCTCTAGATCAAGAGGAGGCAACTCTGTCTGGGGAGGCGGTGGGGGGGGGTTACAACCACCAGGCGAGAGGACACAATAAAATAGAAAAGATGCCAAAAAAAAAAAAAAAGAAGGGTCCAACTTAATCTGGGGTTACCGACCTTAGGGGGTCAGTGTAATAGTTCTATCTCTCTCCCGAGGACTATACCGATCGCTGCAATTGCAGTAGATCCCTGGTTGGCGACATTTTTTTTTTTGGTTTTATAATATAGCGACAGGGTAACAACAATAAACACTGTTTCAGCAGTCTATTTTTTCCTAGGTTCTTCTGTCTCCATGGCCATATATGAGTAAGGGTACAAACAGTTCCTTTTCTCTGTTGTTCTATCCCACCAACTTATAGCAGTAGATAGCCACAGTCCGTAGCAGCAATAGCGAATAGTGAGTTGGAACCGGTGGCGGGTAGCTGTGGTGGACCCTAGATTACCACATAGACCAGCACGGCTGGAGGTATTTATCCTATATTGGGCTAGATCCTCCGTGGTAAACCAGCGCGTCCCTATTAGCAACAGATAGCAACCCTGGCAGGCAATGGCAACATCAAATTGCAGCTCCCAGTAAGTAGCAATTAATCAATAACCATAGCAGTAGCGGTGACAGTTAGCTGCAAATAACCAATTTGAGAGTGGCAGGAGATACTAATAGCAACCATAGCCAAAGAAAAAAAAAAAAAAAAGGGGGTTTCTTTTCTCTTTTTTTCTTTTGATACATCCGTCACAGCGTTCATACGTAGGTGAATGTAAATGTGAAAGCTTTTCCCTTTGCTATGTTACTCTGTCCCTCCTGCTCCGGATCAGGTTGCTGTAAGTCCGACTTAAGGGGGAGCCTTCACAACTGCCTCCTCGTGCCACTTCTGTCGCTGTGTATTAGCTGTGTATTAGCAGCGGGCGTCAGCGATAAAGCAAAGCGTCAACAATCAGCGCTAACAGGGAGTGTAGCCGGTAATAGCGGTGGTCACCTAAGGCAGATGGTCAAATAGTCAGACAGTCAGACAGCCACTAGGAAAACTAGGAGCAGCACACCCATTGAAAATAGGAGCAATAGCTGATGGCAATGGCAATGGAATGTCCTTAGTTGCAGCATCTATCCCAACAGCAGGCGGTAAACACTATTGAAGCAGTTTGTCATAAAGCTTGTCTATATCGATAAGTTACCTTCCTCCTAGTTGGGCACGATGTCGGCTGCTCTTGGGGGATGGCTGACGTCCTCTGCTTCATCTGTCCAACCCTCCGCCTTAGATGTGTCTGCTTTCAGCCGGAGTCTCCCGGGTAGTGGGCGGTGTATGATACCTCGCTATGGTCTGCCTTAGAGCGCCAGAGGAACACCAGCTGAATGTGGTGAGGAGCGAGCGATGCACGTTACCAAGGGGGAGGTGAAGGGGGGTCCGCTAACTCGCTAACCCGCTCTGCATCCGTGGCGGGCGCGTGAGTTCCATCGGGTCTCAGCGTACCCTCGCTGCGGCCGCAAATCAGACCGCGTTGGGGATCGGAGGGAGGATTCGGAGAGCTCGGCGGGCCATCTGGGGGACGTCCAGCACGCACCTACGTCATGGTGCTCCTCCCCTCCCGTGGTTGTAGTGTATTTGTATTGTATCTTCGAATGACATCTGTACCAGTTAAATGAAAATCGTACGAGAAATTTTCCTGCTTGTCCGATTGGATAATATCGGCTGAACTGTCATGATCAGCTCTCGAAAAGCTCTGTACACACGATCCAATTTTGATACGATCGCTTCGAAAGTGGTAATTTTCGTGGATTTTCTAATCTTGTGTACAGGCCTACTGATTGTGTAACAGCCCCTGACAGTTTTTTTTTGCCATCTGTCACATTGGGGGGATTTCCACTTTCTTTCCCATGGAAGTGAGAAGAAATCCCTCCAAAGTTAGGGAATCCCTGGTTGTCACCAGGGTCACCAAAACTAGTGTCCCCATTGGAAGATTTCCCTTAAATAAGGGATTTTCCTTCACCTTTACACTCAGTGATAACAGTAAACAGGATAAATAGAGAGGATCTCCCCAACTGGGACAACCTGACGGGTTCAAATCTATTTCCAATGTATTCAAGACAAAAAAAAAAAAAGGTTTTGCCTTTATGCCTCTAGTTATAGTTTTATTATCCTTCAACTTCCTAATAAGTGGGGTTGGGATCTTCTGACAGTGGCGCGGCAGCCGCATTGTAATTCCCACCTTCTGGAGCCTGCAGCGCCTATGATGGAGGTCACACGTCCCGCGGTCCAGGCATTGGACCAGTGGGACGTCCATCAACGCTGCAGGCTCCAGAAGGTGGGACCTGCTATTACACTTGGCCGCACTCGGGTCAGATCGGTCCCAGCTCGGCGACTGCGCTCGGGGCTAATAATAGAACCGTGCCCACCCGAGACCCAGGGCTTTTTGGGGACCCACTCTGGACTTCAGCCACTGTCAGCCGCCCCCCCCCCCCCCCCCGCCGACGCCACTGACAACAGAAATAAGCTTTAAACTCTTGGCTAGATTGTATGTGACCCCGCTGAGGGTGCGCAGCTAAAAGCCCGATTCCTAGGTACCGGCGAACACTAATAACCCCAAGTGCAAAGAAATGGATACTAAAAATTGGTCAGATCTGCTCCATAGAAAAGACAATACATGCAGGGGAAGACCTACTAGACTAGAGAGATATAACGATACCTGGGGGAAATGGCTGGATTTCAAGAAATCGGGGAAGTATAGGGAAATATGTTATACATGAGAATGAGAAGACATGGGAATATTAATATCTTGAGTATGTAGAGAATTGATTAGTTGGGGAAGACTAAAGCCCCATACACACGGTAGGATTTTCCGATGGATTCTGTCCTATCGGACAATGTTGTCGGAAAATCAGACCGTGTGTAGGCACCATCGGACAGTTTCCATCAGATTGTCTGACGGACAAAGTCCTATCTCCTGCTGGATAGATTTTTTGACAACAAAGTCCGATCACACCAAATCCGATCGTGTGTAGCGAATTCCGACCGGACAAAGTGCTACGCATGCTCAGATCACATTACAAGACCAAAGCTATTGGCTACTAGCCTCTACGTAGTCCCGTCGTAGGCAACAAACGTCACCACGTTCAGAATGATCGGATTTTCCGACAACTTTGTCCGACCGTGTGTACGCAAAACCAACATCGGACAAAGTATGACGGACATGGTCTGACGGACCTGGTCCTCGGATAATCCGTGCGTGTGTATGGGGCTTAAGAAGGGAAAAGGAGGGAGCCTAGAAAGGAAATGGGGGTGGGTTTTGGGTTTTTTGTTTTTTTGTCTTTGCCAAGATTTAAGACTGTAGATGGTATTATTACATAAGTTTGATAAGGTGGATCCCCCCTCTGATCGACTTCGTGACTCACACAATTAAGTAGTCTCTTATCCTGAAGGCCACAAGGTCCTAACACTACTGGACAAATATTGGCAATTAGCTTAAATTCCCTATAATATGATATCCAAGTACCAAGTTAGCGTACTTCTAAGCACTTATAAACAGTCTCTAATGGGACCATATACAATTCCCATATGAAAATTACCCTTATTTCAATACTCTATTAACATGTAACACGACTATATCAACACATGACCAGACAACACATCAGCAATAGGTATCTGGGGTTTTTCCCTAATTTGCTGATTTGGTAAACGGGGAATATCACGTAAATGCATACTATTTGAATGGATTTCATAACCATATTATATTTTATTCCACTCATTCACTTGATAACTATCTACCCCACATGGCGGGACATTCTTTGCTTATAGCCTAACTATCACCTTCACACAAACATAGTTAGATAGCATCTACCTACTCCCTCATACAACCGCCCTGAGGGTAACCCAGTTACTATATATCCCATATCCAGATATCATTATCTCCACACGCCTTATTCAAAGCTGTTTGAGAGGTAGCGGCGGCACCTTTATGATTTTCCTTGAACGTTTTTTTTTCTCTTTTGGTCATTCGTTTCCTGGTTGGTTCTAGCCAACCCCCGGACAGCGCAGTGGAATACTTGTTGCTTGATTTTAGTGACCCTATTGCCCACTGAACAGTCGCTGTACCTCTATAGTCTACTGTGTAGTAGACTAGGTTAATATTGATCTTCCCCAGACGCTCTTACCTATTCCCCACAATACAGTATTTTCATAAGTGATATTGACAGTATCCTAGTACCCCCCTATTCACATTTTCTTTAGCACCATCTGGCACATTTACATAAACTTGGCAACACTACCATAACGTTACTAACCCACAAACGCCAGAAACTATTGTCATTTAGGGGAATATCACCAATTGGATCCTACCCACTCTTCTACCCGCCCTTCCTCCCGATATTGACAATCTAGCATTGTACCCTACCCTATCTCCCTCTCAATACAACATACAAGACTCTTCTAACCGTACCTACCTTACGACAACGAGATAGTAGTGGCATGGCGGATCCACCCTCTTCCCCGATTCTCAATACAATACCTCCTGACACTAATTTCCCCCAAATTATTATTCGCTCGCTCAATGTTTGTGGTCTCAACATACCAGAGAAACGATCACAACTATTATATACACTACGAAAAGAGAAAACACACATTGCGTTTATTCAAGAAACTCATTTTCGCACTAAAGACATACCCAAACTCACCAATATACACTTCCCCACTGTCTATCATGCCACTTCTGATACCACCAAAACGAAAGGGGTGTCAATTTTACTCTCTAAAAACTGCCCATTAGCTGTTACTGATGTTAAATCAGACACAGAGGGTCGATTTATCTTTATTAAGGGCGCGCTACATAACCGGCCTGTCACTCTAGCCAACATCTATGCGCCTAACAAACAACAAGTCACCTTCTTCCGCAATACTCTTCAACTGCTCAATGAATTCTCTTCAGGTATCTTAATTGTTGGGGGAGACTTCAATGTACCCCTAAACCCCTCCCAAGACTCGTCGAATGGCTCGTCCTATTTGCCATACAGAGCTTTGAAAGCCATCAAATTGAGATTGCAGGAACTGACTCTCCACGACACATGGCGCACTTTACACCCTAACGACAGAGACTTTACATTTTTCTCCGCACCACACAACAAATATTCAAGAATAGATCACTTTTTTATCTCCCAGGCGGATTTGTCGCTTCTCACCAAAGCTACAATTGAACCTATGTTCCTTGCAGACCACAATCCTATCTCCATATCGCTCTCTTTTCCGCAGACACGCAATCCGCGCCCGATCTGGCGTTTGGACAATTCCCTATTGACGGATTTAGCACATGTGCAAAATCTCAATAACCAATTAATTCAATACGTTCAGGACAATGTCACCCCTGACGTGACCCCTCCAATAACATGGGCAGCGCACAAATGCGTGATTAGGGGAGAACTCATATCTCTTACGGCACACAGAAATAAACTTCGTCGACAACACATAGCTGATTTATCGGATAAAATTCACACTCTCGAACGTCTCCACAAAGCATCACTCGCCGAACGCACTTTTACGCAACTTCTCCAGGCTAGAGAGGAACTAAAGGATGAATTGGCTAGTAGAATTAAACGGAAATATATGTTGACTAAAAAATTATTCTATGAATTCGGCAACAAGTCAGGCAAGTTACTTGCTAGAGCACTTCAACGTAAAAAAGCAGCAACGACCATTCATAAAATAATAGACTCGGCAGGTAAAGCACATGTATCCCCAGCTGATATCTCTAGCCAATTCGTCACTTACTTTAACAATCTATATCATTTACCTCAAGCTCCTCAAACAGAAGACACTTCCAGTAGACGAGAACTGATTACTGAATTTCTGACGCAATATGGCATACCTCGAATCTCCCCAGAAGACGCTTCAGCACTGGATGGCCCTATAACAGGAGAAGAAATCAGAGCCTCCCTGAAACTTCTCAAAGTAGGCAAGACCCCCGGCCCAGACGGATTGACAGTAGGATACTACAAGACATTCATAGAAACTCTTATCCCACACCTGACGGTCACATTCAACGCGTTTGCAACCCCAAACCAAATACCTGCAGACCTTCTAGAGGCACACATCACCTTAATACCCAAGCCCGGAAAAGACGACACCTTGGTTACCAATTACAGACCGATATCACTTTTGAACGTAGATCTGAAACTTTATGCCAAAATTCTTGCTAATCGACTCCTTCCTCTTCTCCCAAATATGATCTCACTGGATCAGGTCGGTTTTATCCCTGGAAGAGAGGCCAGAGATAACACTATCAAAGCATTACACATTCATCATTGGCTTTCCCACAGGTCTGCGCAGAAGGGTTTCTTTTTATCACTCGACGCGGAGAAGGCGTTCGACAGGGTGGCATGGGACTACTTAACGGAAACATTGCGAGCAGTGGGATTACCACAACGGTTCTTACAAATGATTTTAACGTTATATTCTCGTCCCACAGCAAAAATACGTACCAACGGCCGCCTGTCGGACTCCTTCTCCATCTCGAACGGCACTCGCCAGGGTTGTCCACTCTCCCCACTTATTTTCGTCCTCTCCCTAGAACCTTTTCTGCGTAGAATTAGGGCTAATCCTGACATTAAAGGAATACAAATATTAGAGAAACAATACAAAATAGCCGCTTATGCAGATGACATCCTCCTCTTTCTATCAGAACCGGTCATAACTCTACCCAACTTACTGAAAGACTTCTCCCTCTTTAAGAAACTATCAAACTTACAAATCAATTTTTCAAAGTCAAAGGCATTAAATATTTCCCTCCCATCGAAAGTGGTCTCTCAGTGCAAAATAAATTTCCCCTTCTGTTGGGACCCTAAGGCCCTTACCTATTTAGGGATCCAATTACCATCACACCTGGAGGAACTCTATGACCTCAATTATCTCCCTATACTACGGACCATTCAGAACGACCTTCTCAAATGGAACACAGGCCAATTTTCATGGTTTGGTCGAGTAGCAATACTTAAAATGAACATCCTTCCCCGCATTCTTTACCTCATGCAAACTATTCCAATTAAACTCCCCAATTCTTTCTTCACATCCTATAAAAGAATGAGCCGCAATTTTATATGGGCCTCTAAATCACCTAGAATTACCCTAGATACCTTGACGCTCCCAAAAGCGAAAGGAGGTTTAAGCCTCCCCGACGTACAAAAGTATTACTCAGCATGCCACCTCACAAGAATTGTCGATTGGCACATCCACAAACTCTCCAAAGACTGGGTTGCTTTGGAAGACGCTGTTGATCCGACTCCCTTAACCACCCTACCATGGATATCGACGTCTCACGTGCCGAAATCTTATACAACCCATCCCATCACCGGAGCGACCATGCTAGTGTTTAAACAGGTTGCTAAGTCGCTGAAATGGACGCCATACCCCGGTCCAATGTCCCCCCTTGATGGTAACCCTGATTTCCCTCCAGGGATTAATAATTCTGGCAACTCAACAGACACAACAACACACACTTTAAAAGCCTCTCAATTCTTTCACGATGCCTCCATCATACCCTTCTCTGAAGTACTTTCAAAATTTCCGGAACAACATATTCCCTTTTTTAAGTATTTACAAATTAGGCACTTCCTCTATACTACTCGTCCTATCTCCCAATGGTTTAGGACTCTTACCCCTTTTGAAGCTATATGTTCCAATGACACCCCTTTACAACATCTTGTCTCCATTTCATACACACTACTTTTCAATGACATTGACCCAAAACAAAGCACCATAGTCAGAAAATGGGAAAGAGAACTCGGTCTAGATTTGTCTAGTAGCGATTGGGAAAAGATGTACAATTATATACACAAAAGTACTGTTAATGTCACTGCACAAGAGAACTCATACAAAATCTAC
This sequence comes from Lithobates sylvaticus, assembly GCA_028564925.1. Taxonomy (NCBI): domain Eukaryota; kingdom Metazoa; phylum Chordata; class Amphibia; order Anura; family Ranidae; genus Lithobates; species Lithobates sylvaticus. The sequence goes on from CM053028.1 coordinate 259,528,212, forward strand.
GCTAGATGGTATCGAACCCCAGACCAGATACACAAATATCAGCCTGACGTTTCACCACAATGCTGGCGCTGTGAGTTGGATATTGGCTCACCCTTGCACATATGGTGGGACTGTGGGCTTATACAGCCATTCTGGAAAAAAATCCAAACAGCCATCTCCCTCATCTCATCTTACACAATTGACTTAACCCCTGCTCAAATCCTCCTTCACCACACTTCTCTCCCACACTCAGTGTACAAAAAATCGGTCATTCCTCACTTACTCAACGCCGCGAAACAATGCATACCAATTTTCTGGCGAACTGCTACGGTACCGACACTCCGTGATTGGTTCCAGCGTATCGATAAGATCTCCGAGATGGAGAACATTATCCACCAGGCCAAAGACACCCCAAACTCATACACGGCTATATGGGCCGGCTGGTTACATTTCAAAGAATCTCAATCGTACACAGATTTTCTCGATTCCACTTGATCACACCCCCTCCTTATCTGAATTTCCGAATACACCCTCAACGTTGAGGCCCTCGGATTCCGTCATGCCACTACTACACGCCACTACCGATCCTGTGCTCTTGATCCTAACTTGTTATCTTCTCAGATACTACCCCCCCCTCCTCCTGGTATACCTGATCTCCCCCACATACCCCCGATCACATGGTTACAATACACAATTTCCTGTTAAACGCTTTCCTGTTAAGGTCCTAAAAGTTAACGTCACCCACCAGACGCTAACACGATGATTAGCTAGTTCATCCTTATTGTTATGCATATTTCTTAAGTATGGGCATCCCTGCTCCCCTTGCACAGCTAGTTCCCTTTGGGGTGTAGGGCCGGAGCAGGTATGACCATGAACTGCCTTAAACGAGGTCTCTCAGGGGTCATATCCGTTTAATTCTGTTAACATAAATGCTGACACCAATTACTACTTATGTTATTCTCCTATATCACGGTGTCTACACTTCTTTAGCTCAAATGTCTTCCCCTCCATTTAAGGTACAATATTCTTAGATTTGAAAATGTGCTCTTATTTCAGAGACTGGCTGGTTTAACATACTCTGTAATTCTAGAAGTGTACGTCCAGGCTTATGGAATAGGACTGTTCATTTATTGTTTATTGTTTTTATACTCTTGTATTTGCATTTAAATATTCAATAAAAATTATTTGAAACAAAAAAGTTTGATAAGGTGGAGCTCATGATACAGATGGACAGCAGCACGAGATCCTAGCCATACCATCCACTGACAGTATACCACGGTCCCTACGGACTCCATCTTGGATACATATTGGCTTTATATTTTCCCCTTTTTTTATGCGCTATGCGCAAAACTTGGGTTTACAGATGCGCCTAATAAGGAGCTATACATTACCAAGAGATGTACCCTGTGCTCTGTGTTTGACTTCCATGGCCTCCCAGTAGAGATACCATATATATTCAACAAAGAGTTATGACAGTGGTATCACCACTAATATCCGCTGTGAATTCTTTGATATTAAGTCATCCCTCCCTACGGGTGACCCAATATGGCTGGCACTAACTACGGAACATATAACAGTTTTGATTGGATGACATCATCCGTTGGTCCCTTGTATGTGCTCACTCCCGGACCCACACTGAGGTTGAATATATACAAATATTTTTCTTAAAAGTAGCTTTCACTAAATATCCTATAAAGAGACTTATTTTTCGGGATTTTATTGAAACATAAATGTACTTTATTTATCACAGGTATTTCTATAATGCCGACAATTTACACATTTATATTGCACATTCATATCAGCCCTCTCGGATCTTACAATCCATAGCCGGCCACAGAAGGATTGAACCTCGACTGGTTCAGCAGCGACAAGGCCTGAGATTCAATCCATCCCTGGGCAAGCTGTACTGAAATCAAATTGACTTCAGTACAACCAGTGGGATTTTTTTTTTTTATGTGATCACTGCCGGCAGCTATAGCCACCAGCAGTGATCATTTTGTTCTACCGGCAGGGAAAGCTCCTCACTGGAAAAACACAATAGCACTATGGGCGGGATTTCCCCATCTGTGTTGATGGGGGAAATCGAGCAATTTTCTTTCCATCCACATGTTGTGGACGGAAAGAAAATTGCATAATCTATGGGCTGCTAGAGTCCCTAATGTTGGACATAGAAAAGTGTTTTTTTTTTTTTTTTTTTCAATCAGCCAGTGGGCGGATCAGAAAAACCAAATGGAATCCCCATCCCCATCTATTCAAATAAAACAAACACCACACCGACAAGTATTGTTAAGTAAAAGTAGTCAAATTTTATTACAATATCCAATAAAAAAACATAGGTGGGACTATATTGCAAATGTATAAAACACTTTACAGTAAAAGGCATTGCCACTCTTGGTGGCAGATGAGTGGGTGTAGCAAAACCTAAGAGGCATTGCCACCCTTGGTGGTACAAAAAAGTGGTTACTGCCCCCACCTGTAACTGGTCACTGCAGCAAAGAACATTGCAAAGGCAAACACATAAAAATAAGACATTACCACGCTCAACTTACCGACCAGCCTGTGACCAACCAAACTGTCCTGTCAAGCAGTATGTGTCAAAGACAGGGGTTTAGTTGCACACATTCACAAATGCATGCGTAAGCCACAGAGCCACGGCAAGGCACCCCATTTTCTGTGGAACCTAAGAGGCATTGCCACCATTGGTGGTAGATGAGTGCATGTAGGTGGGAGCTGGGCGTGGGGGAGTGAGGGCAGATGAGTGGGTGTAGCAGAGCCTTAGGCATTGTCACCCTTGGTGGTAGATGATTGCATGTAGGTGGAGGCAGGGGGTATTACCAGTATGCTGGGCATGGTCCCCGGGACTGAGGGCAGATGAAACTTGGGAAGTTCCACTGGCCACAATCACCCCATGCCCAGGGTGGTAGCGTCCCCTCTTGGCGGTAGACGAGTGGGTGTAGCAGAGCCTGAGGCATTGTCACCCTTGGTGGTAGATGATTGCATGTAGGTGGAGGCAGGGGGTATTACCAGAATGCTGGGCATGGGAGAGTGAGGGCAGATGAAACTTGGGGGGAAGTTCCACTGGCCACAACCACCCCATGCCCAGGGTGGTAGCGTCCCCTCTTGGCGGTGGATGAGTGGGTGTAGCAAAGGCTGAGGCATTGTCACCCTTGGTGGTAGATGATTGCATGTAGGTGGAGGCAGGGGGTATTACCAGTATGCTGGGCATGGTCCCCGGGACTGAGGGCAGATGAAACTTGGGAAGTTCCACTGGCCACAATCACCCCATGCCCAGGGTGGTAGCGTCCCCTCTTGGTGGTAGACGAGTGGGTGTAGCAGAGCCTGAGGCATTGTCACCCTTGGTGGTAGATGATTGCATGTAGGTGGAGGCAGGGGGTATTACCAGAATGCTGGGCATGGGGGAGTGAGGGCAGATGAAACTTGGGGGGAAGTTCCACTGGCCACAATCACCCCATGCCCAGGGTGGTAGCGTCCCCTCTTGGCGGTAGATGAGTGGGTGTAGCAAAGCCTGAGGCATTGTCACCCTTGGTGGTAGAGGATTGCATGTAGGTGGAGGCAGGGGGTATTACCAGTATGCTGGGCATGGTCCCCGGGACTGAGGGCAGATGAAACTTGGGAAGTTCCACTGGCCACAATCACCCCATGCCCAGGGTGGTAGCGTCCCTTCTTGGTGGTAGATGAGTGGGTGTAGCAGAGCCTGAGGCATTGTCACCCTTGGTGGTAGATGATTGCATGTAGGTGGAGGCAGGGGGTATTACCAGTATGCTGGGCATGGTCCCCGGGACTGAGGGCAGATGAAACTTGGGAAGTTCCACTGGCCACAATCACCCCATGCCCAGGGTGGTAGCGTCCCCTCTTGGCGGTAGACGAGTGGGTGTAGCAGAGCCTGAGGCATTGTCACCCTTGGTGGTAGATGATTGCATGTAGGTGGAGGCAGGGGGTATTACCAGAATGCTGGGCATGGGGGAGTGAGGGCAGATGAAACTTGGGGGGAAGTTCCACTGGCCACAATCATCCCATGCCCAGGGTGGTAGCGTCCCTTCTTGGCGGTAGATGAGTGGGTGTAGCAGAGCCTGAGGCATTGTCACCCTTGGTGGTAGATGATTGCATGTAGGTGGAGGCAGGGGGTATTACCAGTATGCTGGGCATGGTCCCCGGGACTGAGGGCAGATGAAACTTGGGAAGTTCCACTGGCCACAATCACCCCATGCCCAGGGTGGTAGCGTCCCTTCTTGGTGGTAGATGAGTGGGTGTAGCAGAGCCTGAGGCATTGTCACCCTTGGTGGTAGATGATTGCATGTAGGTGGAGGCAGGGGGTATTACCAGTATGCTGGGCATGGTCCGCGGGACTGAGGGCAGATGAAACTTGGGAAGTTCCACTGGCCACAATCACCCCATGCCCAGGGTGGTAGTGTCCCCTCTTGGCGGTAGACGAGTGGGTGTAGCAGAGCCTGAGGCATTGTCACCCTTGGTGGTAGATGATTGCATGTAGGTGGAGGCAGGGGGTATTACCAGAATGCTGGGCATGGGGGAGTGAGGGCAGATGAAACTTGGGGGGAAGTTCCACTGGCCACAATCACCCCATGCCCAGGGTGGTAGCGTCCCTTCTTGGTGGTAGATGAGTGGGGGTGTATTGGTTTGTGAGGCAGTTGATCCAGAGGAAGGTGAAAACCCCCAGAAAAGCATGATCCAATGTGCTCCAGCTGGGGAAAAAATTCCTTCCTGATCCCCCGAGAGGCAATCGAATATTTCCTGGATCAGCCCTGTGTGTGGGGGAGGGCGGGCAATTGGAGCCCCACCCTCGGTGGTAGGTGAGTGGAGGAGGAGGGACCATCCCCCACACAGAGCTCTGGAGGGAGGAGCCATTGTTCGGACTACAGCCGGGTCCTGGCGTGTCTGTGTGATCTGCCTCCTCTGTTCAGGTTCTAAAGGAACTACAAGTCCCAGCAACCTCTGTCCGAATGAGGAACTACAACTCCCAGCATGATTTTCTCTATGGAGATATTACAGGCCCCAGTGATCTCTACATACCCCAGTCTGCTCCCCTCCAGTTCAGCCATCCCACCCCTCCCCCGCAGGCCCCGGTCCTGGGGGGGAGGGGTAAAGGGCGGTAGGAGATGAGTGTGGGGTACAATTACCCCTCCCTGCAGGCCCCGGTCCTGGGGGGGGGGGAGGGGTAAAGGGCGGTAGAAGATGAGTGTGGGGTACAATTACCCCCTCCCCGCAGGCCCCGGTCCTGGGGGGGAGGGGTAAAGGGCGGTAGGAGATGAGTGTGGGGTACAATTACCCCTCCCCCGCAGGCCCCGGTCCTGGGGGGGAGGGGTAAAGGGCGGTAGGAGATAAGTGTGGGGTACAATTACCCCTGAGGAGGGGGAGGGGAGCAGGCTGGGGTATGTAGAGATTGCTGAGACTTGTAGTACATATATAGAAGAAATCATGCTGGGATTTGTAGTCCTGTAACATCTTATTCCAGGCTGGGAGCTGAACCCCCATTACTTACACAGTACATGCTGGGAGTTGTAGTTCCTCATGTGGACAGAGATTGCTGGGAGTTCCTTAGAGCCTGAGCAGAGGAGGCAGCCCCGGACACACAGACAAGCTGTGACCCGGATGTGGTCTGGACAAAGGCTCCTCCCTCCAGAGCTCTGAGGTGGAGATGTTTCCTGTTCTCTGATCTCTTAACACTGAACGCTCTCATCCTCTGCTCGGCTATTTATCAGATGAAACCTTGACGTCACAGTGCAACGGCTCCAGCTCCCGATTGTCTATTTACTGGTCTCCTGGCAACGCTTCCTACGTCATCTGGTCACGTCCTTCCCATGCGCTGATCACGCCCACTCCCACCTGGGCCGTTACGTCTCTCTCTGCGGGTGTCACGTGTTGCACGTAGCTGGCAGAACGAGGCCACGTGACTTCAAAGGAAGTGTGAAAACAAGCGGGGGGGGGGGGATGATTTCCATGGAAACCATTAACCCCATAAATGCCAGAGAACACATCTGCACTGGAGTCTCCGCCCCCTGCAGGTTCCCAGCCTATCTCCTGCAGGCTACTACTAGAGTTTGCGAGATGGGGGTGTAGCCTGGAAGAGGGAGGAGTTCCTGGAGGTGCATTACTTTCCAGGCTCCTCTATGCTGACCAATGGGGTGTCATCTCCTTCTCATGTATGCCGTGTGTTAGGTATGTAAGCTTGACCGTCCCGTGTGTCATGTATGTAATCTGTGATCATCCTGTGTGTTTATGTATGTAATTTGTGACCGTCCTGTGTGTTATGTATGTAATCTCTGACCGTCCCGTGTGTCGTGTATGTAATCGTCTGACCTTCCCGTGTGTTATGTATGTGATCTCTGATCGTCCCGCGTGTTATGTAATCTCTGACCATCGTGTGTCATGTATGTAATCTGTGACCATCCCGTGTGTTATGTATGTAATCTCTGACCGTCCCGTGTGTCGTGCATGTAACCTCTCACCTTCCCGTGTGTTATGTATGTAATCTCTGACCGTCCCGTGTGTCGTGCATGTAACCTCTCACCTTCCCGTGTGTTATGTATGTAATTTCTGACCTTCCCGTGTGTTATGTATGTGATCTCTGACCGACCCGTGTATGTAATCTCTGACCATCGTGTGTCATGTATGTAATCTGTGACTGACCCGTGTGTCATGTATGTAATCTCTGACCGTCGTGTGTCATGTATGTAATCTCTGAACTTCCCGTGTGTTATGTATGTAATTTGTGACTGACCCGTGTGTCATGTATGTAATCTCTGACTGTCATGTGTCATGTATGTAACCTCTGACCGTCCTGTGTGTCGTGTATGTAATCTGTGACCATCCCGTGTGTCATGTATGTAATCTATGACCGTCCAGTGTGTCATGTAGCTAATCTCTGACCGGCGTGTGTCATGTATGTAATCTCTGACCGTCGTGTGTCATGTATGTAATCTGTGACCATCCTGTGTGTTTATGTATGTAATCGTCTGACCTTCCCGTGTGTTATGTATGTGATCTCTGATCGTCATGTGTGTTATGTAATCTCTGACCATCGTGTGTCATGTATGTAATCTGTGACCATCCCATGTGTTATGTATGTAATCTCTGACCTTCCCGTGTGTTATGTATGTGATCTCTGACCGCCCCGTGTGCCGTGTTTGTAATATCTGACCATTGTGTGTCATGCATGTAATCTGTGACTGACCCGTGTGTCATGTATGTAATCTCGGACCGTCGTGTGTCATGTATGTAATCTCTGAACTTTCCGTGTGTTATGTATGTAATCTCTGACTGTCGTGTATGTAATCTCTGACCGTCCCGTGTGTCGTGTATGTAATCTGTGACCGTCCCATGTGTCATGTATGTAATCTGTGACTGACCCGTGTGTCATGTATGTAATCTCTGACCGTCATGTGTCATGTATGTAATCTCTGACCGTCGTGTGTTATGTATGTAATCTCTGACCATCGTGTGTCATGTATGTAATCTCTGAACTTCCCGTGTGTTATGTATGTAATCTCTGGTCATCGTGTGTTATGTATGTAATCTCTGACCGTCGTGTGTCATGTATGTAATCTCTGAACTTCCCGTGTGTCATGTATGTTATCTCTGACCGTCCTGTGTGCCGTGTATGTAATCTGTGACTGACCCGTGTGTCATGTATGTAATTTCTGAGGGGGTTGTCACAGGTAAATGATCTGTGTATTTAGATGTCTGCCTGGAGTACAGTGTTAAAACAGAACTACAGGCAGATATAAGAGACCCATTTATACCTCTCATCCATTCATTCATGGCTCTCCATTGCGGGGCGAATGACAGGTGGCAGGTGGGCGTGCGCTGCACGCTGCGGGTGGGCGTGCCCGTGGGTTGGGAGGACTCGATGTCCTCCGGCGGCCCGCGATTGACCTGTACACAGGCAGAAGGGGGGAATGTAAACATGGCATTTCCTTGTTCTGACGGGTGACATGACAGGGATCTACTGTTCCCAGTGGTCGGGAACAGTGATCTCTGTCATGTCCCAGTAAGCCCCCCCCCCCCCTACAGTTAGAAACACTCATAGGGAACACAGTTAACCCCTTGATCCCCCCCTACTGTTAACCCCTTCCCTGCCAGCGACATTTATACAGTAATCAGTGGCTATTTTTAGTTCTGATCGCTGTATAAATGTACCTGGTCTCCAAAACAGTGTCCGATCTGTCCGCCGCAATGTCGTAGTCCCACCATTACTATAAAAAAAATTAAATAAAAATGCCATAAATGTATTCCCTATTGTATAGACGCTATCATTTTTGTGAAAACCAATATATATACGCTTATTGCGATTTTTTTTTTTTTTTTTTTTTTTTAAATATGTAGAATATACATCGGCCTAAACTGATGAAGAAATGTGTTTTAAAAAAAATAAATGTAAAAAATTTTGTTTTTTTGTTTTTTTCAAAATTGTCGCTCTTCTTTTATTGTTTTTAGTGCAAAAAATAAAAACCACAGAGCTGATCAAATACCACCAAAAGAAAGCTCTATTTGTGGGGAAAAAAAGGACGTCAATTTTGTTTGTGTACAACGTCGCTCGACCGCGCAATTGTCAGTTAAATAGACGCAGTGCCGATTCGCAAAAAAATGCTTTGGTCATTAACCACTTCAGCCCCGGACCAATTTGCAGCCAAAGGACCAGGCCCCTTTTTGCGATTCGGCACTGCGTCGCTTTAACTGACAATTGCGCGGTCGTGCGACGTGGCTCCCAAACAAAATTGACATCCTTCTTTTTTTCCCACAAATAGAGCTTTCTTTTGGTGGTATTTTATCACCTCTGCGTTTTTTTATTTTTTGAGCTATAAACAAAAATAGAGCGACAATTTTGAAAAAAATGCAATATTTTTTACTTTTTGCTATAATAAATATCCCCAAAAATTTTTTTCCCTCAGTTTAGGCCGACACGTATTCTACATATTTTTGGTTAAAAAAAACGCAATTAGCGATTATTGATTGGTTTGCGCAAAAGTTATAGCGTCTACAAAATAGGGGATAGTTTTATAGCATTTTTATTAATATTTTTTTTTTTTTTACTAGTAATGGCAGCGATCAGCGATTTTTATTGTGACTGCGACATTATGGCGGACACATCGGACATTTTTGACACATTTTTGGGACCATTGTCATTTATACAGCAATCAGTGCTATTTAAATGCACTGATTACTGTGTAAATGACACTGGCAGTGAAGGAGTTAACCACTAGGGGGCGGGGAGGGGTTAAGTGAGCCCTGTGTGTGTTTTCTAACTGTCTGGGGGCGTGGCTTGGCGTGTGACGTCACTGATCGTCTTTCCCTATAAGAGGGAACAGACGATCAGTGACAGTGTCACTAGGAAGCACGGGGGAGAGGTTTGATTACACAGACCTCTCCCCGTTCTTCAGCTCTGTGACCCGATCGCGGGACACCAGCGGCCGCGGTCACGGAGCTCAGGACCGGGCGCGACCCACGGCTCTTAAAGGACAATGTACCTGTACGTTGATGTGCCCAGCCGCGCTACTTCTGCTGACGTATATGTGCAGGAGGCGGTCCTTAAGCGGTTAAGAGGGTAAAGCCTTCCGGGGCTGAAGTGGTTAAGGTTTCCTTGGACTCATTTTGTAGGTTGGCGCTCTTCATGCCATCTTCCTCATTCTGGCAGCTGTGGGGTTTGGTGGGGTCACCATTGAGGACACATTTTCAGTGTGATTCGTCTGGCAGAGAAGGTTCAGTGCCTAAGTGCTCCAGTATTAGTAAATCTCCCCCATTGTGTCAAAGAGTGATCTCTTTAGGATATGTCAACTTCATATACAGTATCTCACAAAAGTAAGTACACCCCTCACATTTGTGTAAATCGGTGCTCGACAAACCCCGGGCGCCAGGTCGCATTGGCGACTAGAATTAGTGACCTGGCATCTTGTCTCCATAGTGCACCCCCCCGCGCGCGATCGCGATGGACCGCGCCGGCCGGTAATTGAGGCCGCGGCCTTGTGCAGTCCTATGGTACCTTCTAGAACATGGCGCCCTCTTGTGGTGGCCTTTGGTATGACACCCAGCAATGCTAATTAGACATGTGCTCAACAAAAAAATGTGTTTATTTTCCTGGAAATTTATAGATAGGCAACATATGAGGATAGGAGTTGCCTATCTATAAATTCCCATGTCAGGCCCACAACTTAACATCAAAATGTCAGCAGAGGCAGCTTGTCACTTGGCATGTCGCCTGCCACCAGATGCCGCATGTCGCCTGCCACCAGATGCCGCATGTCACTTGCCACATTGCCTACCACCAGGTGCCGCATGTCACTTGCCACCATCGCCTACCACCAGATGCAGCACGTCACTTGCCACGTCGCCTGCCACCAGATGCCGCATATCACTTGCCCCTGTCGCCTGTCACCTTCCAAGTCACTTGTCACCAGATGCAGAACGTCACTTGCCATGTCACTTGTCAGCAGAGGCAGCTTGTCACTTGGCATGTCGCCTGCCACCAGATGCCGCATGTCACTTGCCACATTGCCTGCCACCAGGTGCCGCATGTCACTTGCCACCATCGCCTGCCACCAGATGCAGCGCGTCACTTGCCACGTCGCCTGCCACCAGATGCCGCATATCACTTGCCCCGTCGCCTGTCACTTGTCACCAGATGCAGTGCTACTACAGGACTTGATGGGCACCTCCAACCCAGCTCTGTACCCCCCCCCCCCCCCAACATACAACGTGACAACGGAGGAGAGAGAGATACACAGCGCCAAATGTAGCATTAAAACAACTTGTATTTCACTTAAAGAACGTTACTGACAAAGTTAGTAGGGTGAAAGGCATTGAGACACTGCGCAAGAGTCCAGGCTTGTCATCAATCTGAATTAGGAGCCGCCACCGGGAACCGATCGGGCCAGTAGATGCAGAGTATCAGTGTGTGTACTACTACTTCCTGGTAGCGGCGGAACGCATGATGGGCGGGCGTGATGTCATCAGCCGGAAATGATGCAAGATGTGGGAGGTGACGCATCCTTCAGGCCATCATTCCTCCGCCACCAGGAAGTAGTAGTACACACCGATGCTCTGCATCTACTGGCCCGATCGGTTCCCGGTGGTGGCTCCTAATTCAGATTGATGACAAGCCTGGACTCTTGCGCAGTGTCTCAATGCCTTTCACCCTACTAACTTTGTCAGTAACGTTCTTTAAGTGGAATAAAAGTTGTTTTAATTCTACATTTGGCGCTGTGTATCTCTCTCTCCTCCCCTGTCTCTGAAACTGGCCCACTGAGCCATCGGCCCACCGGGAAACTCCCGATGGCCGGTACATGCCTGGGGTGTACTCACTTTTGTTGCCAGCGGTTTAGACATTAATGGCTGTGTGTTGAGTTATTTTGAGGGGACAGCACATTTTTTACTGTTATACAAGCTGTACACTCACTACTTTACATTGTAGCAAAGCGTCATTTCTTCAGTGTTGTCACATGAAAAGATAGAATAAAATATTTACACCAGGGCTTGACAAATTTGCTTGGAATCTAGGAGCCAGCTAAAAAAGTTAGGAGCCAGTTTTTTTTTTTTTTTTTTTTTTAACAACATGGAGATGAGTGAGGGGAAGATGGCCCCCGCCCGTCTCCAAGTCATTGCAGGGCAGAAACGACTTCAAATCGTCACTTCCGCCCAGAGGTCTTAAAAGGGACATTTTATTTATTTATTTATTTTTCAAATTACAATTTTTATTTATTTTATTTTTTTTTATTATTTCATTTTAGTGTAAATATGAGATCCGAGGTCTTTTTGACCCCCAGATCTCATATTTAAGAGGCCCTGTCATGCTTTTTTTCTATTACAAGGGGTGTTTACATTCCCTGTAATAGGAATAAAAATGACACAATTTTTTTTTTCAAAAGGACAGTGAAAAAATTAAAAATAAAAGTTAAAATAAATAAGAAAAAAAATAATAATTTTAAACGCGCCCCGTCCTGCCGAGCTTGTTTGCAGAAGCAAACTCATACGTGAGTAGCACCCGCATATGAAAGCGGTGTTCAAACCACACATGTGAGGTATCGCCGCGATCGGTAGAGCGAGAACAATAATTCTAGCCCTAGATCTCCTCTGTAACTCAAAACATGCAACCTGTAGAATTTTTTAAAGTCGCTTATGGAGATTTTATAGGGTAAAAGTTTCTCACCATTCCACGAGCGGGCACAATTTTGAAGCGTGACATGTTTGGTATCAATTTACTTGCCGTAACATTATCTTTCACAATAAAAAAAAAAAATTGGACTAACTTTACTGTTGTGTTATTTTTTAATTAAAAAAAAGTATTTTTTCCCAAAAAAGTGCACTTGTAAGACCGCTGCGCAAATACGGTGTGACAGAAAAGTATTGCAACGACCGCCATTTTATTCTCTAGGGTGTTGGAATAAAAAATATATAATGTTTCGGGGTTTTAAGGAAAAGGAAGGAGATGGGCAGGCAGAGAAAACAAACAGCTCCATTAGCATTAGACATGTGCAATTCGTTTCGTTTTTTATTCGTTTTCGTATGAATGAATGAACGATTCGCTAAAAATTTTAACGAATCGTTCGAATCGGACGAATCCGAAAATAACGAAAATCCGAAAAAAACTAATTGAACGAAAAAATTTGTACATTCGTAACTTTTTTTTTTTTTTGTTGAATTGGTAATTTTCCGTGTCCCTTACAATGGCGCTGCTTAACGTGCTTCGAATGGATTGAACGAAAAAATTCGTACATTCGTAACTTTTTTTTTTTCGATTCGTAATTTTCCGCGTCTCTTACAATGGCGCTGCTTAACGTGCTTCGAATGGATTGAACGAAAAAATTCGTAAAATTTTTTTTTCGTAATAATGGCATACACATTACTTAAAATTATGAATTATGCTCAGATTACGAATCTACGAATGTACGAATAAATACGAATGCGTCCGAATTTCGAATAAACTAATAAACGAAAATTAAACTAACGAAAAAATGAAGCTTTTGGACGTAGTATTTCTAGTGTGTGATTACAGTATCAACAGTGTCTACAATAGGAATTTTGTGTATGTACCTATGACTCTGAATGTATATCTGTATCCACCATTTCTTACTTGTTTGTTCTGTATAAATAAAAACTTTTTTGTATTTTTTATATTAATATATTGTAGCGTATATTTAAAATACGTACCTCTAAAATCCCTTATCCTGTATTCCTTTATTCTATAAGTTTGATAATGGTTGTAAAAAACAATAAAACTATTGAATATAAAAATAAAGTACAAAGTTATTTTTGAAATGTAATAAGTGCTCTGGTCCATAGGGGGTGGAAAGGTGTGAGAGCTCATTTGGTTAGCTATAAGGCCCCTTTCACACTGGGGCGGGGAGCCGCGGTGACGGTAAAGCAGCGCTATATTTAGCGCTGCTTTACCGTCGTTTTAGCCGCGGTATTCGGCCGCTCACGGTGCGGTTTTACCCCCCGCGAGCGGCCGAAAAAGGGTTAAAGACCCCCGCAGAGCGCCGCCGTAGCAGCGCTTTGCTGCGGCATTGCTGCGGTATTACCGCGGTGTCCCATTCTAATCAATGGGAAGGAGCGGTATAGGAGCGGTGAATACACCGCTCCAAAGATGCTGCTAGCAGGACTTTTTTGACCGTCCTGCTCCAGTGTGAAAGCCCGCCGGCTTTCACACTGGAGTGAATGGGGCCAGATTTTTTCAGGCGCTATACAGGCGCTATTTTTAGCGCTGTACCGCCTGAAAAACGCCCCAGTGTGAAAGGGGCCTTAGTGTGACTGTGAGGAATGCACACAGCTTGTATGTTACAAGGAAGTGTTATAAACTTGCCCTTTAACAGACATTATGATTATATGACTAGATAGTTACAGCAATTCATCTTGTTGTCATGGCAAAACTCCACATTCACTTATGTTAAGGCCACCTCTAGTGAGCACGTGTACCCAGGCACATTGTAAATGACCAAACCTGATAGACGATGTCCGTGCTGCCATTACTTTTTTTGTAAAGTAAAACCTGTCATGGCATTATTGTAGGTAAGATGACCTGATGAGTGAACAGCGAATAATAATAAATGAAAGGGCTTTCCTTTTTTTATGTTCAAAAGCAATTTTAACCCCCCCTCACACCTCCTCCCAATGGCCGTTGCAAAGTAGTAGAGTGGCTTCCCAATCACATGACCCCATGTGATTGGCTCCCACCGTGGTCACATGATCAGGAGTCCATCCTGCTGGTTCCTGATGAGAAGCAGCGAGACCGCTTAGTCAGTGTGGTGGGAGCATGCAGTGGGCACGCTCCCAGCCCACATCCCCAGACCACCGTGGACACATATGTGTGGCAGCTTGGCATTAAGGGCCACTTTCTCTGCCTCTGCATATATGCCTAATTCATAATGAAGTTGGGAAGGGGGTTATACTTTGCATGACTTGTTTACACTGAGTGAGTTTATCAAAGTTTAAAATCTAGATGAGCATCAACTGATCCTCTTAATTAGAATGAGAGACAACAAGGATGTCAAATTGTAACATATCCCTAGGATAATGTAGAGCAAGGCTTATGTCACCCAAGGCTATTCTGTATGACATTTTTTTTCTAATGGCTGTCATCATTTTGGCAGAGCTCTGACCCTCCAGCTAGTCAGGGCCGGATTAACATAGGGGCTATTGGAGCTGCAGCTCCAGGCCCCTTTCTCAAGATAGGCCCATTTGCCCCAAAAATAAAAAAAATTTAAAAAAAAAAAAAAAAAATTATCGACTTCGAGGGTTGTAGCTCAGCAATCAGGGGTCACAGAGACCCCACATTTGGGGGGTAGGTAGCTAAAGACCTACCCCAGCACTGGTATATGGGGCTGCTATCATCTATGGTTCTGGAGATATGGGGCTGCTTGCGCAGCCTGTCAGAAGCTATATACAGAGCGGCCAGTATAAATACAAGCTGGAACACTCTGCAGCAGACTGAGAGGATGAGATCACAGTGCTTATAATAATTATTTGCATATTACTTATGATAATTAACCCCTCGCCACCCAGGCCAATTCTGACACTTCTCTCCTACATGTAAAAATCATAATTTTTTTTTTATAGAAAATTACTCAGAACCCTCAAGCATTATATATATTGTTTTAGCAGACACCCTATGGAATAAAATGGTGGTCTTTGCAACTTTTTATGTTACACGATATTTGCGCAGCAATTTTTCAAACGTTTTTTTTTTTGGAAAGAAACTGTTTCATTCATCAAAAAAATAAAAATAAAGTTAGTACGATTTTTTTTGTGTACTAAGCGATGCTTTAAATTTTTTTACAGGTTACATGTTTAGAGTTACAGAGGAGGTCTAAGGCTAGAATTATTGCTCTCGCTCTAACGATCGTGGCATATGTAACCTGTGTGTATCTGGCCCTGATACTAGCCGGTGTCTAACCAGCCACTGACTAGTATCTCTCCCCAGCCTGTCCCCACACACCCTCTCACATGCTGACCTGTAGATGGGGGAATCACTCCTGCAGTGTTATTGTGTTCTGCCAGTGAAAACGATGATCAGTGTTGCTAACTATAGCTCGCAGCACTGATTGTTTTGGGGAAAACCCGACAGGCTGGTTGTACTCAAGTCGGTTAATAGGTTGACTTGTGTAAAACCAGGTAGTCCATACATAGATCAACTATGGCTGGTCTCTGCTTAATTGGTGTAATTTCAATCCATGTAGGGCCCGCTTCACCACTACACAGTCCCTAAACATCCTTCCACAAACCTTTACATTTTTCCTTCCCAGATTACTGCATCCTGCTCTCCTATACATAGTGCCCACTGTCATACTCTCCACACTTCTCTCCTGTACATACTGCTCACTGTATTACTCTCCACACTTCTCTCCTATACATAACGCCCGCTGTCATATCCTACACACTCCTCTCCTGTACATAGTGCCCGCTGTCATACACTTCTCTCCTGTACATAATGCCCACTGTCGTACCCTCCACACTCCTCTCCTGTACATACTGCTCACTGTCATACCCTCCACACTCCTCTCCTGTACATACTGCCCACTGTCATACTCTCCTGTACATAGTGCCCACTTTCGTACCCTCCACACTCCTCTCCTGTACATACTGCTCACTGTCATACCCTCCACACTCCTCTGCTGTGCATACTGCCCACTGTCATACTCTTCACACTCTTCTCCTGTACATAGTGCCTTCTGCCATACCCTCCGCACTCCTCTCATGTACATAGTGCCCACTGTTAGACCCTCCACATTCCTCTCCCTCACCTGCACATACTTCCCACTTTTATACCATCCATTCTCCTCCCCTATGCCTCTTACCCACAAAAACAGTTCTTTAAAATTATACTGAATATCCTCAATGTTACCAGCTCTATAATGGGCACACTTTTGTTAGTTCAACTAAAGGAAATCTCAGTCCTCATATTTGTCCTGCCCCATTATTAGTACTTATTTAATTTTGTAATTACTATTGTGATGTATAGATGAACATAGGGGATGTCAGCTACTCTAAATATAGCACTTGTAAAAAAGTGTCCCTGAAAATATTTTTGAAATGTTGGCAACTATGCGGGTCAATAGGCTCCTGGGTTCCAATGATATTAAAGCGGTAGTAAACTTTTTCTAACATTACTATTTTTTAGAGGCCCTTAGGTAGGTTATGCCATAATGTACAAGTATGCACAGCATATTAGCGCATTAGGGTACACTTAAATTGTCAGACTGAGCCCTCCAGTGCTGTGCTGTGATCAATCCGGCGGGGCCCGGGCGCTTCCATCTTCACCCGGTCTTCCTTCGGGGTTCTGTACCTTCGGTCACTTGCCTTGCCTTGGCTGGGCTGCGTTGATATTATTACCACGCATGCTCATGTGCATCCTCTTTCTCTCATCCCCCTTTCTCTCTCATCCTCTTTCCCTTACCCCTAACACCTCTTTCATCCATTTCTCTCTCTCTCTCTCTCTCTCTCATCCTCCCTCTCTCTTTAATTTAATTTGTTATAACAAAAAATTGTTTGCATTTTTATTTATTCATTTATTGTTTATAAAAGGCCCCACCAAAATCCTCAGCACCAGGCCCACAATGTTCTTAATCTGGCCCTGGGAAAATATTCCTGATTATTCACAGAGATTATCAATCTATGAAATAACATCACGGGGGAAGGTAATCATTTTCAACTTATGTTTAGGGATGAGCCGAACACCCGCCCGTTCGGCTCGCACCAGAACCCGCGAACGGACCTAAAGTCTGTGCGAGCTTTAGAACCCTATTAGTTATAATTGATGCGAACGTTCGAAATCAAAAGTGCTAATTTTAAAGGCTAATATGCATGTTATTGTCATAAAAAGTGTTTGGGGACCTGGGTCCTGCCCCAGGGGACATGTATCAATGCAAATTTTTTTTAAAAAAAACGGCCGTTTTTTCAGGAGCAGTGATTTTAATAATGCTTAAATTGAGACAATAAAAGTGTAATATTCCTTTAAATTTCGTACCTGGAGTGCGCATGCGCGGGACTTCCGTTAGGACGTGCTGAACGGGAGCTCCGCACCGCTCCGGCCCTTCTCAGCCCCCACAGCGTACAGATCGAGCGGATTCCGGCTGAATCTCCCCCTGCCACTCTGCAGAAGCCCCAGGCATATCCCTGTATGCCGAACGAGGCACATAAAACCGAGGTGAGCCGCCAGCTGGACTTCAATCGGGCGGCCCCTGCACCTTCCAAGATGGCGGCCGCGGCGTCCACACGTGTGAACAGGGAGGAACAGGACTTCATTGCGGATCCCCCTTCCTCTCACCAACACCAGAACAGCTTAATGGCAACTCCGGGGACTAACAGCACAGCCCTGCACCTGCACCAGAACCTGCTAGCAACACCAGTGAGTAACTTTAACCCCCAAGGGATCTCCCCTGCCTCCACAGTGTCCCTCCTCAACAGGACCCTAGGTGATCTCCTGCAAACTCCAGGGCTGCAATCCCCCCTAGGCCTGGTAGGCCCACACCTCTCCTCCCCCACTCAGCCACATTACCCCCCTGACATGCAGCTGATGCTACAGAGCTTCTCAGAAATGCTGGCAGCAGGACTAGCTCATAATGCCTCACAGATCACTGCCACTATAAAAGCAGACTTACAAAGTCTGGGTGCCCGCATGGATGCAATTGAGCAAGTGGTTGACAACACCTCTGCCCGCACCAACCAAAACACCACCTGCATTCAAACATTACAAGACCAACTCGAGACCGCATTATCCAAAATAGATGAGTTGGAAAACAGAAGCAGGAGGTACAACTTCCGCATACGCGGTATTCCCGAGTCGGTCACAGACGTACCCGATACGGTCAAATTGTTCATTAAGGAACTTATTCCAGACATCCAGGGTCATAGACTCGAACTCGACAGGGCCCACAGAGCTCTCCAACCCCCCGACAAGATGGGCTCCTGAGGGACATAGTGGTTAAGCCGCACTTTTATGGCGTCAAAGAGGATGTCATGAGAAAAACTCGCAATCTGGACAACCTCTCCCTTCAAGGGAACAAGATTCAAGTCTTTGCAGACATCTCGCCTACCACGATCCAGAAGAGGAGATCCCTCAAACCCCTCCTGGAGGTTCTTAACCAAAATTCTATTAAGTACCGATGGCAATTCCCATTTCGCCTCCAATTCCAACTTAGAGACAAATCATTTGGCTTTTCCAACTTTCCAGATGGAGAATGTCTTCTGCTCAAACTTGGTCTTATCTCGCAAGAAGTAAACCCTCAGCAACCGACAACTAAACCGGGCTCATCCAAGCACCCCCCCCCCCCGGGCAGCCCCCTGACCCCGCTCTGGAACAAGCAACTACCGAAGAGATACCGGGACTCTCACCCCCCGAGATGAAAACCTCATTCACACTCCCGGCCGGGAGATGTTTTTCCCTCCTTCTGGAGAACAGTCTGGGACTCTCGCCCTCCCCTGATGGACGGACAGATGATAATCTCGGACACCCCTGACCTCGAACTGTCAGGCCACTGCCTTCAACGGTCCCCCTTTTTGGCTAAATGGGAAACCTACCCAGGTTCAACCCCCCCACCCCGGCTGGGGTGGGGTCCAGTTCTTCAATGCCCAATAGTTTGTTTTATGCCACACTCACCCCCCCACCCCCGGTGACTAGGCATTGCAGCCTCTCTCCACCCCCTCCCCCCTTCCCCCCCCTGCCTCGGCAGGACCTTTTTTGTATACAGGTATTGGCATGGTAATTTACCCACATGTGTAGAAGTTCGGACTAATATGTTCTTGGTTTCTTAATGTTTATGATGCAAATGTTAATAGGCCGGCCCTTCCAAGGGGTCTTTTGTTCCCCCCAACAGGGGGTCTGACGGCCGGAGCGGTAACTCGTGCCACTCCGGGCTTTAACACCCCTCTGGTGACAACAGGTAGACAACCTCCTCAGAGGTTGCTCCCACTCCAAGTTCCCCCTCACCGGGGTCCTTGGACTTGGACTCGGCTTGCCGGTCCAGTGATTTTTATTTTTTTTTTTTTATTTTCCTTGTTTTTCCTTTATTTTTTTGATTGAATTGAAATATCTGATTGTACAAGTCTGTTTTTTGACATTTCTGCTTTCCTTCCCATTCTCCTTATGCTCTTCACTCCCTTTCTTGGTCTCCTCCTTGATCCCTCTTCTCCCCCTTCGCCTTTCCAACTCCCTCTCTCAGGAACCCTCGCGGAGAACTCCTCCCAGCCTCCCGCCACAGCACCTCCTAGCTCCTGCACCATCTCCAAAGGCATCCAGCCATCTCATCTCAAAGGTAAGCTCCACATCTGCATAATCGCACCCCCTCCCTGTCACCCATGACTGACACAAATACTCGCAAACCCCTTCTAAAAGTTGCCTCTCATAACACACAAGGTTTCAACTCACCCTCCAAACGCCGGAAGGCGTTGCAAAGCTACCACTCTAGAAGCCTTGATGTTGTCCTACTCCAGGAGACCCACTTCCCCTCCAGCTTTTCCCCTTCCTTCCTTCACCGTAACTTCCCCACTTTCTTCCTCGCTAACGCTGAAACCAAAAAGAGAGGAGTTGCCATCCTCTTTGCGAAACGGATCCCTTTCACCCATGCCCACACAATCAAAGACAAGGAAGGCAGGTTTATTCTTGTCAAAGGGGTCATTGATGGGGTAATGCACTCCTTCCTGTCCTACTATGCCCCTAATCAGAACCAAGCACACTTTTTCGCCTCTATGCTCTCGACCCTATCACCGCACCTAGAAGGCAAAATCATTGTAGGAGGCGACTCCAATATCGATTTCGACCACTCTCTTGACAAATCCCCCCAAGTTAGAACCCACCCGAGGAAGCTCCCCAAACAAAGTCTCAGAATAGCACGCCTCCTCCACGATCATGGTCTTATTGATGTGTGGAGGGAGCTGAACCCCACGGGAAAAGACTACACCCACTATTCCGCACCCCACAAAATGTATGCCAGGATAGACCACATATTCATCCCCAATGCCGACATTCACTCTGCCATCAGAGCTACAATACAAGAGGTACCGTGGTCGGACCACTCGCTGGTTACCCTCAGTATCCACAGCTCCTTAGTGTCCTCAGGCCCTCCTCAATGGCGCCTGTGTAAATCTCTCCTCTCCAACCCAGTCCACTGCACCTTATTGGAAAAGGAAATCCATGAGTTTTTCCTCCTCAATGATACCGGAGACATATCTCCAAGCACTCTCTGGGGAGCCCATAAAGCGGTCCTGAGGGGCAAAATGATACAGCTAGCCTCTTCACTGAAAAAAGCAAGGAAAGGGGAAGTAGAAACTAGAAAAGGACTTCCAATTGCTCAGCAAAGCACACAAGAAGAATCCCACTCCCGCCACATTGGCACAGCTGGATTCTGCCCGTACGGCTCTGACATCCGACGCCGACAGGCACCTGAGATGGCTAAGCGGGAAATTCTATCTTCAGGCCAACAAAATTGGTCCTCGTCTGGCGGCTAAACTATCCCCGAAAGTCAGGAATTTCGCCCTCCCCAAGATTAAATCCCGGTCGGGCACCCTCACCCAGAACCCCCAAAGAATTCTGGAATCTTTCCAGGACTTCTACACTAAACTTTACTCGGCCTCACCCCCCAGATGACCCAGATTCCCTTAATTCCTTTCTGAATGACATCTGTCTCCCCAGAATTTCAGACTCCCATAAGTCCATTATGGAATCCCCCTTTCAAACGAAGGAAGTCCAAGAGGTCATTAAAAACCTCAAGCCAGACTCCGCCCCAGGCCCGGACGGATTCTCTGCCCAATATTATAAAAAATTCTCTGAGGTCCTCTCCCCTCATCTGGCCCGTTTCTTCAACTCCCTGCGAGGGGGTGCCACCTTGGAACCTGCTGCTAACCTAGCGTATGTTTCAGTGATCCCGAAACAGGGCAAGGATCCAAGCGAAGTAAGCAACTATAGGCCTATTTCTTTAATCAATAATGATTTGAAGATTATGACAAAAATCCTCGCAAATAGAATGTCCTCTTTTATAGCCTCTTACGTTCATAAGGACCAGGTGGGCTTCATCCCGGGGAGGCAGGGACCGGACCAGATCAGGAGGGCGGTAGACTTAATTTCCCTTATGCAATCCTCCTGGGATGGGAACCCCCCTCCCCCCAGCTAGGATATGTCCTTTCAATAGACCTCCAAAAAGCATTTGACACGGTCACCTGGCCATACCTCTTCACCACCCTTCAGAGATGGGGCTTTGGCCCGGAATTCCTCAGAACCCTCTCATCCTTATATTCTACCCCTAAAGCCCAAATTAAACTACAAGGTCACCTTTCCGATCAATTCCCAATCCTGAAAGGCACCAGACAGGGATGCCCACTATCTCCCATTCCCTTCGCCATAGCGATAGAAACCCTGGCTCTAGCTATCAGGCAAAACCCAGACATCCATGGAATAAAGTGTGGTCAACACTTCCACAAATGCACCCTTTTTGCGGACGATGTCCTCCTCTTTATCTCTTCCCCGCTCATTTCGACCCCCAACATCCTCAAACTCCTCAATTCGTTTGGAGCAATCTCAGGCCTCCAAGTCAATATGTCAAAATCAATGGCATTGAATATCACATTACCGCAGGATCTAGTCAACAGACTAAAAGCTCACTTTCCCTTCTCTTGGTGTGCATCCTCTCTCCCCTACTTGGGGGTGTCCCTCACCCCTAAAATAGAACTGCTGTACCAATACAACTTCCCCCCTATGTTCAAAAAGCTAGCAGATGAACTCACGCAGTGGTCTCTATACAAATTATCCTGGTTGGGCAGAATCCACTCTGTCAAGATGACGTTACTTCCCAAACTTTTGTACCTATTCCGATCACTCCCTATTCCCATCAAAAAATGTGCTTTGGACAAACTACAATCTTCCATCATACGGTTCATCTGGGGAGGGAAGGGTCACCGCCTCTCTAAAAAGGTTCTATTTAGAGCTAGGAAAAAAGGAGGCCTAGGCCTCCCTAACATTTGGTGGTATTATCAAGCGGCACAATTATGTCAGTTCTCAGCAATTTACTTTAAGGGTCCAAAACCGGACTGGGTGGACATTGAGAGACAGGCAACCCCCAACCACACTCTGGACTATCTAGTCTGGAAACCACATAAAGACCGTCCCCCGATCCTTTCACCTACACTCTCTCACTCTATGTCCCTGTGTGATACTCTTCATAAAAATACCCACCTCATTTCCTCCTGGCATCCCCTCGCTCACATTTTCCACAACCCCCAATTCCCTCCAGGACTCAACATCAAGGCTTTTAGATGGTGGCTCGATAAGGGCCTATACAGAATAGGACAATACTTTAATAACAACGGCCCCATCACGCTCAAATACTGCATCTCTAAACTGGACATGCCGTCATCTGAAACCTTTCGCTACCAGCAACTGGCACATTTCCTGCGAGATATTTGGAAAGGCTCGGCCATTCCGCTCTCAGTCACTCAATACGAACTTTGGTGTTCCTCAGACATGGGCGTCAGGGGAGGAATCTCCCTTATCTATTCAGCATTAGCTGACCCTCAGGGAAAAGCGACTTACATGCAAAGGTGGGAGCATGACCTGCAATTTGATTGGGAACTGGACACCTGGCACGCAAACTTTGCCCGATCGTACAAAGGCATTCTAAACACCTCCCTTATAGAGGCAGACCTCAAGGTAATCTCTCGCTGGTATCTAGTTCCTACCAGACTCACCAAATTTTACCCACAGTCCTCCCCGTTGTGCTTTAGAAATTGCGGACTCAAGGGCTCCCTCCTCCACACTCTTTGGGAATGTCCCAAAATTAGAGGGTTCTGGAACAGAATTTTTAGACTAATCCGCAAAACCACTGGCTGCGCGGTACCGCAAGACCCCACCATAGCCCTCCTCAACAACAAAATTCCAAAGGTTCCCAAATTGACCAACTGCCTCGTCCACTTCATCCTCCTAGGGGCCAAGCTTACACTTGCCCGCGCATGGAAATCACATACAGTCTCCTTCCGCCAAACCAAGCTTAAGATATCTTGGATAATGGCACAAGAAAAAATCTCTAGCACTATCCTAGACACCACAGATAAATTCCGCCTCATCTGGGACCCCTGGGCGAGGTATGTAGGCATTTCACTTCTCCCACTATGAGCAAGCTCACTAACGGATTACCTCAATCCTTGCCGTCCTTCTTCTCCTCCTGTTCTCCGCGGGGGTTCCCAACCCCCCCAGCCCTTCCCTCCCCTCCCTCTCTCTCTTTTCTTTTCTTCTTTCTCTCCCACCCTTTCACCGCATGAAGCTTCTCTCTGCCTCAAGCTCCGAGTGGGCTCCAGGGCCCACCCTA
Source organism: Lithobates sylvaticus (assembly GCA_028564925.1). NCBI lineage: Eukaryota > Metazoa > Chordata > Amphibia > Anura > Ranidae > Lithobates > Lithobates sylvaticus. The sequence goes on from CM053028.1 coordinate 259,552,010, forward strand.
CTGTTCAAATTGCAGTTGGGAACAGATTCAATGCTGCTTGCCCTCCCCCTCAGGGGTAGGCAATCAGTACAGGGGTTAGGAAAGTTTTGCTCACATAAAATGAGCCCTCCCTAGAACCGTTTGCCTGTTCATCCCACGCACAGCAGGATCCCAATTGGGGTGCGTGGACAATTAGGAAGGAGGCTTGGGACCATTGTCCCGTATCAGGCCTTCTGGAATTCGCTTTCCTCTGGGTCCCCTTTACTAAACTGAATACTCCCCTGCGAATCGTGCTATGTTTTAGCTTGTATTGTACTTGCTCTAAAGTGACCTTATATTTTTTTGTAACTGCTTCACAAGTTATGTATCGACCTCAGCTTGAGGTTACAGTTCTCTTTATTTAGTTGTATTGTTCATACTTTCAATAAAAAAAATTTGAAACTTAAAAAAAAATAAAAAATAAAAAATAAATTTCGTACCTGGGGGGTGTCTATAGTATGCCTGTGAAGGGGCGCTTGTTTCCTGTGCTTAGAACTGTCCCTGCAAAAAGTGTCATTTTTGCAGGAAAAAAGCTATTTAAAATCACTCGCGGCTAATGTGAATTGACGGCTCCCGTAACACAGAGAACAGTCATTCATTGAAAGTCATTAATAAAAAAAAGTCATTGATAAAAAAAATTAAAAAAAAAAAGCGTGGGGGTCCCCCCAAATTCAATAACCAGGCCCTTCAGGTCTGGGATGGATATTAAGGGGGACCCCAGCCAAAAAACAAAAATGGCGTAGGGTCCCCCTGAAAATCCATCCCAGACCCTTGAGGTCTGGGATGGATTTTAAGGGGAACCCCAGCCCAAAAAAATGGCGTGGGGTCCCCATCAAAATCCATACCAGACCCTTATCCGAGCGCGCAACCTGGAAGGCCGCAGTAAAAGAGGGGGGGACGAGAGCGCCCCCCCTCCCGCCTGAACCGTACCAGGCCACATGCCCTTAACATTGGGAGGATGCTTTGGGGGTCTGAGACCCCCAAAGCACCTTGTCCCATGTTGATGAGGACAATGGCCTCTTCCCCACAACCCTGGCAAGTGGTTGTGGGGGTCTGCGGGCGGGGGGCTTATAGGAATCTGGAAGCCCCTTTAACAAGGGGACCCCCAGATCCCGCCCCCCCCTGTGTGAAATGGTAAGGGGGTACAAAAGTACCCCTACCATTTCACCAAAAAAGTGTCAAAAATTGTAAAAATGACAGGAGACTTAGGTCTTTGAAAATTCCTTTATTAAAATCTTCTTTCTTCTTTCTTCATCCTTCGGTTTCTTCATCTTCTCCTTCCGTCATCTTCTTCCATCTTCTTCTTCCATCTTCTTCTTCCTCTGATCTGCTTCTTCTTGCGCTGGTGTTCTCGTCCTTCTCGTCCGGCATCTTCTTCCATGGCGTCGGCGTCTGTTCTTCTGTCGGGCCGCTCCTCGCAATGGGAGGCTCCGGCTGTGTGAGGCTTCGTTCCGTCTGACAGGTCTTTTATAAGGGAGGGCACCTGGTGACCCTGCCCCCCTCTGACGTCATGGGGAAAGCCATAGGGAATTCCCCATGATGTCCCCGTGCGTCAGAGGGGACGGGGTCACCAGGTGCCCTCCGTTATAAAAGACCTGTCAGACGGAACGAAGCCTCACACAGCCGGAGCCTCCCATTCGGAGGAGTGGCCCAAGAAGAGACACCGATGCCGACGCCATGGAAGAAGATGCCGGACGAGAAGGACGAGAAGACCAGCGCAAGAAGAAGCGGATCGGAGGAAGAGGATGATGGAAGAAGAAGATGCCGGAAGGAGAAGATGAAGAAACCGAAGGATGAAGAAAGGAAGACCAGAAGAAAGAAGATATTAATAAAGGAATTGTCAAAGACCGTCTCCTGTCATTTTTACCATTTTTGACACTTTTTTGGTGAAATGGTAGGGGTACTTTTGTACCCCCTTACCATTTCACACAGGGGGGGGCGGGATCTGGGGGTCCCCTTGTTAAAGGGGGCTTCCAGATTCTGATAAGCCCCCCGCCCACAGACCCCCACAACCACCGGCCAGGGTTGTGGGGAAGAGGCCCTTGTCCTCATCAACATGGGGACAAGGTGCTTTGGGGGTCTCAGACCCCCAAAGCATCCTCCCAATGTTGAGGGCATGTGGCCTGGTACGGTTCGGGCGGGAGGGGGGGGCACTCTCGTCCCCCCCTCTTTTCCTGCGGCCTGCCAGGTTGCGTGCTTGGATAAGGGTCTGGTATGGATTTTGAGGGGGACGCCACGCCATTTTTTTTGGCTGGGGTTCCCCTTAAAATCCATCCCAGACCTCAAGGGTCTGGTATGGATTTTGAGGGGGACCCTACGCCATTTTTTTTGGCTTAACATTTTAGGGTGAAACTAAGCGGTGTAGGAGACACCATACACAGAGAGCTATAGGAGCCCACGTGGACAATGACAAGAGACCGTGGACCCAGTAAGTCCATCAGACATCAGAGATTTTACAGTCCCACAGTCTCTCCCAAATCCCAGCTAGGTACAGCACACGAAAAAAGGGCAGGGAGAAGGCACGAAAATTTGTTGCACCAACTATGATGATTAGAGTATGGAGCAGGTCATTTTGTCATCCACAGTAACATATCCGGCTGAAAATAGTTAGAACAAAAATGAAAATGTAAAAAACAAAAAAACAAAAAGGGGAGGGTTCCAAACATCGACCTGTCCAGGAGACAAGAAGTAAGTAGTGTACTTGAATGGTGCTAGTTATATGAGAAGTGTTGATAAGGCTTTATGCAACATCCTAGAGTTGCCTTAATCATCTGGTGAGGTAGGCCGACGCATTCTAGGGCCCATAGAATGTGATCTGGACCTCGGATGCCTAGGTCGTTGTGGGAGAGGGTCACGTGCTTTCACTCTGGTGCCGTCATCTGGTGGATCCAACCAGTTCAGGTCATCAATTGGGTCCTGTTCCAGAAAGAGGAAGAAGGCTGGGAGTTGATCTGGGTCAGAAAGGACAAATGTTTGCTCAGCCCTGGTCATCTTAATACTGATGGGATGACCCCATGTGTAAGTTGCTTCAGCTTGACGTATCTGGTCTAGCAGTGGGCGGACCATGCGACGCATGTGGAGAATGTTGCAATAGTGGTCCGGGTAGAGATGGATTGCAGAACCGTTAAAGTCCACTGGGCCCAAACGCCATGCCTTCTGCATAAGTTCTTCTTTAAGGGTGTAATAATGTACCCCGCAGAGGACGTTGCATGGATGGTCACTTTGATCCCCCCTCGGCCCTCCTATGCTGCTGTGCACCTAGTCCAATTCAATGGGGGAATGAAGCCTCTCTTCCCAGGAATAGGTTGAGGATGGCGGTGACAGAAGGTTTTAAGTCTGTACCAGCCATGGCCTCTGGTATTCCTTGTAGCCGTATATTGTTCCTGCGGCTCCTATTTTCTCCTTCTTTACGCAATTGATGTTGCCGTATGCGGTGTAAGTTCTCCCTGGAGGCCCGTTCAAGGGATGTGATGCGGGTTGCATGGTCAGTTTGAGTGTCAGTTAGGGCAGACACTGCGGCCTCAGTAGTTGAGATCTGCTGTTGGAGGGCCTGGAGGTCTTTGTGGAGTGAGGCCTCCATTTTGACCGCCCAGGACTCAAACTCAGTCCGGAAGGCCAACAGGAGGGCCAAGGCCTCAGATCTGGATGATCCTCCTGAGGCCTGAGGGGTCATATTCGCAGGGCCTGTGTCAGGGAGCGGGGCAACAGGGGTCACTGACCTGGATACCACAGTCAGTGGGTCAGAGTACAGGGCTTAGGGATTATCCGATTCCTCACTGCTGTCTGACGCCGGCTGAACGGGGGGGAGGAGGCTTGCTCTTCCCTATGTTTCAAGCAGGAGCCATCTTGTCTTTGGAAGTACGGGGATCCGACTGAGATGTGCGGATATGGGGTACCGCTGGATCATGCCCTGTTGCAGCTCTGTTGGACTCAGCAGAGCAAGAGCTGTGTGTAGACATGCTTTTTAAAGATGTGCGTTGAATGGAAGATAGCCTGTCAGCTTTGGGCGGTCATGGAGCTCAGTAGCACATGTCTTCAGCAATCCATGGTCGGCCACACCCCCCCTGAGAAGTTTTTTTGATGAGGACAACAGGTGGCAGATGAACCAGCTGGACAGCTCTTGTAGCATTGCAGGGAGTGATCCAGGCTCAGAGGGGTTAAGGAGACCATATGCAGATACTGTAGCAGGGTGGAGCAAGATGGCCACTACATGTGGCCTCCGGGGCCAGGGCCGCGGCTGCAACCCGTGCAACAGATGGGGTGGATACCTGCTAATATCTCAGTTGGGGGGCCACGATCTGCCAGGCTGGTGTGCCCCAGGGGGTAGATAGAACTTATCGGGCCCAGAGGAGACGGGGAGGCCACCGGAGTGTAGCAAAATGGCCACTGTTACTTACTAGGTCCTTCTGGCTGGCATACAGGAGCGGCACAGGGAGGATTGGAGGCCGTGGATGGCAGGCTGGATATCTCCGGTGACCGCGCAGTGTGAGAGCCAGGCACAGGACAGGTAGGAAGGCCTGGAGGCAGCGTTGGCACAGTATCCGGGTGGAGCAAGATGGGCACCGATTCCCATGCTAAGGCCGAAGCTGCAGTCCATCTCTGGAACCCAGGTGGCACCCTGACAGTATGGGGGACCACAGGTCCTTAGAGGAAGAAGGGCAGGTCCGCTGGGGAAGAAAAGCCCAAGGTGTGCTCCAGTACAGCAAGAGCTCTCCACAGGTACGTCCGCTCAGACCTCCATTCGGCATTTTGTGTTATGGGATAACAATGCTCCGCCCCTTTCTCCTACAACCCCTTGCCTATAAATCATGCTATCACATGCTCTACCAAAGGACACTGTAAGCTTCTGTGTTTATGCACATTGCACAGGCATATTTCACAGTTGTTAGTATTTTAAAATAATTTTTTGAAAAAAAACTATTTCAGCCAGCAAAAAATGTCCTGTGAAAAAATGCAGCCTGCTATCACTGTAGTGCATGTGGACAGGGGCATGGTGTAAGGGTTTCCATGACTTGTTCCAGAGACTAGTGAGTGTCTACATTAATCTGACCTTAGGCACTTTATCAACATAGGCTTCCCGGGTTTTCCCTCTCACAGATAAACATATTGTTTTTTCTTTTTTTTTTTTACTAAAGCTGGAGAGTGCAAAATCAGGTTCACTTCTGCATTGAAACCAATCAGCTTCCAGGTTTTATTGCCAAACCTTAATTGCACAAAATGAGGTTAGAAGCTGATTGGTGTCTATGTAGAAGTGAGTCTGATTTTGCACTCTCCAGCTTTAGTAAATAAACCCTTTTGCCAATATGGCTCCTGGAAACCCAACCTTTTATAGTGAGGGGGCTCGCTTATCCCAAAGCCCTCTTCTTGGCTCATTAAAAGCCAAGTGACCTAAAGTCAAGGGCCAGGTAGTGCATTATTATTAGTTGGTTACTATGACAGCACAAAAAAAACACATTAGTTTGGCACATCTGCAAATTGCAAATGAGCAGGGTTTGTCTCAAGCTTATGTTTGGCCCAAAATTTTTTTTTGGGTGGGGAGTTAGTTAGGATTGTTGCTGAAAGGGTAACATGGGGGAGAGTATTGCTTGGGGGGGGGGGGGGGGGGTCACTCTCTTAACCCCTTCACTGTACATTACACAGGGATTTGGAAGGGAAGTTTTTGGTCTGAGGGGGTATTAGGGGGGTAGGATTTTTACTGGTTTGGGGAATTGGTGGTAAAGGATACACTGGGAAAGGCAATTGGGAGATTTGTGCTGGGGGGGGGGGGGGTATTTGTGTTGGATGATTTGTCCTGGGTTAAAGGACTAGGGTGATAGGATTTGTGTTGAGACTGGGATTTGGGGGAGTGGAAGAGGAATTGTGCTGGGAGTAGGATACATGCTGGGGGGGGGGGGGGGGGGGGGGGGTCATTGGTAAGCATTCTGTTTGGTGCTGTATTATTTTGGGGGAGGAGTAGAAAACTTTGCTGAAAAGAAAAAGGGGGTAGAGTATATCTTGCAGGGGAGGGGCTCCTGTCTCCCGCACACTTTTTGTTTTTTACTCTTTCCTGTCCCCTGCATTCTGTGCATTACATATTTCTGACCTCTGCTCTCTGTGTGTTATGTACTCCTAAACCAAGCACTGACTGCAGCACTCAGTGCTTTACATACTTATGACTCTTAAACTGTTTGCAGTGCACACCCCAGACCCCTGCACTGTATGTATTGCACACCCCAGACCACTGCACAGTATGTATTGCACACCCCAGACCCCTGCACTGTATGTATTGCAAACCCCTGACTCCTGCACTCTGCCTTACAGACTCCTGCACTATATACACTATATTGTACATTACATATTACATACTTCTCACAAAACTGTTTATTGTCTCGAAAGTTGCTGGTTGATAGACAGTCCTTTACCATTTTAATGAAGTTCTTCTTCAACCGCTTTATGTCCAGTGTACTTCCTGGACTGGAAGCAGTTATGGCAGTCATGGCAGCTGCGTTCATAATCCTGAGGTAATTTTTTTTTCAGAGGTGGTGATCGGCTTTAGTGTAAAAGTGATCAAGCAGCTGTACAGCTGCCAGATCACTTTTATAGGGCTTGGAAGGCCCCCCCCCCCCATTCTGCCTCCATTCCCATGCTCTTCCATTACATTCAGGAGCCTGGGACTGCTGTAAGCAGTCGGGTTGGCAACACGCAGAGGAGATGGAGGAACAATTGTTTCTCCCTGATGAATGAAACCAGAGGTATGTATTTTTGCTGATGATACAAAGGTGTGTTGGACACCCTGGAGGGGTTTCTATAGGCAAACTCTGCTTTACGAAAATAATCAACCCAATCATCCTGAAGATAACTGACAAAACATTAAGGGTACTGCTCCAGAGTTTGATTGGTCCTCTCGTTCTGACCATTAGACTGGGGATGAAAAGCAGAGGACAGATTAAGTGTAACACCTAATGCTGAGCAAAAGCTTTTCCACAATTTTGAAGTAAACTGTACTCTTCTTTCTGACACTAAATCATTAGGGATTCCATATAATTTAAACACTTCCCCAACCATCAGTTCCACAGTTTGTTCAGCAGTGCGTACCCTGCTAACTAGTATAAAATGAGTCATCTTTGTGAGACGGTCGACAACTACCACTAAACTAAGACAGTGGTCATTTCCTTTGGGGGAGGTAAATTGAATATAGTCCATAGAAATTGACCCCATAGCCTTGATAGAACAGGGAGTGGCTAGAGCAACCCCAAACAAGAAGCTCAGGGTGTCTTATTGCATGTGCATGCCCACATAACATTTGACATCTTTTTTGTAACCAGGCCACCAAAAGGAATGTGATATAAGTTCTTCTTGCCTAGAAAGTTTGGAGTCATGAACCAACATGAGGGCTTCAACCAGAGCAGATTGAGTTACGTAGAGACAATTCCCTTGAATCCAAAAGCCATTCTTATAACTCAGGTTAATGTCCCTAGGTGGATGATTGAGAAGTGGGTCATTATCTTACTCCTCTTTGGGAAGATTTAAGAATGCTTTAGAAATTGTGATCACTAGGAAGAACTTTTGAGGCAGGATCATGCATTCATAATATATCCCAAGAACTGGAACTGGGTTTGTTCAAAATCACATGTCTCCAGTTCGATGCAAAGTTCTTTATTAATCTTTTGAAGACAATGCAGACATGCTTGCGATGTTCCTCCAAGTTGTCAGAAAAATATAAAAATGTCATCCAGATATACAATCAGGAACTGGTCCAAAAGATCTTGAAAAATGTCATTAACCACTTAAGCCCCGGACCATTTGGCTGCCCAAAGACCAGATCACTTTTGTGATTCGACACTGCGTCGCTTTAACTGCATGGTCGTGCCACATGGCTCCCAAACAAAATTGATGTCCTTTTTTTCCCCACAAATAGAGCTTTATTTTGGTGGTATTTGATCACCTCTGCGGTTTTTATTTTTTGCGCTATAAACAAAAAAATAGCGTCAATTTTGAAAAAAACGCATTGTTTTTTACTTTTTGCTATAATAAATATCCCCCAAAAATATATTAAAAAATAAATGTTTTCCTCAGTTTAGGCCGATATGTATTCTTTTACATATTTTTGGTAAAATTAATAAGCGTTTAATTAATGGTTTGTGCAAAAGTTATAGCGTCTACAAAATAGGAGATAGTTTTATAGCATTTTTTATTAATATTTTTTTTTTTACTAGTAATGGAGGCGATCAGCGATTTGTATCGTGACTGCGACATTATGACATCGGACACTTTTGGTGCAATTTTTGGACCATTCACATTTATACAGCGATCAGTGCATTTATAAATGCATTGATTGCTGTGTAAAAGGGGTTAACCACTAGGTGGCGCTGTAGGGGTTAAGTGTGTCCTAGGGAGTGATTCTGTGGGGGGGAGGGGCTATGTGTGACACGACACTGATCACCGCTCCCGTATACAGGGAGCTGTGATTAGTGTCAGTGTTACTAGGCAGAATGGGGAAATGCCCGTTCTTCCTCTCCGTGAGACGATCACAGGTATCCCCGCGGACATTGAGTCCGCAGGACCCGTGATCACACACACGGAGGTCGCAGTGGGCGTGCCAGCAAACCGCTTCTTAATGGGCAACGTACAGGTAGGTTAATCTGCCTGTACGTGCCCTTCTGCCGACGTATATCAGCGTGAGCTGGTTGGCAAGTGGTTAATGACATGTTAAAAAGTTGCAGGAATGTTACAGAGGTCAAAAGACATAACTAAGGACTCAATAATGTCCATATCTGGTTCTGAAGGTAGTCTTCCATTCGTCCCCTTAATGAATGCGGACAATGTTACATGCCCCCATAAGTCTGGTTTTGTAAAGACTTTGGAGAAACTGAGTATTTCCAACATTTTAGCGATTAACCACTTCAGCTTTTACCCCCTTCTTGACCAGGCCATTTTTTTGCGATACGGCACTGCGTTATTTTAACTGACAACTGACAATTCTTTTAACTGACAATTGCGCGGTCATGCAACGCTGTACCCAAATAAAATTTATGTCCTTTTTTTCCCACAAATAGAGCTTTCTTTTGGTGGTATTTGATCACCTCAGTGTTTTTTATTTTTTGCGCTATAAACAAAAAAAGACTGACAATTTTGAAAAAATATATATATATTTTTTTACTTTCTGCTATTAAACACATCCAATAAAAATAAATTAAAAAGATCTAATTTCTTCATCAGTTTAGGCCAATTTGCATTCTGCTACATATTTTTTGTAAAGAAAATCCCAATAAGTGTATATTGATTGGTTTGCGCAAAAGTTATAGCATTTACAAACTATGGGATAGATTTATGGACTTTTATTATTTTTTATTGTTTTTACTAGTAATGGCGGCAATCAGTGATTTTCTGATGCAGAAACCCGGGTACTTGACAAGGGTCTTAAGTTCGTTCCACCACGTCAGTTGGACCGTTTTTCTACCTTTGTCGATGTACAGAAATACAGAAATCAGAAAGCTGCACATTCAACGGCATTTTTTAACCGTACCATCTAATGACACTGGAAGTGTAATTCCCTCTTCCAGCACCCACTCCGGATTGTCCAATCCGTCACTTTTTAATCCTCCAAACACTACATCCCATTCCATTAATGTATTTAAGACTTTGGTCCTAAATGATCTAGAAGCTCTCCCAGTCAAGAAAGTACACCAGGATCCAGCCATTTCTCTGGGATTAAAATCCCTTTGTAAAAATAAAGATATCATTGTCCGCCCCGCTGACAAGGGGGGTGGGATTGTGGTACTCGATCGGGAAGATTACAATAGGGAGATGCTGAGACTTTTGGATGATCGTTCTACATACATCATTCTAAGCGGCGATCCCACTACAAAATACAAAAAGGCCTTGATTGAGGTGATTGACGAAGGTTTTTCTCTTAGCGTGCTTAACCGCAAGGAGAAGGAGTTCCTCGTCCCTCTGGCCCCTAGGATTCCCATCATTTACTATCTTCCGAAGGTCCACAAATGTCCTACCAATCCTCCAGGTCGCCCTATCGTTAGTGGCATCGATTCCGTGACCTCGAGGATTGGTAGGTACATTGACTTTTTTTTGCAGCCATTGGTCAGACTTGTCCCCTCTTATCTCAAGGACAGCAAAGACGTCATTCGGTTACTTGAATCTGTTGAGTACCAAGAGGGCCTCATTATGGTCACAGCGGATGTTTCCGCTCTGTATACCTGCATTTCCCATCAACTGGGCATTGCTGCAGTCGAGTTTTATCTATCTCGACTTTCATCCCTCTCTTTGATTCAGAAGAACTTTATTTTAGATCTATTAAAATTTGCCACTGAACATAATTATTTTTGGTTTCAGGGCATTTTTTATTCTCAGATCAAGGGAGTGGCCATGGGGGCCAAATACGCCCCTAGCGTGGCCAATCTTCTCATGGCCCAGTGGGAGGAGGACGTCGTCTATGCCCTTGGACGTTCCGAACTGGTCCTATGGGCCAGGTACATAGATGACGTCCTCCTCCTATGGAGGGGTGACATGTCCTCTTTGGAAGACTTCATGATCACCCTCAACCGCAACGACCGAGAGATCGTTCTCAGCTATGAAGCCAGTCCTACGAATATACACTTTCTCGACCTGGAGATTGAGGCCACTACCCGAGGTTTTGAATTCAAGACCTATTTTAAGCCTACCGACAGGAATGGTTACATTCCTGTCGGTAGCTGCCATCACGAGCGTTGGCTTAAATCCGTTCCCCGAGGACAATTCCTCCGACTTCGGAGGAATTGCACGAAAGATTCCATCTTTCTCCAACAGTGCCAGGTCCTCAAACAAAGGTTCGTTGAAAAGGGATACTGTCCAGATACCCTTGAGGCTGATATTAAGTCTGTGGCAGCGGTAAATAGAAACACTTTATTGGTCGATCGTCCTAAGCCCCCTGGAGACAACAAATTCAGGTGGTCTTTCTTTACCTCCTTTTCGACCCAACACAAGGAGGTTAGGAAAATCTTAGCCAGACACTGGAAGGTCTTGCGCAGCGATCGAGTGTTGGGACCTTCTCTCCCCGAACGGGCGGGCATCATTTTCAGGGGTGCCCGTTCCGTTCGAGGCGACATTGCTCCCAATGTCGTAGACCCCCCTAAAGTGGTCTCATTTTTCCAACAATGTAAGGGTTACTTTCCATGTAAGAAATGCAACGTCTGCCTACACAACACTGTGGGCAGACGAATGACCAATAGTTTCTTCTCTACAGTCACTTCACGCAATCACATTATGAAACATTTTACCACATGCGCCACCAAATTCATTGTGTATTTGATCACTTGCCCATGCAAGTTGCAGTATGTCGGACGTACCATCCGTACTTTTTCCATACGTGTTAACGAGCATATAGCCAAAATTAAAAAGGGATGCACCAAACATAGTGTTCCCCGCCATTACCGAGAACATCACAATAGAGACCCCACGGGGACGCAGTTTCAGGTGATTGATAAATTTGTCCCTCACTGGCGGGGTGATTCTTGCTTACGAGGGGTCTCCAGGTTGGAGACGTACTGGATCTAAGAGTTGAAGTGCTACTCGCCCTTCGGTATGAACGTTGAGTGGGATATCAACTGTTTCATTAACCGGGGGTGAGTGGCACTTCACTCAGGTTGGGTGTGCTGTTACATTCATTTAGGGATTCATTATATATTTTTTCTTGATTTCGCACATTTTGCGTAACTTATAGTTCTGTTCCACTGTAATTCATATTACAATGTACACTGCATGTGAGATCGACACATATCTTAATATAACAATTTCTTACCCTAAGTATGAAGTTGTTTAGACTTGTGGGAGATGACACACATCAATGCACGCACATTTGTGACACTTATATATATATATTTTACCTTTTTTTCTTCTTTTTTTATTGGGGGGACATATATACATATTTTTTGGGTCCACCGCAAGGGACCCATTTCATCATCTCCCCCCCCACATTTTTATTTTATTTTATTTTCCACTACATTTTCCCCTCAGTGGGCCGTTTTCTTTTCACAAGTCACGGTCTGAGCGCACTTTTACATATATTTTTTATGGAGCCGCATAGCCCATGATAGGCCCAATACTTCCATACAAGGGGAATTCCGTGTGAGCGCTCCTGCGCACTGTGGGTTTCCCTTTGTTTTGGTTGTTGGGCGTGCTGACGTCAGTACGCACCGACGGCGCCCATGCGCACTGTGGGCTTCCCCACTTTTCTGTCATCGAGCGGGGCTACGTCCACTGCGCATTGCCGGTATTCACCAAGACGCAACGCCGGATACGTTCCTCACCGGATCTGACGTCACGCCCAATCACAACGACCGATTGCGGTTCACGTCTACACAGGATCTGACGTCACGCCTGTTGTCAGCTTGATTTGATAGGTGGATGTCCGCACCACGACTGCGCACTATATCCACATAGCGTGTCTATGTTACTTTCGCCACCGCGCAACAGCGGGTCCACCCACTTGAGCCAGTTCATTTTTTCATTGGTTGTGGACGATGCCACGTAGGGAGTCACACATTATTGGATGCTTGCCCCCTCTTCCCTCGGGTCCGTCTCTATACATTAGCGTATCCCTTGATCAGGGTATTGTATGATGTACTACGGCCCTGAGTGCTGGGGGGACGCTTGTGTTTTCCTTATGAGCTCCTGCCCACTTCTGATCGGTAACCTTTTGGTGTACATTATCACTTACCTATTTGTTTACATTACTTGATCTGTCATAACATCGGCTGTGATTGGTCGATGTGTATGGCGGGAATTTTGCCCTCTATCGCTGATTGGTTCACTTAACCTGGATGTCAGACTGGCCCAACAGTGGGGGATATCTTTCATCACACAATTGACATATGGAGGCGCATTGCTATAATGTTTATGTGATCCATCTCACATTCAGTTTGTACCATGACCGTGCACCCGACACCATGGTATATGATTGTCAAACCATCTTTGCTGTCTGTATTTTCAATTATGTGGTTATTCAATCCCCCCATTCCACTTGGCTTGGGCCGGAGGTGTGGACTTCCTGTTCAGGACCAGGTGGGTGGGGTTATGATAGTCCAGTGTTCATAAATTGTTTGTGGCAGTGTGGAGAGGTCAGAGATACGCCCCAGTAGAAGACCCATAGAGTCGAAACGCGTCGGGCCAGCTGTCTCACTCCTTCCACATTGCCGACCCATTTTATTATCTCGAGATTTTATTACATTTTATATTTTTGATTTGTCACATTCCAATGTGAATACATTTTTATATACCATTTTGACCTGCACCATCGGAGTTGTCTCCATTTTTTCTTCCTGTTTCCCCGGTTCGTGGGATTATTTCGCCTTGGATCATCTGGCGATTGGAGGTCCTTGCTATACTGATTGGTTCATTCGGCCGTCTCGTATGCGGATTGGTTCCTGACTGCCGGGGTATCCACCTGTTCCACCCATTGATGCAAGAATTCTAACATCTAAGCCTGCTTGATACAAATACCGTACGGTAGCTGTATCCAACATCTCTGGTAAGAGTACCTATTGCTTTTCCGTGACATCAGACAAGCCTGTTCCTTACCTGTGTTCCCTTACCCCTGAGCCCATCCGAGGGTTTCATCTGTGGTCACTTTCATCCACAAGAACTTTATACCTATTTGATTTAGTTCACGTCATCACCAGAGTTTATTTATTAGCACACATTGACATTTGATTTATGTTTGATTGTGTTTACTTTCACTATGTGAATATTAGGATACACATTTATTCACGTTTCTTCTTCTTTTTATGATATGTACATGTGTTAGCGCTACATTTTTTGTTTACACGATTTTGGCTTTGTTTGTTTTGTATGTTAGCTGCTTTTCCACATTATATCTTCTTTAGGTAGCGCAGTGTTTCCCACATTTTTGATTTTTAGCAGGACTGCGACATTGCGGCAGACAAATCTGACACTAAGTGACACTTTTTGGGGACCAGTGACACCAATACAGTGATCAGTGCTAAAGAAAATTACCTCTCACTGTATAAATTACACTGGCAGGAAAGGGGTTAACATCAGGGGCAACCAAAGGGTTAACTGTGTTTCCTGGGTGTGCTTTCTTACTATGTTGGGGATAGACTGACTTGAGGAAGAGACACATCTGTGTTTCTGATTAGCAGGATTCACAGATCTCACTCTCCCTCGCTGACAGAATGACGGTCTGCCTTGTTTACATAGTCAGAGCGCCGTTCTGTCTTTCCAGAGAATGATCACGGGTGACTGCCAGACCCGCTGATTGGCCCATGCTGTGTCCAATCACAGGAGGAGCGTGGCTCCAGCGGTGTGCATGCACCCCAGAGCTGATGAAATCAATCACGTGTAGGTATGTGATTTTGCGCTAAAAGGCTGCTCTGCTGCAGTATATGCACGTGGGGTGATCCTTAAGCGGTTAAAGGAAGTGGATAATGGCTTTTATTCAGTTCCTTTTAACAAAGAACAGAGCTGCCCCCGCAGGAGATGTTGAGTGTTGAAACCCTTTTCTAAATCAAGGCACTCCCTGAGCACCTTTAATTCAGGTTCTGACAGATTGTAAAGGTGACCAAAAGGTATTTCTTCCCCTGCAGTTCAATAAGACGATCATAAGGGCGGTGGGCAGATAATTGATCAGCATTCTTTTCATCACAGACATCCCGGAACTCATGGTATTGTGAAGGCAGGCTGTCATATGACTGGGAAGCTACCACATCCACTTGTGATTCTCCAATCAGTGGAGAACTTGTTCAACAAGGTTCCCTGCAATGCTCCTCACAATGTAGGGATGCAAATCTGATTGTCCATGCTCCCCGGTTGATGGAGGGATTATGGGTAGAAAACTAAGGAATATCCAGGATGACAGGAAACTTTGGTGACATAATCATCTGAAAGATGGTCAGCCTCAAATTGGAGTACCAGAGCAACCATTTCATGGGTAACAGGTCCTGACAATAAAGGTTAACCATTAACTGTCTCCATCTCAATAGGGGCAGGTCTATTTCTTGTTTGAGTGTTCTTGCTTTGGGTAAACACTATAAAGTTCCCGCTGGCTCCTAAATCCAGCATAGCAGAGCCGGGAAATTCACAGTCTTCAGTGATAAGTTTAATAGGAATGACAAAATGAGACAGTATAGAATTAACTTTTCTTCATGGATCAATCGGGAGACAGACTGGTTATTGAGGTTTATTTGTTCAGGTAGTATATCAGTCACACTTTGTTAGGACAATTAACATTATGCCCTGTCTCCACAATAGAAACATAAGTTCTCTGAATATCTTCTCTTTTTCTCCAGAGGAGAAACAGATCTCCAAATAGCATAAACCTGCATAGGTTTGGTAGTGTTAGAATCTGGTGAATCATTTAGATCCTTCTGAACAAATTGACTTGCAGAGAAACGTGCATGCCACCATTACATCCAAACATTCACAATCTCCCTTTCTTCCTTTCTGTAAGCCTCGATTTGGATAAATAATTGGATGAACACCACAAAATCATTAGGAGTCTTTGCACTGGCAAGCTCATCTTTTACCTGTTCAGAGAGCCTTTGGTGAAACTAACTCTTTTGCACTGGTGTACTCCAGGTGGTATCTGAGATTCAACGTCGGAATTCAGCTCTGCACTCAGCAACAGACTGTCAACATTGCCGCAAACCATGTAACTTTGCTTCAACAGTAGCGCAGAGGTTACGATTGGGAGTGGTACGGCTTTCTTCTATATAAGAAGAAGCCCAAGCTAGAGCTTCTGCAGTCAGAAGGTTTCTTACAAATATTACCTTCTTTTCCTCAGCAACGAATGCAGCAGGTTGCATTTTGAAATATATGCAGCATTTATTAAGGAAACCTCTGTAATGGTGACTAGCTCCATTGAACTTGGGTGGTAGAGGCATACAAGGCACTAAAGGTGCTAAAATGGCCTCCATGTTTTGGCCAGATTATTCTGTCACGATCTGGAGTCAGGTTTAGAGACCAGTAGCTATAGCTGTAGAGAGGCACTCACTGACAAGCTGGATAAATACAGAAGCAGATCGCTTTGGCAGATGACACAGGCTCGTCTGAGGGGCGGAGTCTAAGTACTAACCAGAGTGCACCAGAGCTCCTGATGGTGGAAATGGATTTTGTTGCGTGTTAGTACCAGGTCACAATCCTCAGGGTTGCCCCACCAGGAAGTGAGCAAGCTGAGGTCCAGTAGAGGATATAGCAGGTAAGGATCCAACAAAGGCATAGTTAGCAAACAAGCCAATGGTTGGTAACAAGTGGTTACAGGTTGGGAACAAGCAGAAGCATAGTGGAGGAAAAAGCCAAGGGTCGGTAATGAGTAATAGCGAAGATATGTGTTACGTACCTGGACGTAGAGCCTGACTAGTAGGAGAAGACCTCTCATACAGCGCTGGTTCACGGTCCACTGGAGTGGGAACAGTGGTCACGTGAGCACAGTGGGGTAGGAGTGCCTGGTTGTAGAGGGATGGAGTTGAGATCAACTAGGAAGTCCTCCGGAAGGTTCCGTATACAGATGCAGGGTGTAAGTCTGTAGGTGGTGAAGCTGGATACGGCAGAACCAGGCAGCAGGTGGATAGGCAGATGGGAATTAGCAAGGCAAGGTCAAACAGTCCGGTTGGCAATAGTAGATCAATCAGATGATAGGAGCAGGCAATGGCGGAGTCGGTAGGCAGGCAGGAGTCGGTAACCAGAAGCAGATGAAGACAAGGTCAGGCAAGCTGGGTCGAGCAGGAGAAGGCAGAGTAGTACGGGAATCACAGGTTCAGATCAGGTTTCAGATGGCTGACAAGCAGGAAGCTGAGACAACACAGCACTGACTGAGTGTCACTGCTGGGCTTTTAAAGCCCGTTTTGGTGGCAATTGCGCTCTCGCGCATGCGCACATGCACGCGCGCGCCGCCGCGCACGCTAACGTGCACGCGCCCGCCGCGCGCCCGTGTGTGCACGAAGAGCCCGGAAACGCCTGGTAAGTCCATGACATTGCCCCCCCACAAGGGGCAGCCTCCGGAGGCCCAGGCGACTTCCTTTTTCAGGGTGAGAAGTCAAGTAGGTACGAACTAAACGTTTAGCATGTATGTTACTGTCCAGTTCCCAGGAATTACTCTCTGGGCCGTACCCTTTCCATTTGACCAAAAATTGTACTTGCCCGTGTCTTTTCCTACAATTGAGGATCGCCTCCACCTCATATTCCTGGTCACCATCCACTAGAACAGGTTCAGGCGGGCCGGTTCCTCTGTCAGGGAAGGGATTAGGCACAGCAGGTTTCAACAAGGACACGTGAAATACTGGGTGAACTTTAAGAGAGTCAGGCAAAGACAGTTCATAAGCAACTTCATTAATTTTCCTCTTGATAGGAAAAGGTCCCATAAATTTAGGTGCAAGCTTCTTAGAGGGACAAATCAGTTTAATGTTGTCTGTAGATAGCCATACCTGATCTCCCGTTTGCAGAACCAGCTCCCCCCTCCTTTTTTGGTCGAAGTTTTTCTTACTGTCCACCTGGGCCTTGGACATGGCTTCTTGTAGTACTCGGTTGTTGCGGTTGAGGAATTCTATCGTCTCTTGGACTGCCGGAACTGGAGATTCTGAAACAAAATCTGGTAAAAAGGTTAGGTGAAAACCATAGTTGGAAAAGAAGGGGGATTGGTTAGTGGCTGAGTGACTGGTATTATTATAGGCGAATTCCGCTAAAGGCAGTAGGGAAACCCAATTGTCCTGTGAAAAGGAAGTAAAGCATCTGATGTATTGCTCGAGGGTTTGGTTGGTCCTCTCTGTCTGCCCGTTGGTTTGAGGGTGATAGGCCGAGGAGAGGGCCAGCTCGATCTTCAAGATTTCACAAAGTGCTTTCCAAAAGCGTGAGGTAAACTGTACCCCCCTGTCAGAGACTATATTTGCAGGTACTCCGTGTAGTCTGATGATCTCCTTGATGAACACACGGCCGTTTCCGCAGCAGATGGGGTTCCCTTTAAGGGCACGAAGTGGGCCATTTTAGATAGGCGGTCCACAACCACGAAAATGGCTGTGCACCCCTCAGAGCGGGGTAATTCGACTATAAAGTCCATAGCAATCATTTTCCAAGGTCTGTCCGGTACAGGTAGAGGTTTCAGCAAGCCCCAGGCTCGGTTCCTTGAAGTCTTGTTCCGTATGCAGACAGGACAGGAACTGACGTATCTCCCACAAAATTCCTTTAGGTTGGGCCACCAAAATGTACGTTGTACAAGTTCAAGAGTCTTCCGGACCCCAAAATGCCCTGCTAAAGGATGGTCATGAAGCAGTGTTAGTACCTTAACTCGGATACTCTCTGGAACAAAGATTTGACTTCCTTTCCATAGCAAGCCGTCTCGTGATGTCAAGGTGATTCCTGGGGGCCTTGAAGAATGGGTAGAAGCTTCTTTGATTAGAGATAAGAGGTCTGTTTGTAAAAGCAAGAAGTTACTTGTGGATAAGATCATGTCAGGAACAGGTGAGTCCTTCGGATTGTCATGCATGCGTGACAGTGCGTCAGGTTTGATGTTTTTTGATCCAGGCCGATAAGTGATGTGGAAATAGAAGCGGGTGAAAAATAAGGCCCAACGAGCTTGTCGGGGTCTCAAGCGTTTGGCAGATCTCAGGTATTCTAAGTTTTTATGGTCGGTATATATTAATACCGGATGGAACGCGCCCTCTAACAGATACCTCCACTCTTCCAATGCGGTTTTGATGGCCAGAAGTTCCCGATCCCCTACGTCATAATTTCTCTCAGCTGGAGATAACTTTCGAGAGAAGAATCCTACAGGGTGTATCAAGTCCTCCTTGCCCTGCCTTTGAGAAATGACCGCTCCCACCGCTACTTCGGATGCGTCTACTTCTAATAAAAAGGGCAGGGATGGATTAGGATGGCTGAGAATTGGGGCTGATGTAAAAAGTCTCTTAAGTTTCTCAAATGCATCCTGAGCCTCCGAACTCCAATGGAACCTGACGTGTTGTTGGGTCAATCGTGTAATAGGTGCGATGATGGCAGAGAATCCTTTGATAAACTTTCTATAAAAATTTGCGAAGCCTATGAAACGTTGTATGCCTTTTTTATCTACTGGTGCGGGCCAGTCTAAAACGGCAGACACTTTTTGAGGATCCATCTTAATACCAGTTGAGGAGATTATTAAGCCCAAAAATTGAATCTCTCGTTGCTCAAACTCACACTTTTCTGCCTTTGCATACAGTCCATGTAGGCGAAGACGGTCAAGAACTCTGCAAACGTGTTCCCGGTGCTGGCTGAGTGATTCAGAAAAAAACAGAATATCGTCCAAATAAACAATTACAAAAACATCTAAGAAATCCCTGAATACATCGTTAACAAGATGTTGAAAAGTGGCAGGTGCATTACATAGACCGAAGGGCATGACCAGGTATTCATAATGTCCAAACCGTTTTCGGAACGCCGTCTTCCACTCATGCCCAGCCCGGATGCGGACCAGATTGTAGGCCCCTCTTAGGTCAAGTTTTGTGAAAATAGTAGCAGACCTTAGTTTCTGGAATAATTCGGGTATTAGGGGCAGCGGGTAACGGTTCTTGACCGTGATTTTATTTAGTTCCCGATAGTCCACACACGGGCGGAGAGTTTGATCCTTCTTGGTCACAAAAAATATTCCAGCACCAGAGAGGTGGACGGGCGGATGAATCCCTTTTCCAGGTTTTCGTTGATGTTAACCTTTAATGCTTCCTGTTCTTTTTCTGATAAGGGGAAAATGCGCCCAAAGGGAATTTCAGCCCCGGGTAGAAGTTCAATTGGACAATCGTATGATCGATGAGGTGGAAGAGAGTCTGCTCCCTTCTTGCTGAATACGTCAAGGAACCCCTGATACGGTTCGGGTACTGATTGACGTAAGTTCTGATCAATGTCCATGCAAAACAAGGTGACAGGTGATTGAGTAGATTCGTGTTGACAGTGTTCTTGGCAGTAGGGGGACAAGAACCTGATCTCTCTGGTAGTCCAATTGATGGAGGGATTATGGGCCTGAAGCCAGGGAATGCCCAGAATGATTGGGAACAACGGGGAAGAGATGACGTCAAGGATCAGGAGCTCCTTATGTTGGGAGGAAGAGGTGACAGGTAACGGAAAAGTCTCTTGGGTCACCTGCCCAGAGCTGATGCGAGAGCCATCGGCCAAGAAGACTGAAAGTCGGTGGGTCTTGTTCCGCAAGGGGATGTTGTGTTGGCTGACGAAGGCGGAGTCGATGAAGCAGCTGCATGCTCCGGAATCAATAATTGCCTTGACTGGAATTGTCCTTCCTTGAAGCTGTAATGAAAGAGGGAGAGCAATGTGGGTTGTGTTAGCAGATAATGCTGAAAGACTGGCAGGAACAGAGGAGGAGCACTTACGCATCTTGACTGGGCAATTGCGCACGTAATGTCCTGTTGCCCCACAGTACAGGCAGAGGTTTAGTTGATGGCGACGCGTGCGCTCTTCCGGGGTTAAGGTGGGTCGGATCAATCCCAACTGCATCGGCTCGGAGGTATCAGGCACCGAGCTGGTTGGTTGAAGGTTGGGTGGAGGTAGGTAGCGGGCAGCAGGAATTGGAGCCTTAGCAGTCATCCAAGTAGGGCGCTTATGTTGAAAAGACCGTTCAGTGCGACGTTCCCGAAGGCGGCGATCAATCTGGATTGTTAGGGTGATTAAAGCCTCAAGAGTATCAGGTATGCCTACCCGGGCCAGTTCATCTTTTAGTCCTTCTGATAGGCCCATGCGGAACTGATGCCGAAGAGCTGCATCATTCCATTGAGTGTCTGCACTCCAGCGTCTAAAGTCTGAGATGTATTCCTTGGCCGCCCGGCGACCCTGCTGGAGCATGGTTAAGGTGGCTTCTGCTGTGGCTACCCGTTCAGGGTCTTCATAAAGCTGGGACATAGCTTCGAAGAAGGTCGTTAGTGACTGAATCAAAATAGAGTCCTCTTCGAGAAGTCGGTGTGCCCAGATCTGTGGTTCTCCTAACAGCAGGGAGACCACAAACCCCACTTTAGTGGCTTCAAGTGAAAAAGTCTGGGGTTGCAGGGCGAAATAAAGCTGACAAGCGCTGCGGAAGGCCCGGAATATAGTTCGGTCCCCTGAAAACCTCTTAGGTATAGGGACCCTTGGTTCAGGTGGAAGCATAACGACAGAAGGAGAGGAAGCAGCCTGAGCAGGGGCGGTAACGGGACCAGGAGCCACGTGTATGGGGTTAATGATGTTCTGAACTTGACCCTCCAATCTGGTGTAACCGTCTTGTAAGGATTTTACGGCCTGGGTGAGGGCTGACAGGTGTGAGCAGATATCTGTCATGGGAGGGGTCTCTCCTGCAGGCTCAGTCATGGCTGTGTTGTACTGTTACGTACCTGGACGTAGAGCCTGACTTGTAGGAGAAGACCTCTCATACAGCGCTGGTTCACGGTCCACTGGAGTGGGAACAGTGGTCACGTGAGCACAGTGGGGTAGGAGTGCCTGGTTGTAGAGGGATGGAGTTGAGATCAACTAGGAAGTCCTCCGGAAGGTTCCGTATACAGATGCAGGGTAGTCCAAAACAGAGCCGGGTCGATAACGGGAATCACAGGTTCAGATCAGGTTTCAGATGGCTGACAAGCAGGAAGCTGAGACAACACAGCACTGACTGAGTGTCACTGCTGGGCTTTTAAAGCCCGTTTTGGCGCCAATTGCGCTCTCGCGCATGCGCACATGCACGCGCGCGCCGCCGCGCACGCTAACGTGCACGCGCCCGTGTGTGCACGAAGAGCCCGGAAACGCCTGGTAAGTCCATGACAATATGGATGGCAATAGTAGAGACAAGAGTGAGATATTGGCTGGAGGGAGCACGATAATCTGGCAAACAGGAAGTGAAAGGCATGGCCTAGATGGAAGTTCATGAAAGTTCATGGGAGGAGCAATGAGTTCAAAGTTCAAGACAATTAAGTTTCAAGGCAGGATAATTCAAGGATGATTCAGGGATTGTCCAGGGAAGTGTCCAGCATTCCAGATGGCTCTGCAAGAAGAAAGATTTCCAGACACAACACAGTTTGCAGCTCACCCTAACATTACATGTCCAAACTACTGTTAACCACTTGACATCCGCGCTATGGCTGAATGATGGCCACAGCGCGGATTTCAATTCCCGGGAGGACGTCATATGACGGCCTCCCCTGTGCACGCTCCCAGGGTGCGTGCGGAGCTTGCTGTGATCACCAAGTCACTGAGACTCGGGTGATTAGCGATCCGAGTAAGGGGCGGGTCCCGGCCCCTTACCATGTGATCAGCTGTCAGCCAATGACAGCTGATCATATGATCAAAACAAAAGCTCGGTGATCGTTTTTTTTTCTCCTCACGCTGACAGCGGAGGAGAAAAAAAAAGCCGATCACCGGCTTATCTTAAAGGAACATCGGTCCCGAAAAGTCAGAGGCAATTATGCCTCATGTATGCCACCTTGCAATGCCCACAAGTGCCACCTGTCAATGCCCATAAGTTCCACCTGTCAATGCCCATAAGTGCCACCTATCAATGCCCATAAGTGCCACCTATCGAAGCCCACAAGTGCCACCTATTAATGCCCACCAGTGCCGCCAATCAGTGCTACCTTAAAGTGCTGCCTATCAGTGTAAACCATCAGTGCCCATCACTGCCACCCATCAGGGTGGCACACGTACGCATTTTCCGATGAAAAGCTCTCATCAGGCTTTTGCTGGCCGAATTTCCGATCGTGTGTACGCGGGATAATAAGCATTCACTTTGTAGTAAGCAACTTCACTGAAAAGCTGAAGGACCTTGTATACTTTAGGAAGGGAACAGGCTGGGTTTGATAGAGTAAGTATCACGTCATCAGCAAACAGTGAGATGACATGGTGGGATTTTTGGGAAGGAATACCGCTTATATCAGGATGGGTTCTAATTCTTTCTGCTAGGGGTTCCATGATAAGGGCTAAGATTTATGGAGACAATGGGCATCCCTGCCGTGTTCCGTTAGTGATTTTAAAGTTCTTGGAGAACATGCCTTCCGTAAATACATAGGCAGAGGGTGAGGGTGAGGAATATAGGGCAGAGATGGCCGAGTGCATTGGACCCTTTACAACAAAATTTGTACATGTAACCCCCATGTACTCTGTCAAAGGCCTTCTCTGCATCCAACACAAGGAGCAGAAAAGGTCTTTTGGATTTTTTCATTAGGTATATGCATCTGGGGCCTGGTGTCCAGAATCAAAACCCACCTGATCCGGATTGATCAGTCTTGGTAGAATTTTTGCTAATCTGTTAGCTATCAGTTTAGCATAGATCTTCACATCTACATTAAGCAAGGAGGTAGGATGAAAATTCTGCGGTGTGTTAGGTTCTTTATCTGTTTTAGGAAGAGTAATAATGGTGGCTGTTAACATTTTGGCTCTAGACATAGTGGCACTGAAGACTTGAAGTAAATACAGTGACAATTTTTTTTTATTACAGGTACTTACATAGCGCTGCCAATTTATGCAGCACTTTACATATATATTGTACATTCACATCAGTCCCTGCCCTCAGGGAGCTTACAACCTAAGGTAACTAACACACATTCATACATACTAGTGCCAATTTAGACAGGATCCGATTAACCCACCAGCATGTCTTTAGAGTGTGGGTGGAAACCAGTGTACCCAGAGGAAACCCATGCAGGCACAGGGAGAACATGCAAACTCCAGGCAGATGGTGTTATGGTTGGGATTCAAACCAGTGACCCTTTTGCTGCTAGGTGAAAGTGCTAACCACTATACCACTGTGCTGCCCAACCACTACACCACTGTGCTACCCAAAAATGTCATTAAATAGTTGATAGTACTCCGAGTAACCAGCAGGTCCTGGTGATTAATTTTTAGGTACATGAGAATGGTTGATTTAGTTGGGATAGATCTTATTGGGAGAGTGTAGGTAAGGAAACTGATGCAAAAAATTCAGAAATAGTTTCATCCGAGGGTTGGTGGGTATCAGCATTGTTTTCTAAATTGTACAGCGATTCGTAGTAGTCACTGAAGGAATCAGTGATTTCTTTTGGGTTAAATACTTTATTACCTGTTTTGGGGTTGCCTGTACATATACGTCGGCATTTTGAAGAGGGATATCTCGGTAACGGCAGCAGCTGCTGCCACAACCAAGATATCCATCTTTACAGGAGGCGGTTCTGTTTACGATAATGGTGGTCTCTGCGGCGGGTTCGTTTGTAGCGGAAGAGGCGATCGGGTCCTGCAGTGTGATGGGTATGGAGACGAGTGAGGCTAAGATGGCCCCCACTCGTCTCTATACCATAGGAGGGCGGAAGCGATGTCAAAACGTCATACGTCTTAAAGGAACATTGTTTTCAATGTCATTTTTTCAAATGACATTTTTTTTTCTTTTTTTTTTATTGCATTTAAGTCCAAATATGATATCTGAAGACTTTTTGACCCCAGATCTCATATTTAAGAGGACATATCATGCTTTTTTCTATTACAAGGGATGTTTACATTCCTTGTAATAGGAATAAAAGTGATCCATTTTTATTTAAAACAGTGTAAAATTGAATAAATTCAAGTAAAATAAATAAGAATTTTTTTTTTAATACACCCCGTCCCGACGAGCTCGCCCACAGAAGCGAATGCATACGTGAGTAGCGCCCACATATGAAAAAGGTAGTCAAACCAAACATGTGAGGTATTGCCGCTATCGGTAGAGCGTGAACAATAATTCTGTAATTCAAAAGATGCAACCTGTAGAATTTTTTAAATGATGCTTATGGAGATTTTTGAGGGTAAAAGTTTGACGCCATTCCACGAGCGGGCGCAATTTTGAAGCATGACATGTTGGGTATCAATTCACTTGGCGTAACATTATCTTTCACAATATAAAAAAAAATTGGGCTAATTTTACTGTTATCTTATTTTTGTATTAAAAAAAGTGTTTTTTTTCCCAAAAAAGTGCGCTTGTAAGACCCCTGCGCAAATACGGTGTGAAAAAAAGTATTGCAATGACCGCCATTTTATTCTCTAGGGAGTTAGAAAAAAAAAAACAATATATATATAATGTTTGGGGGTTCTAAGTAATTTTCTAGCAAAAAAAACAGTTTTAAACATGAAAACACTGAGTCTCAAAAACAGGCTTGGTCCTTAAGTGGTTAAAGCGGTTTGGTACTCAAAATGACAACTTTATCTTATTTAAATCAGTTATTGTAATAGATGCTCAAACGATCATTAAAAAAAAAAAAAAACATATGCATTAATTACCGTTTAGTAGTCATTCTAATGCCCCGTACACACGTTCGGACTTTGTCCGCCGGACCTAGTCCAGCGGACAAACCGCCGGACTTTCCGAGCGTGTGACTTGCCCACACGCGCCCGGACTTCTCCGGCGGACAATCCGCGGGAAAAACTCTGCGGGACTTTTGAAAATGAACGGACTTGCCCACACACGGAGCAGTCCATTCATTTAGAACGTAACTGCAGGTAGACGGGGCTAGCGAAGGCAGTGAATGCCGCCGCGCTAGCCCCGTCACCTGGTATGGATTTAAAGGGAATCTCCACGCCAAAAAAATGGCCTGGAAAGGGGCTGGGGACGAGCGAGCGCCCCCCCCTCCTGAGCCGTACCAGGCCGCGTGCCCTCAACATGGGGGGTGCCCTGGGGAAAGGGGGGCCGTTGGTTGTCGGGGTCTGTGGGCGGGGGCTCATCGGAATCCGGGGAGCCCCCTTTAATAAGGGGGCCCCCAGATCCCGGCCCCCCACCCTATGTGAATGAGTATGGGGTACGATGTACCCCTACCCATTCACCTAAGGTGTAAAGTGTAAAAAAAAAAAAAAACACACAATTTTGTAAAAATATTTTATTGCACTGCTCCGGGGGTCTTCTTCCGTCTTGGGGGGTCTTCTCGCCGGACTCCTCCGCTCATTTACCTAGCTCTTTTACCGAGCAGAGGAGCCCAGCTACCTTCTTCGTCGTCGACGTCGTCGACCCTGTCCCCTTGTCCCTATATAAGTCCGAGCACAGCGCGGCTCTGCCATTCCGGCCAGAGAGAGCGACGAGTCAACATCGGAAGAAGAAGAAGAAGAAGAAGAAGAAGAAGAAGAAGAAGAAGAAGGTGGTGGCGGCGGCGCAGAAAACAACGACAGCGGCAAGAACAGAAGAGACCCCGGAAGACCCCCGAAGACCCCCGAAGGCGGATCGAGACCCCCAGACGACGGCGTAGACGACGAAGAAGGTAGCTGGGCTCCTCTGCTCGGTAAAAGAGCTAGGTAAATGAGCAGAGGAGTCCGGCGAGAAGACCCCCCAAGACGGAAGAAGACCCCCGGAGCAGTGCAATAAAATATTTTTACAAAATTGTGTGTTTTTTTTTATTTACACTTTACACCTTAGGTGAATGGGTAGGGGTACATCGTACCCCATACTCATTCACATAGGGTGGGGGACCGGGATCTGGGGGCCCCCTTATTAAAAGGGGCTCCCGGATTCCGATAAGCCCCCGCCCGCAGACCCCAACAACCAACGGCCAGGGTTGTCGGGAAGAGCCCCTTGTCCTCATCAACATGGGGACAAGGTGCTTTGGGGTGGGGGGGCCGCACGGCCCCCCCTTTCCCCAGGGCACCCCCCATGTTGAGGGCACGCGGCCTGGTACGGCTCAGGAGGGGGGGGGGCGCTTGCTCGTCCCCAACCCTTTCCTGGCCTGCCGGGCTGCGTGCTCGTATAACGGTCTGAGATGGATTTGGGGGGGACCCCACGCCGTTTTTTCAGCGTGGGGATTCCCTTTAAATCCATGCCAGGTGACGGGGCTAGCGCGGCAGCATTCACTGCCTTCGCTAGCTCCGTCTACCTGAAGTCACGTGCTAAATGAACGGACTTTCCGATAATCGGCAAGTCTGTTCATTTCCAAAAGTCCGGCGGACTAGCATACTAATGGCGGGATTGTCCGCCGGACTGCCAAGTCCAGCGGATAATTTTAAAACAAAACTTAAAACCTAGTCCGCCGGACTTTTGGCGCCAAAAAGTCCGCCGGCGCCCACATACGGGGGGATTGTCCGGCGGACTTCAGTCCGGCGGACAATCCCGCGGGAAAGTCTGTTCGTGTGTACGCGGCATTAGAATGACTTCCGGGCTCTCCTCCCGTGGGAGTAGACGTGGTTTTCGCCTTTCCCCGGCTCCGCAATGACCCCTGGGAGCTATGTAACAGTATTCTCAAGAAGCAGTGGGGGACACCGTCTTCCTGAAATCTTGTGAGATTTTGGACGGAAGGCGCCGGTCACGCTGCTCGCTGAGATAACTGAGCATGCGCGGGATTGAGCGGTGAATGCTGGGAGCACAGCATTCACCGCATCCGCTTCAAATGCCCACAAGCAAAATGGAAACGCCCGAGAGGATTTTTTATAAGTTACAGTCAAGGATGAAATTGGCGATCCCGGGATAAAAACCCAGCAACAGGTGAGTGCTACAGTTATAGTGTTATCAGAAAACAATGACACCAAAAAAAAAGATAGGTCCGCGGAATCCAGCTTTAAGGTAGGTTATTTTTTGTTTGTTCGTTTTTTCTTTTAGCTGAGTAGCCAAAAGTTTCCCTGCTCTATTACCATATCGATAAGATTGGGCTTTTAATGCTCTGATCGATTTATCATGTTGGAATAGTAAGAAGGATCTTAAATCTTGTCTGGCCTGATATATTTTGTAACTAGTGGTTTGAGAAGTGGAAAATTTAATAACTATCTTCCAATTTGGAAATGGTGGACAGAAGGTCTTTTAGCCGCTCTGTCCGTTGCCGCTTCATTTTAGCAGTAAGTTGTATGAGTAGACCCCTAAAATACACCTTGTGGGTATTCTATAACGTGAAGGGATCTTCGACTGAAAGGGCGTTGAGTTCAAAAAATTTGTTTAGTGCTGTCCAAATTTGTCTTTTGTTCTCTGGTTGAGACAACGTAAAAAATGTTGTTGCGCCACCGGTTCGCCCTTGTTTCAGTACGAAGATTCCCCACAGTTATGGAAATTGGGGCATGGTCAGACCACGTAATATAGTGAATGTTCGATTTTGCAACCTTCTGAAGTAAAAACTTGTCAACAAGGAATAAGTCTATCCGAGAGTATGTATGATGAGCCTTGGAGAAGAAAGTGAAGTCCCTTTCTGATGAATGTTGACATCTCCATATGTCATAAAGATTGGATGAGGAGATGAAATGAGCCAGAGTTGCTCTACATTTCCTATGTCGCTTGGCCCCGGAAAGGTAATACAATTAAATGTCCTTTCCTCAATGTGGATATTTTTTTCCAGATTTTATTTAAAAATTTAATTTGTTTGGTATTAGGAAGGTATAAATTGACTAGAGTATATTTAACTTGGTTTATTTCGCAGATTAGGATTATGAATCTGCCAGCAGTGTCCATGTGGGCCTCCAATTGAGTGAATTGAACAGAGTCTTTAATGGCAATGGCCACAACTCTCTTTTTAAATGGACCATTTGACATGTGGTAATTGGCAAGTCAAAATTAGTTTCCTGGTAACAAATTATGTCACACTTAAGGTTGCAGGGTTCTTTGCAGGCCATTTGCCTTTTGAATGGGCTATTTAGGCCTTTTACATTCAGCAAAGAAATTTTGAAAGCCATGACCAAATGGTGTTTGGATCTCAGAAAATGTTATAGTATTGGTTTATAGATAAGGTAAAGGAGTACAGTCACACAGGTACCTGATTAAGGAAACTTCAAGTGTTCAACAACCACATTCGGAAGACGGAGAGTCAGTTCCTAAGGTAGATGAATCGATCGGTCAGAGGGGCTCCTGGATGTGGAAGGTCTATAGATGGAAAACTTCTTCAGCAAGATACCGTTACTGCAAAAAGAAAACATAAACAGGAAAACAAGGATAAAAACAGGCGATTTGTAACTAGAATCTGTGCCGAATAAGCCTGCGCAATTTGTGGGGTCAACAAAAAAATAGAGGCCTTTGGAGTCTGTGTATACAATCTTTAATTAAGTCCTCCAGTGGTGCCCCTGGAAGAGCAATTTTTAATACCTTTGTGAAGTAGTTTTGCAGATCAGGACGTTTAATCGATTCTGGTATTTCCCAAATCTTGATGTTGTTACGTCTCAAGCGATCCTCTAAATCTGCGAGTTTCATCTTCATCCACCAAATCCCATCATCCCTGTCATTATGGGTGTCCACCAGGTCATTAAATGTGGAAGTGAACTCTCCCATCTTTGATTCAATATGGGTTACTCTGTTGTTAACTTCTGATACCTCAGATTTAAATTGCTGTGCCAGAGATAATATATCTGTATGCAGAGTTGATATCAGTGATATAAGCATGTCCTTCAAAGTGGTATCAAGGACTGGCATGTCTGTTGTGGGGGAATCTGAGATGGAGTCCTGCAACTCCCTGTTGTCATCTAGAGATGAGTTAAGCTGGCTTACCTCTTGATCAGCAGTTAAGTGATGATTTCTCTTTTGCTTGCTCTTTGCATGGCTGGAAGAAGATGAGGGAGGGTGAGATTGAGCGTTCTTCCCTTGCTTCAAGCCTTTGTTGTTGGCTGAGTGCTGCTGGGATGCTGTGCTGTGCCCCTGTGAGGATCCTTGTGGAGTGCTGACAGGGCCTCCGGAGCGATCTTGGTTTGTGATGCGGCGTGGCTGGGAGCAGAAATCAAGGATTTTCCCAGGTTTCGCCCAGTCTCTTATCTTTCTGGAAGACATCAGGGGATGTGCCCACAGCTCCGTGTCCCTGTGGCGGAGCAAAACAAGGCTTCATGTCACTCTGGAACACTCCTGGCAACCCACTATGGAGAGGAGCTGATTTAGTATGCAACCATCCGCTCGGCCAACTAGCCACACCCCCTGGATTGCAAGCTTTTATATTATGGCCACATTAAAAACTATTACCTATAGGTACTTATAGGTTAAAGGATGTATGCAACATGCCTCCCAGCCTTCTTGTTCCATAAACATGCTCAGATGGCAGTAAGGTTGTGTCTGAGAATTGAGCAATGAAAATAAAAGTCCTTTACTTTGTATTTACTATATTTACTTAAATCAATCATCTCTATGTAAGTCACAAAATGTATTTATAAGTACCTATTAAATAAAGTGAAGCACAATTAATATGCAATGCCTTCATATTATCTGTTTTTATGGAAGGGGCAGCTTTTAGCAGTGGGTGAACCTGGCTTCTTCCAGCTGTCAAGACTTTTTATTGCTCTCTGTTCATAATCCAAACACACATTCAAACCCACAAAATGGATTAGAATAAAATATTATTAAAGTTTAATAAAACACACATTTTGACCATATAATTAAAAAACACTGAAAATACTTTGTGCTTGATAATTTTCCTAAAATGTGGCAATAAATTCAACTGCAGAAACAGTCCAAGTGAAAACAGTCTAAATAGAGAAAATACATATTTCCTTTGAGGATACCTGAGAATAGTTCCATCTGCAGCAAGTTTAAGAATGTTTCCTTCTTCCAAATCCATCATCAAGCCTTTGGCCCTAAAACAATCAGTAGAAAGAAAATGTGTTACTAAATTCTGAGAAGGACATTCCTTCAATCATTCATCCTTTTGGCATTTAATGTAATCATTTCATTTTGTGGTTGTGTATTTGTGCACTCTGTTTCGACTCTGTTTAAACTTTTAAGACAATGCATGTTGGTACTGCAAAAAAAAATAAAAAGCTTACAAACTATACTATGCAAACACATGGGGTGCTGGGTCACACATTGAATGATACTCGTATGAATGTGTATGAGGAATCTAAAAAACAAAGTCATTCAGGAGTGCCACATGTTATCTCCAAAGTCACAAGAACAGACATAGTAGTAAAAAAAACTGTTTATTTATCCAAATGGTGTAGGCAATATATTGCACATAAAAAGGTTTAACCACTTTAGTACAGGGCACTTTCACCCCTTTCTGCCCAGGCCAATTTTCAGCTTTCAGCTGACGAGGTGACACTGATGGGCACTGATGAGGAGGGACTAATATGCAGCACTGATAGGCGACACTGATGGGCACTGATAGGTGCCACTTATAGGCACTGATAGGTGGCACTGATGGACAGCCTTTATGGGCACTGATAGGCGACACTGATGGGCACTGATAGGTGGCACTGATGTGCACTGATAGACAACACTGATGGGCACTAATGGGCAGCACTGACGAAGTGGGCAAGGGGTTTAAAATGAACAGGCTTTCTGATAGTACAACAGTGCTCACAGAATGAGCTTTGGCACAGTCCCTTATAATCTCCACTTGAAGTACATGTGACAGGGTGACAATATCGAACAATTGTAAGACAGAGACAGAGGGTTGTCATCTCATACCAGGAGGTGCTCCACAAAGAAATTCGTTACAGGATTACAAGGTATTATTTTGATGAAAACTGTAGATTCAAAAATAGTTAGAATGAATTAATAAAAAATGGGTTTACAAGTGCTTTAACCACAAGGTGGTGCACTTTCTCTACAAAGATATGCAAATGCACAAATCTTTACTATGACAAAGCTAAATTATGTTTTCCTTTTCTTGGCTTATTGAATACATAATATTGAGTTCTTTGACCATGAGATGCATTGTAATCATAATAGTCATTAACTATTTAAATCCTTATAGCTGCTTACCCCTCATGGGTCACAGTCCATTTCAGATCTCAGCTATAAGACTACTGATATGGCAAAACAGTTTTTATTACTTTTTATGCTGAAGGGGAAGTTATATTCTGTGATTTGTCTTAATGACACTAACATTTTTTTTCCTGTACCAAATTTGGTAGAGCTATTTACAAGTAAAATACATTTTAAAGCTGTATTACAGGTATGCATATTTTTATATAGTTACATTGGTCCTGCTTAGACCGAGGTAGGTATGTATGTGCCATACATGGCTGATTACCATGAAATCTGGAAATCACCATAGTGGGACGAGGTTATTCACTCAGGATAGTTGCCATTCATATAACACTTTGGGGTTGATTTACTAAAGGCAAATCCACTGTGAACTACAAATGCACTGCAAGTGCACTTGGAAGTGCAGTCGCTTTAGATCTGAGGGGAAGATCTGAAATGAGCCGAAGATCATGTGCAAGCCAAATTGCAGTTTTTTTTTTTTTCTTTGCATGTCCCCCTCAGATCTACAGCGACTGCACTTCCAAGTGCATTTGCAGTGCACTTGTAGTGCAGAGTGGATTTGCCTTTAGTAAATAACCGCCTTTGCATTCGCTCAATAAATGCAAAGAATTCTCTGATTAGACAAAGCGTTCATTCCACCAGTGGCGGCTTGTCCATAGGGGGCACGGGGGCGCCGCCCTCCCCCCCCCCAGGCAGTCACCAAAAAAAAGCCCTTTAAAAAAAAAAATGAAAAAGATAATTTAAGTGCACTGTGTTCGGGGGCCGGACACAGTGCCCTATGGAAAGCGTGACGCCTATGCAATCACAAAATTGCAGACGAGATGCTTCATTTGCAGGGTTTTGACCTGCTTTGTGGCTCAATGGATTGCGCCGGATTACTTCCCCCCGTAGTATCATTACGGGTGCTTTGTTCTAGCTTGACACCACCCTAGGACATAGGCGGTGCTTTCCCTCCATGTTACA
This sequence comes from Lithobates sylvaticus, assembly GCA_028564925.1. Lineage (NCBI taxonomy): Eukaryota > Metazoa > Chordata > Amphibia > Anura > Ranidae > Lithobates > Lithobates sylvaticus. The sequence goes on from CM053028.1 coordinate 259,584,558, forward strand.
ATGTCACTTCCGGTTTCCCTGTGCCAGTGATAAACCGGAAGGGACGTCAGCAGCTCCGTGGAATGCACGGCCCGAGTGGAGCTATTTTGTTAAGCAATGTGTCTGCAGTGCACTGTCAGTGTGTAGTATGAGTAGGCAACTGGTACCAGTTTTTAAAAAGTATTTATGTATGTATGCATGTATGTAAATATGTGTATGTGAGCTTATGTGTGTATGCCTGTGTATATGTATGTGTGTTTGTATGTATGTAAATATGTGTGTTTATGTATGTGACCTTATGTATGAATGTGTGTGTATATACTGTATGTGTGTATGTGAGTGTATGTGCGTATATGAAAGTTTGTGAGTTTATGTATGTGCCTATGTATGTATATGTATGTATGTTACTTTTAACTGATAGGGCCCTTGAATGTGACTGGGTATATTTCCTGCTGTGACTGAAGGCGCTGCAGCTGGGGGTGGTAAAAACATAGCTCTACCGCATGTTTTCACTGTCCCCAAACCTAATGTGTGAATGAGCCCCTAGGCTTGGATCACATCTGTGTATCTGTGTGCTGGGTGTAGGGATGTCCTACCCAAAAAAACACAGGAAAGTACTCCCTGACACTTAAAAAATATCCCACCGACTTTCAGATGCCATTGTGATCAGATAAACAGTATTATTCACAGATGGTTGGTCAGTGGTCATAATCTTATGGCTGATTGATGTATGTGACTTGTGTGTATATACATTGTACATATATGACTTTTGTGTACATACAGTAATTGACTTGTGTGTACATTGTATACAATGTACATATGCAGTATATGACGTTAGTAGATACATTGTACATAGAAATGACCTGTGGAGTATACATTGTACATATATGACCTGTGGGTATACATTGTACATATATGACCTGTGGGGTATACATTGTAAAAATATGACCTGTGGGGTATACATTGTACATATATGACCTGTGGGGTATACATTGTCTGTAAGGCTGTGCTATATACCATGATCTGCGAGGTTGCGCTATATACCATCATATGCAAGGCTGTGCTATACCATGATCTGTGAGGCTGTGCTATATATCATGATCTGTGAGGCTGCGCTATACCATGATCTGTGAGGCTGCGCTGTATACCATGATCTGTGAGCCTGTGCTATATACCATGATCTGCGAGGCTGTGCTATATATCATGATCTGCAAGGCTGTGCTATATATCATGATCTGCAAGGCTGTGCTATATATCATGATCTGCAAGGCCGTGCTATATGTCATGATCTGTGAGGCTGCGCTATACCATGATCTGTGAGGCTGCGCTGTATACCATGATCTGTGAGGCTGCGCTATATACTATGATCTGTGAGGCTGCGCTATATACCATGATCTGTGAGGCTGCGCTATACCATGATCTGTGAGGCTGTGCTATATACCATGATCTGTGAGACCGCGCTATATACCATGATCTGTGAGGCCGTGCTATATACCATGATCTGTGAGGCTGCGCTATACCATGATCTGTGAGGCTGAGCTATATACCATGATCTGTGAGGCTGCGCTATATACCATGATCTGTGAGGTTGCGCTATACCATGATCTGTGAGGCTGTGCTATATACCATGATCTGTGAGGCTGCGCTATATACCATGATCTGTGAGCCTGTGCTATATAACATGATCTGTGAGGCTGCGCTATATCATGATCTGTGAGGCTACACTATATACCATGATCTGTGAGGCTGCGCTATACCATGATCTGTGAGGCTGCGCTATATACCATGATCTGTGAGGCTGCGCTATACCATGATCTGTGAGGCTGTGCTATATACCATGATCTGTGAGACCGCGCTATATACCATGATCTGTGAGGTTGCCTTATATACCATGATCTGTGAGGCTGCGCTATATACCATGATCTGTGAGGCTGTGCTATATACCATGATCTGTAAGGCTGAGCTATATACCATGATCTGTGAGGCTGTGCTATATACCATGATCTGTGAGGCTGAGCCATATACTCTGTCCTGTGATGCTGAGCTATATACTCTGTCCTGTAATGCTGGGGCTATACACTCTGTCCTGTGATGCTGAGCTGTATACTCCTGACACTATGGGTGGAAGCAAGTGGAATACACTTGCAGTGCACTTGTAGCGCAAAGTCGATTTGCCTTTCGTAAATAACCCCCCTAGTTCTGTCCTCTATGGCTACCTGCGAATGCTCCCTACCAAGGCAACTTACAAAATTTTGCTTGGAGTCTCTTTCCCAGGTGCACACATGTAAGGGTGGCTCCATAAGACCATGCAAGGCAACAAAGCCACCGAAAAAAAGAAACTGACGCCAGGGTTCTTTGGACCAGCTCATTTAAGAAGTATTTAATGAAAAAAAATCAGCAGACAAGGTAAGTGCTGGGGTAAGATGCTGTAATTTCTATAAAAATGTAAGCACTTGTATGTATGAATGTAACACTTTAACTACTTAAGGACCACCCCACTTACATATACTGTGGCAGGATGATTTTTTTCTTCGGCTCCAGGGAGCGTGTGCTCGCCGCCGGAGCCCCGCTCCAGCTGTGATTGGACACAGCAGGAGCCAATCAGCAGGTCCGGCAGACGCAATGTTCACCATGACCCGCCGATCGTTCTGAGGAGAGACAGAACGGCAGTCTGCCTATGTAAACAAGGCAGAGCGACTTTCTGCCAGAGGGGAAAACACAGATCTCTGTTTTCTTTTAGTCAAAGCACATCCCCCATAGTTAGAAAGCACCCCCTAGGGATACACTTAACCGTTTGATCGCCCCTGATGTTAACCCCTTTCCTGCCAGTGTTATTAGTACAGTAACAGTGCATTTTTTTTTAGCACTGATCACTTTAATATTGTCACTGGTCCCCAAAAAGTGTCAAACGTGTCAGTTAGGTGTCCGATTTGTCCACCGCAATGCCGCAGTCCAATTAAAAATTGATGATCGCCGTCATTACTAGTAAAAAAAATCCATAAAAACATCCAATAGTTTGTAGACGCAATAACTTTTGTGCAAACCAATCAATATAAGTATTTGGGGATTTTTTTTTAGCAAAAATATATAGCAGAATACATATTGACCTAAATTGATGAAGAAATTAGATTTCTTCCATTTTTTTTATTGGGTATGTTTTATAGCAGAGACTAAAAAATATATCTTTTTTTTTTCAAAATTGTCAGTCTTCTTTTTTTTTTTGTTTCATACATTTTTAGTCTTTTTTTGTTTATAACGCAAAAAAAGAAAAAGCGCAGAGGTGATCCCATACCACCAAAAGAAATCTCTATTTAAGGGGAAAAAAGGACAATTTTACTTGGGTGTTGCACGACCGCACAATTGTCAGTTGTAGAAAAGCAGTGCAGTATCGCAAAAAAAATTTTACTGGTCAGGAAAAACTTTTCCTTAGCTGAAGTGGTTAACCTATCTATTTTCCAATTGCACTTTTATTTTTGTTTTATTGTTCTCATGTTTTAATGAATCAATACCATAGATTAAAAGTCTATAGACTGATATGTAAGGAAAGCATGCAAAATATTACAATATAATTAGCTATTTCAACAGCTCTGGTTTTTAAAACACTGCATTCTTTACAGTAAAGGCTAATGCCCCATACACACGGTCGGAAATTCCGACCACAAAATCCGTCATATTTTTTTAGACGGATTTTGTCCGACACTGGTGTTGCATACACACGGTCGGACAAAGTTGTCGGAAAATCAGATCATTCGGAACGTGGTGACGTTCGTTGCGTACGATGGGACTACGTAGAGGCTAGTAGCCAATAGCTTTGGTCTTGTAATGAGATCTGAGCATGCATGGCACTTTGTCCGTCGGAATTCGCTACACACGATCGGAAAAAGTCCGATAGGACTTTGTTGTCGGAAAATTTGAGAGCAGGATCTCAAACTTTCCGACGGAAAAAGTCCGATGGAGCCCACACACGGCCGGAATTTCCAACAACGTGGTCCACCTTTGGAAAATGCTGCATGTTATACCAACTTAGATGGTAACATGTAACATGTTCCAGCCACCACCCTCCCCCACACAGTCGCGTCATTAAATCACATTTGTTAATGTAGAAACTACAAGTCTCGACTGCCACCGCAGCAGATGCCTTGTAGTTTTCAATGGCCTATGGGTGCACTGGTCAGCACATTCGTAGTCCTTTCACATAACCTTTAGCTTTCCAAATGAAAGCCTGTACAGATGTATGGGCAGAAAGCTGGAAGACATTTCTGTAGGTGCCTGACAATGCACCCTCAATTCACCGATCGTGGGTGCAATGCTTTACAGGCTCCTGTGGGGAAAAATAATAAATGCATATTTTTCCCCCATAAAAGTGAACTTAGCCTTACATTTTGACTTCTTTAAATTGCCTACAGATGAGAGAGATATTGCTAGATCTGGCCAACTGTGATTTGTGAATGGGCACTCTTTACCTCTATACATAAACTAAAAAGCGTAATATGTGAAAAATATCAACCCTCACTGTGGGAACCCAACATTCAAAAAACAAACAAGGGTGCACACACCCACGCACCGAATAAGCCGCAGTGATAGAACCAGTATCCAAAAGAAATTGTGTGTGTTTAATACTTATAAGTGGAGGCTTGGCTCCGGACTGCAAACCGCAAATTTGAACTAATGCTTATTTCCCTTAAACATCAAATTAGAGCTCACTTCTAGAGAGACATAAAGAGTCTCCAGTCCTCCACTTGTAAGTGGAGGCTGGGGTTCTAACATACTCTTTAGATAAAGCCTCTAACCACTGACTGTGGCTCATATGTTCTAGTCAGTTTATTTAACCACTTCAGCCCAGGAAGGATTTACCCCCTTCCTGACCAAGCCCTTTTTTGCGATACGGAACTGCGTCACTTTACCTAACAATTGCGCAGTTGTGCGACGTTGTACCCAAACAAAATTGATGTCCTTTTTTTCCCACAAATAGAGCTTTCTTTTGGTGGTATTTGATCACCTCTGCGGTTTTTATTTTTTGCGCTATAAACAAAAAAGAGTGACAATTTTGAAAAAAAAGCTATATTTTTTACTTTTTGCTATAATAAATATCCCCAAAAATTATATAACAAAACAAATTTATTCCTTAGTTTAGGCCAATATGTATTCTTCTACATATTTTTGTTAAAAATCGCAATAAGCGTATATTGATTGGTTTGCGCAAAAGTTATTGCGTCTACAAAATAGGGGATATATTTATGGCATTATTATTACTATTTTTTTTATTAGTATCAGCGCCAATCTGGGATTTTTATTGTGACTGCGACATTGCGGCAGACATATCGGACACTTTTGACACTATTTTGGGACCATTGACATTTATACAGCGATCAGTGCTATAAAAATGCACTGATTACTGTGTAAATGTCACTGGCAGGGAAGGGGCTAAACACTAGGGGACGATCAAGGGGTTAAGCGCTTTCCCTCAGTGTGTTCTAACTGTAGGGGGGGTGGGCTCACTAGAACATGACAGAGATCACTGCTTCCGATCACTGGGAGCAGAAGATCCCTGTCATGATTCTAGGCAGAACAGGGAAATGCCTTGTTTACGCTCCCCGTTCTGCCTCTCCGTGCCATGATCCCGGGCCAACAGCGAGTCCTCTGGACCCGCGGGCATGCTCCAGCCTGGTGCAGCGGACACATGCGCATGCCCGCTAGCCCCCGATGACAGAGTGACGCACGGGTAATTCGTTTTGCGAACCCATGCCACTTTTCCAACGTATATAGGCGACATTAAATGACATTTATTTTTTTTTTTTTTTTTTTATTGTATTTTTGTGTAAATATGAGATCTGAGTTCTTTTTGACCCCAGATCTCATATTTAGGAGGTCCTGTCATGCTTTTTTACATTCCTTGTAATAGGAATAAACGTGACTGACACAATTTTTTTTTTTTTTTTTTTAAAGAACAGTGTAAAAATAAAAAAATAAAAGGTAAAATAAATAAGAAAAATATTTTTTTTTAAACGCGCTCCGTCCCTCCGAGCTCGCGTGCAGAAGAAAACGAATATGTAAGTAGCGCCCGCATATGAAAACGGTGTTCAAACCACACATGTGAGGTATCGCCGCGATCGTTAGCGCGAGAGCAATAATTCTAGCCCTAGGCTTCCTCTGTAACTCCAAACATGCAACCTGCAGAATTTTTTAAACGTCGCCTATGGAGATTTTTAAGGCTAAAAGTTTCTCACCATTTAACGAGCGGGGGCAATTTTTTCAATAAAAAGTGCGCTTGAAAGCCCACTGCGCAAATACGGTGTGACAAAAAGTATTGCAACGACAGCCATTTTATTCTCTAGAGAAAAAAATATATAATGTTTGGGGGTTCTAAGTAATTTCCTAGCAATAAAAAAAATATTTTAACTTGTAAACAACAAGTTTGAAAAATAGGCCCGGTCCTTAAGTGGTTGAGGACAATTTTATTGTAACTTTTGCATAAAGTATATAGAGCTTTTTAAATGCATACTGCATTTCATACAGTATATTTGCTGTTTGGTTGAATTGTAATAGGGTTTTTAAAGGAAAATCATGTCAGAAGATGTTTGCCTTCATACTCTCTCCAATTGAAACTCTATTGGTGCCCTGTCTAAACAGAACATTCATGAAGGTGAAGGAAGATGGGATGGGTCACTGGATTCAGTTTTCTGTTAATTCGAACTTGGGTTTTGACTTGTCGATAATTGTTTGTTTTCTGCAAAGCAACTAAAAATGCCTTGAAAATAACCCTTAAAATGAGCTTACAACTTCACCTGTTGGCTTGAAATTGAAATATGAACATTTTTTATACAATATTTATTATTTAGTTGCCTAAAAAAAAAATATTTGTCAATGTATTTTATAGTCCTGGCCATAACAAATTAAGGAAAAAATGAACTGTGGAGAGAAAGGTAAAGTATGCTGTTATAGCATCCAATTATGTTTGGCAGAAGACATTTTTCAGTTTTCTGCTCAGCCTTCTCTTTTTCTATTTAACATTCATTTTTCTTGTTTGTACAGAAATATGACAGGTGTAAGAAAGGTCTGCAGACAGCTGTGTGAACCTGGCCTAGCTTCCTTATATTTTTCAGTTCATCAAAGCGAAACACTTGATAATTTTTAATAAAGATAAGTGGATTTATTGTTTTTAGGAAAAAAAAAATCCACACTACCCAGAAATATTATACACATTTGCAGTTTAGCCTAATTGTATCATTGGTCTATAACATTGAATAGTCCTTTTCTTTTTTAAGGAGACTGTAAAACTGAAGGCTTAGTTAGCAAGAGATAATAGACATTTTTATGAGAGGCTACTGCATTTGGAGTGATTGGAACATGCACACAGAACAAATTATAAATTAGCAGCTTTACTAAACCCCTCGATAGGTAAACACACAGACTAACCAGAGAAAATGACACATTCAAGTGTAATAATTATTTATTAGTGGTCTTAGCTGAACCAGTTTTTCTACAAAGACGTGCTACGTGCTAAGTGCTACAGCCAAGTGAAGATTTAGAGACCCTGAAGAAAATAAACCAGTTAAGCTGCAAGACTGGCTGTGAATGGATATAGCTTAAGTTCCAACTAAGTTGTAAAAAAAACAAAAAAAAAAACTGCCGTTGTCAAAGGTAAAATGAAATATACTGCATCTGTGACAGCACTGTAGCTCCCCAGAACAGTCCTGAAGTGCTGACCCTAGTTGCACAAACTCTGCTTCTGGTTAAGGATCATAGATCATCCTCCACTGGCATCAGTAGCAGCAAGGTTAAATTACTTGCACATTTATTTTATTATGGTTTATTGTTTGGTTTCATTTATTTTTTGTGCATGTTGGTGCATTTAAAATAAACATAAAACTCTAAATAAAAGTTGCTGGAAGGTAGAGATTTTTGGCAGCAGGGACATTACATAGCTCTTCTGCCAGAAATTTTACCTATTAATATTTGGTTTTATTTTCCATAGCAGGGATATGCAATTAGCGGACCTCCAGCTGTTTCAAAACTACAAGTCCCATCATGCCTCTGCCTCTGGGTGTCATGCTTGTGGCTGTCAGAGTCTTGCTATAACTCATGGGACTTGTAGTTCTGCAACAGCTGGAGGTCTGCTAATTGCATATCCCTGTTCTAGAGTTCAACTTTAATCATAAATCAAAAATGTACTGAATGCATGGCGTGAAGGGATGAGAGCACCAAGCTGCAAACAATGACCTAGTTATACATTTTTCTTGCTGCCAGGCAACACTGCTAACCACAGTTTAAAAAGTCCCAAATGAAGGGGATTCCCCTAGCGTTTTTTTTTTTATTTTTTTATTTCTACACTGTTTAGTGTATGCTGTGCATAGCTTCACATTATACCAAGTGCTCACACAGCACACAGGGTGTTCAACTTTACCTGGGAACAATCATGCAAATCAGGAGTTCTGACTACTTTCTAATCTGTGTGTTTGTGCAGTAATACCGCTCTTTCTCTTCCTTTACCTTCGCTTAATGACCTCACACTTTACTTGCTCCTGCTTCGGAACTGAACCTGATGCACTGACTTCGGAGAACCGCTTCTCCAAAACATGTCTATACTACTCTCCAACTTGTACACTGACTGCTCTAATCGTCTGTCAAATTAGACGATCCCAGAGACTGCCTTCTCACTCTCCTGCCAGGTTTGAACTGTCTTTTTTTTGTTCTTTAGGTTCTCTTACAGGGCTCGACTATGATAACCTAATTTATAACTACTTTCTTAGTTAAAGTGATATCCTTTATGAGTTCGTAGCTTACCTACGTGACCACACTTCCTACTATACGATCCCATATTCTCTTTTTGAATATTACACATTCACATCTCATTACCCGCCTTATAGTTCTGGACACTGCAAAGCGGATGCGTTATTTGGCAGACGACTACCTTGCTTTAGGTGGCCCATACATATATATCCGTATACAGTCACTAGCATCTACAAAGGTGTAACCCCTACATACGCCACCTAGTGGCACTATACTCCTAAATACTGCTAAGAACTGTTGTTCTAATGATACCACCTCTCTAATCCTCTCGCCAGTCTGCCTATATGAGGTGTCCATCTCACAAAACTGTACTTTACTGAAATTCTAGTGTTACCTTATTGGTATTGTTCCTATTCTATAATTACACACCACAAGGCTCTACTGTTCATACTATCTTGTGCTTCATGCTCACGATCCAACTCAGCTGACATTCGCGACTCTTAGGTCACCTTGGGTTCAGTGATCTTCTGTTTATTACCTGTTAATTGTTGATGCGTATTTATCACCGTTATCCGATCGGTGCTGCATTCCCACACATTACAACTCAAACCATCCAGTACACCTAATTGTCCCTCAAACTACCTCTGCAGAACATTCTTCCAACGACACTACGCCATCCCTGACAAAATTTCCAGTGAGTGCCTAGCCACCATGCTAACCCTGTTTAGCTACCTGATATACTGCTCGCAGTAATTATACTCCACATTCCTCCCCTCCTGCTTACACGCGACCACATTTATAACCCCACATTCTTCCTCATCTATGTTATGCTCCGCAGACATTGTAAACTCCATCTGCACAGGCTACAGGTTTGACGAGTATCGTTTGTTACTTCTTCTTCTCTTCCAAACCACCTCCCACAAAGTGGCTATAGCTCCAACCTTTATCACATTCACACATTGAAACTACCAAACGCCACTAATCCTCTCCGACTCTCACCCAACCTCCTGGGACAGGTGAGCAGGTTCTCCACTGTTGTCGGATTTCCCCTGACCCTTCGAGTACTATATCTAACCTATATAGATACTCTACCCCCCCCCCCCTCTTCTTAAACTTACCTTTCACCTTACACGTCTACCGTGATAACTCCTAATTCACTCTAACTACCAAGACCACCGCTTTTACTCACCACAGCTCCCACGATCTCTATATTTTTACACTTCATCATTACCTATACTGTACTCTCACAATGACCTCGAGATCCACTTCCACCCAACTTGCCCAACTTAAAATTGTCTCCCTGAATGTTAAGGGATTGAATATCCCGGAAAAGAGATCTCAATTACTCCTCTCCATGCAAAAAAGTAAAGCAGATATTTTATTTCTTCAGGAAACTCATTTTCGATCCGACTCAATTCCAAAACTATACAATCACTACTACCCAACAGTCTTTCACTCCACGACCGCTGACTCAAAATCTAAAGGGGTTTCCATTTTAATTTCTAAACGCTGCCCCCTTCTAGAAACCACCACAATATGCGACGAGACGGGAAGATTCATTTTCTTGAAAGGTTCTTACAACGGGAAAATGCTTACCCTGGCAAATCTCTATGCACCGAACGTCCGTCAAGTCCCTTTCTTCCAAAACACTATACAAAAACTGACAGACTTCCATGAAGGCACCTTGATACTAGGTGGTGACTTCAATGTCCCACTGAACCCTACACTTGATACATCCAATGGCACCTCATCGCTCCCATACTCGGCCCTCAAAGCAATAAAATCTCAACTTCAAACCCTCCTACTTCATGACTCCTGGCGCACCTTGTACCCAGACACGAAAGATTACACATTCTATTCGCCTCCCCATAACAAATATTCTAGAATTGATTACCTCTTCATATCACAAAATGACCTTCAACAAGCTTCTATCGACCCGATGATTATCTCAGACCACCATCCAATATCTCTGACAATTACATCCCCATCCAATCACATCCCCTCAAATTCTTGGAGATTAGACCCTTCCCTTCTCACTGATCCAGCGATAGCCCAGGAAATTGAACATGGAATCACACACTATTTTGCGGAGAACAAGGCGGCTGATACATCTCCTCTTACTAACTGGGAAGCACACAAATGTGTAATACGAGGAATCTTCATCTCAGCTGCTGCTAAACGTAATAGAGCTGCCCGTAAACATTTCTATGACCTGTCCAACAAAATTAGACTGTTAGAAGCAACACATAAACGTACTAAAGCACTATCTACATTACATACCCTGACCCAAGCCAGAAAAGAACTGTTAGAACTACTGGATAAAAAAATTAAACGGAAATACATACTCACCCAAAAGACCTTTTATGAATTTGGCAATAAAGCGGGCAAATTGCTAGCAAGAGCCCTACAATCCAAAAAAGCTAAGAATACAGTACACTCCCTAACAGACTCAAGAGGCCGAAAAATTACCTCCACGCCTGACATTGCCGAACAATTTGTAGCCTATTACTCCCAATTGTATAACCTATCTGACCCACCTAATGCCCGACATTCATCTCAACGCCAACAACTTATAACCGACTTCTTACATCAATACAGTCCCGCTCCGATATCAGAATCTTCGTTCCACGCTCTCGATGCACCTTTATCTAGAGAAGAAGCTGACAGAGCTCTCAAACTTATGAAAACGGGTAAAAGCCCTGGACCTGACGGACTGAATGTGGGATACTATAAGACCTATGCACATATTCTGACCCCTCTCTTCTTATCTTCCTTTGACACCTGTGCGTCCTACACTATTCCCCCTCGAGACTTATTAACAGCACACATCACGGTAATTCCCAAGCCAGGAAAGGACTCCACGTTAGTAACAAACTATAGACCTATTTCACTCCTCAATGTCGACCTCAAATGGTATGCCAAGATATTAGCCAACCGTCTTCTCCCTCTACTCCCCGATATTATTCACCCCGATCAAGTTGGGTTTATTCCAGGTAGAGAGGCAAGGGATAATACCCTCAAAACGCTCAATGTTCACCATTGGCTCACGTCGCATAAACGTAAAGCCTTTCTGCTCTCCCTAGACGCAGAGAAGGCATTCGATAGAGTGGCCTGGGACTACATGACGGCGACGCTAACGTCCATAGGCCTTCCCGCTCGAATGCTAAATTTTATCCTTATGCTCTACTCGACCCCTACGGCGAGAGTACGCGTCAACGGCCACCTATCGAATGCCTTTTCCATCAAGAATGGCACCCGTCAAGGCTGCCCCTTATCCCCCTTGATCTTTGTGCTCACGCTTGAACCACTATTGCGAAGTATTCGTGCTAACTCCGATATAAAAGGCATAGACATAGAGGGACACACTTTCAAAACGGCCGCATTTGCGGATGATATCTTACTATTTCTATCAGAACCCTTGACGTCTATTCCTAACTTGCTCAAAACTCTTGACCACTTCAAACAACTATCTAACCTACAAATAAACTTCGCAAAATCTAACGCCCTAAACATATCTTTACCAACTGAACAATATATGCAATGCCGACATAACTTTCAGTTTACCTGGAGCACTAATGCGATTACATACCTGGGTATCCAACTGCCTACTTCCCTTACAAACCTGTACACAGCAAATTACCTCCCCCTTCTTCGAACCATAACCCAAGACCTTAAACAATGGTCTGTGGGGGTCTTTTCCTGGTTTGGCAGAGCTGCTATAATCAAAATGAATATTTTACCTAGAATTTTATACCTGTTTCAAACAGTCCCGATCGCACTCCCGAACGCATTTTTCGCACAATACCGCAAAATATGCACCGAGTTCGTGTGGGGCAAACTAAAACCCAGACTAAGTTTCGAGAGACTCACCGCCCCCAAACTCAAAGGAGGCTTAGGCTTGCCGGACATCAAAAAATATTACCTAGCTTGCCACCTAACGCGAACTATCGATTGGAATATCCACTCCTCCACCAAGGATTGGGTACGTTTGGAAAACTCATTAGCTCCTATTCCAGTGGCCCAAACCCCATGGCTATGTCCAAAACACATCCCACCCGCCTATACGTCTCATCCTTTGATTTCCCCAACACTACACTCTTTTCAGCATGCTTGTACCAAATATCAAATTTCCTCACAACTGGGACCTATGACTCCGCTCAAACTGAACCCAGACTTTACACCCGGATTACACTCCTCCTTCCTCTCAGACCTTTGGCCGCACAACAATGTTACAGCTGGACATTTCCATGTACACAACCACCTACTCTCGTATTCTGATCTTACTTCTAAATCAACTACTAACGATTTCCCATTTTGGACGTATGTTCAAATCAGACATTTTCTCACGTCCAGAGCTAAAAACTCTACATGGGCAAGACCACTAACTCCTTTTGAAGATATGTGTAATGTACAGGAACCACAACGACACCTTATATCATTCACATACAGTTTATTATTTCCAAAACATCAGTCCAGTGCCCGCTGGACCTTAGATAAGTGGCATGCAGATCTATCCACTACCATACCTGACTCAGATTGGGAAAACACTTTTAAAATTGTTCACAAAGGTTCCTTAAACGTTTATGCTCAAGAAAATGCATTCAAATTGCTATCACGCTGGTATAAAACTCCCGTTCTATTACATCGTATCTACCCGAATACCTCCACTCTATGCTGGAGATGTGAAATGGATACCGGTTCATTGATACACATATGGTGGTCCTGCCCTAAACTCCAACCATTCTGGACAGAAGTACACAGGCTTACACAACAAATCACCACGTACACCCTTGACTACTCCCCTTCACAACTTTTACTACACCTTTCTTCCACACCTAAGAACTCTTACCTTAGATCTCTACCCATGCATATGCTCATGGCAGCAAACATGTGTATCCCCACCAAATGGAAATCTAGGGAGCCACCCTCCTTGAAAGACTGGTTCAAACGAATTAACAGAACCGCGGAAATGGAAGAATTGATCCACCAGGCTGGAGACACCCCCTTTAAATTTACTCATATTTGGTCCTGTTGGTTACACTTCCAAACAACTGACGAATATTCTAATGTCCTTACTTGATCTCGTAGTGGGAGCTGTGGTGACTCAAACTCTGATCCAAATTTTCAAACATAAGACTAACTAACGTCCTCCCCTGGATACCCCCCTTTACACTCCATGTAGATACAGTTGGAACTTTCCCCTTTTACATTTATTAAAAACTACTACTACAAACCCCTCGGCTAGCAAGCCCTCAACCGACAGTGCCTATATTGCCCCACTTATTGTTGACACTATTGAGTTGTCCTCCGTACCTATTTGTACCGTACTGCAGCATATATGTTATTACCCCACCTTAACGATCTAGCATACTGAATGCTCTGCATACATTGCCATTGTTTACTATTGTTTACTATTGTTGGTTTGATGTGTGTTTCTTACCTTACATTTTTTTTATCCTGATGTCAAATGCATTTTGCGGCTGCGTCCGCTCTTCCTTTATCTCTGTTAAATGTTTTACTACCTTAATAAAATATTTACAACAAAATATAGATTTAAATGCACAGACAGTGGCCTGACATCAGCACTAGTGTCTCCTATCTGACGCATTTCATTCAATAGGACATTATCAATGGGTCCTCTAGGGTCAGACATCAAACTAGTTTATATAGCCTCTCTAATCTGTTCAAATCACTGTGTGTCTCCTTAGAGAAATTGAAAACAGGAAGTGATCCATCGACCATATTGCCGGTGAGTGTCCATTTCACAGGGGTGCGGTCAATGATTCTAAAGCACTGTACTGGATCACCTCTTTAACTAGTTTGACGTCTGCATGAAGAATGCATGAAGGTAGAAAACCTTTATTATTATTATACAGGATTTATATAGTGCCAACAGTTTGCACAGCGCTTTACAACATCGGGGAAGACAGTACAATACAATTCAATACAGGAAGGATCAGAGGGCCCTGCTCGTTAGAGCTTACAATCTAGAAGGGAGGGTCAAGTGGAACAAAGGGTAGTAGCTGTGGGGGATGATCAGATGGACAAAATGAAAATACATTTGTTAGGTTTGGGTAGGTTAGGCTTCTCTGAAGAGGAGGGTTTTCAGGGATCGTCTAAAAGCCAATAGAGTGGGAGATAGACAGACAGATTGGGTTAAAGTGGATGTAAACCCCCAAAAAATTTTTTGATGTCATAATGTAGAGAATAAGATTTACTTTCATTTGAGCCCAGTCTTGCCACACGGATTTACTCCAGCCCTGAGAAATCCTCTTTTATTGTTCAGTTAGAAAGATCTTGACAAAGTGCTAAAAACCTTGTCAAAAACGCCCCCTTGCTCTGAGTGACAGGTGATTTACATATCCACTTTAAGGAGTTCCATAGGCTTGGAGAGGCTTTGGAAAAGTAACCCTACTTTAAAGGTAGGGTTATAAAGTATGGTAGCTAAGGGCAAGTGTAGTGAAAGCAACCCCCTGAACATTTCAAAGAATGTTTAATTATTGGGTTAACTATGGAATTTCAGGTCACTGGGGTTATCCAAAGAATTATATATATTGCTATGTGGGCTTTCAAATAAGCTTATATACTTACCCATAGAGGTGTGTTAGAGGTTGCATGGTAATAGGCCAAGGGAGCTTTTTGTGCCATTCGGTAGTAATGTATGATCTGTGGTATTGCCAACCCCCACCAATTTGTGAGCAAAGAGAGGAAGATTGGGTGAAATACATGGGAAGGAAGGAGAGGATGGGGAGACCAACACTATCCTAGTGCCTCTCCCTTGGAACATGGGAACTCATAGACCCACTCTCTCACACAGAAAGCCAAGACTGACTATCAAGGTGAGGAAGCCATCGATTGAGTAGATTGCGTGGACTCAACAAAATTATTAATGTGATTTTTATTTAAGATACAACAAAAATGTTGTAATATATCAATTGCATTAAATAGAAATTGATTTAAAAAATATATAGTGAATGGCAGCATCTTCTTTGACATTTTTTTGTCAGCTATCTGGGTAAGAGATGTGCATACATGTAACACAAAACATATCCTTTTAACAGTAATCAACTTTAACTGGTAGGAAAGTTGAAGTTGTCACAGTGCAAAGTCTGGAGAATAAATCTTTAGCAGACATTAAGAGAATCCAGGGCGGTGATAGCTCGCTGAGCCAGAAAGCTGTCCAAGGTACAGCCTAGAGCTGGCTTAACAGTGCAGAAGCTTTTACTAACTGTTTCTATTGGTGATTCAATGTATTTTTAAGGTGCATTAAATTAGATATAAACCATTATATCTAACTGTTTTTACAGGCTAGGAATATACAGGCTTTAATATACAAGTATGCCTATACAGCAAGTATGGAAAAATACCTGAATCCTTCTATCCTCTTGTGTACTGAACTAAAATCTCAAACAATGTTATTAGCTTTCCAAGCCATATTCTGTGATGAAAGGAGAGGGGGAGACGTTCTGTAGTGCTGTCCTAAGGTGATAATGTTGCTCCTCTATAGATACAGTACAATGAGGGAGCATTGTCATCCTAGCACAAGAAACGTGTAACTGGCAGGGTGCCTGTGTGGAAATATAGGAAAAAATGTAAAATAAATAAACTAACGCTGCCACCACATCTATGGAACGGTAAGCTGCAATATATTAAAATTTTGTAGGAAAAAGGAAAATGTACTGACCAGACATTGAGAGCAACAATCAAAACTATGTATACATGGTGGTGTCTTAACATTCAATATTTTTAAACACACATGGTATAAAACCATAATATATATATGCGCATATGTGCACACAACTCACTGAAAGCTAGACAGTGGAAATTACGTCTGGACGTGTCAGATGATGCATTTCAATGCATCCACATTTTCTTCAGATCTCTGTCTAGCTTCCACTGAGTTATGTGTTCCACGCTGGTCCACTTCCGGTTCCGGTTTCTGGTGTTTGAAACGCAGCCTTTGCTGACACCTGGGCTATCCTGTACCCCCCATGGCAGAACTCCCACTGGCCGAAGATCACAGACTACAGACTGTCTACCATCACTTTCTGGACAATCCGACCGTGTGTGTGCTCCAGCAGACTTTTTCTTCCCAAAAGTACTTTGAAAGAAGACTTGACTCAAAATTGTCAGCCGGACTCGGCTTTCCGGCGGACAATCCTCCCCGTCTGTGTGCTAGTCCGCCGGACTTTCCAAATGAACAGACTAGCCCACACACGGACTAAAATCAGTTCATTTTGAATGTGACTCCAGGTACGACGGGACTAGTGAAGGAAGTCAATGTCGCCGCCTTCATCAGCGAGATTGACACCTTGCATGCCCCGTCGCCTGGTATGGGTTTTAAGGGTAACCCCTACGCTGGTAAGGGTTCCCCCAAAGTCCATACCAGACCCTTATCTGAGCACGCAGCCCAGCCAGTCAGGAGAGGGGGTGGGGACGAGCGATCGCTCCCTCATGAACCGTACCACGCCGTGTGCCTTCAACATGGGGGGTGCTCTGCGGCCCCCCCACCTCAAAGCACCTTGTCCCCATGTTGATGAGGACAAGGGCCTCTTCCCGACAACCCTGGCCGTTGGTTGTCGGGGTCTGCGGGAGGGGGGCTTATCAGAATCCGGGAGCCCCTTTAATAAGGGGGCCCCCAGATCCCGACCCCCTCCCTATGTGAATGACTATGGGGTACATCGTACCCCTACCCATTCACCTGGGGGTAAAAGTAACACAGGTTTTTAAAGTAGTTTTTTTAGTCAGCTCCGGGGGTCTTCTTTCGACTTCAGGGGTCTTCTCGCCAGGCTCCTCCACTATCTTCTGCTCTTTAACCACTCTTTTACTAGCGGAGGAGCCCAGCTTTCTCCTTCGTCGTCGCCTTCCGAGGGTCTTCTTCCGACTTCGGGGAGAGGAGAAGCGATTGTATTGGTCGGCCAGAGCAGAAGCAATGGTGAAGCCACAGAGGAGGAGACAGAAGGGGAAACCACAGAAGCTGCCTGCAACCTGGATGGTGTAAGTGCGGGGCTGGTGGGCAGATGGGCGAACGACGGGGGGTTTGTTCGGCAAGTGACGTGGGGGTTTGTTCGGCAAGTGACGGGGGGGGCTTTGTTTGCCGAGGGGTAGGGGGTTTGATCACTCGACTAACCGAATGGAGGGGGGGTCGGGTGGTTTGTTTGCTGCCCCCCCCCCCATAAAATTGAGGATCAGCTGTCACTGATACCAGTGCTCCCTCACAGCTCTTCCCTACATTGCAGCCTGTGCTACAATTCCTAGTGTTGGCTGGTGTTGGATGATATGGAGAGTGATGATGTCACACGCTCACTCATGTGACAGTGCTTGGGCCTAGAGATTTCTATACCCTACCACTATCACGAATGCTACTCCATTCACAATGACTGAGGGGTGATTGCTGAATTAGTATAATGTGTTGTAATTGTACTTATTGTTCATTGTGAAAATATAAGGAAGAAACAACTTTTATAGATGCTCTCAGTTCTGTACAGGCACACCCTGCACTACTATAGAACTTTGTACTGTTGGTAAAAATGTGTGTATGGTAGGATAAGGAAAAATGGACTTTAACGGCACGCATAGAAAAATAGAACAATTTTTAATAGTTCACATACATAGACTACATGTTAGAAGGGCATTCTTGCGTCACTTCTGGTTTCCGGCTAGCAGAGCGGTAGGTGCGGGTGGATGGCATCAATGGAGGGCCCGCAGCGGATGCTGCACCTGAGGTCCCGCTCAGGTGTCAGCCCATTCTCAGCAGGGGGGTCAGCCCGATCACAGGGGCTGTCGGCTCAGGGGGGGTCCATCCTGTCGTACAAAAGATATATACTGTATAATGATGATGTCCATCCCTCCCCAGTACAAGGTATAGAAAAGATGGTAATGTCCATCCTTCCCCAATAGTAGGTGCTGGCAGTGATCGGATTTACCAGACACACCCTTGTCAGCAGTGATTGGAGGCCGGATCCCGGTGCGGGGGGTTGGGTTTGTGTATTCCCCAGCTACACTCCGGGCACAGCACCATCACCAGGTGTGAGCGGGGGGAGGGATGGAGGCGATCAGCTGACACCGGGCACACCGCACACTTCCTTCCAGCCGTGCAGTGTCATGTAAGCTGAGCGCTGATTGGCTGAAGGAGCATCTTCCTCAGTGCGACCTGTCTCTTCCCCTGTGATGTGATGTGTCTCCCAGTGACAGCCCAGTGACTGCTGAGTGCTGAGGGCTCGCTGTTATCACACACTGTCCACTCGAAAAAAAAAAGTCCCATTGTTGATATCAGTGTTAATAAAGTGGGTGTAAAATAGGTTCCGTTTTGTCAGTATCAATATAGTATTTTTTTTTAAATGTATAAATACCAGAACCTTCCAACAGAAACTATCTGCCGCAGTCTACTTTTTTAAATACATACCGTACCCTCAGCCTGCTGTGACGTTTTCTGTTCCTGTTTTGCCTGACATTTTAACAGATTACATCATTCATGCTAAGGAGAGGGATGGATGAATCCCCTGCTGGGGGTATTGTACTCTAACACACAGTGCCAAATGACATTCAGCCAACAATTTTTCACCCAGCTCCTGTGATTTTAATCTCCTCCTTAATTCTTAGTCCAGGGGAAGTTGGGCTGTAGCTTACCACAGATAGCTTGTTCCATGGCAGTGGTGTTGTGCTGCCCCAAAGGGGCATAGAATTTGTATAGACTTTTCCTAACCATTTTCTATGGACTTTAATATTTAATTCACATGCTGCCATCTAGTAACCTTTTGTGGTAATGTACGTTTTCTCATGTTTCTTTTCCCTGATGTTATGACACACTTCCTTTGTGTGTAATGCTCCACCCTTTTTCCTGTGATTGTACTTCCTGTGTCATGGATGCAGCTACAAGCCACATGTAGCAGGGAATATGTATTCTGCATAGTAAGCTACAGACAATATCATCTTTTGACCGCATAAATACCACAACCTATTCATCTGTTTGTATCCTGTCATCTGCTGTAACCTGATGTTCAGAATAAAAGCACCTCTGTGGATGGAATCAGTATTTAGTGAGTTAAAACTATCTGGGGTCTCACAAGGGATAAATCGCTTCACAACAATCAGAGTCAGAATAGTCAAAAGATGTATAGAATTCCCACAGCCTGCTGTGCATATGTGTGCACCTGATCTGCAATCAAGCTCAGTGCCATCCGCCATCTTGTGAAGCACATGGTCGCACGAGTTTACTGCACCTCATGTGAATGTTAAAAACTGTTTCTCTACATTGTAACTGTGTTACCCCACC
Organism: Lithobates sylvaticus; assembly: GCA_028564925.1. Lineage (NCBI taxonomy): Eukaryota > Metazoa > Chordata > Amphibia > Anura > Ranidae > Lithobates > Lithobates sylvaticus. The sequence goes on from CM053028.1 coordinate 259,604,542, forward strand.
TGTCTAAGCTGCTGTTCGTCTTCTTAACCACTTCAGCCCCGGACCAATTGGCAGCCAAAGGACCAGGCTCCTTTTTGCGATTCGGCACTGCGTTGCTTTAACTGACAATTGCGCGGTCGTGCGACGTGGCTCCAAAACAAAATTGGCGTCCTTTTGTTCCCACAAATAGAGCTTTCTTTTGGTGGTATTTGATCGCCCCTGCGGTTTTTATTTTTTGCGCTATAAACAAAAATAGAGCGACAATTTTGAAAAAAATTCAATATTTTTTGCTTTTTGCTATAATAAATATCCCCAAAAAATATATAAATTTTTTTTTTTCCTCGGTAAAAAAAAACGCAATTAGCGATTATTGATTGGTTTGCGCTAAAGTTATAGCGTTTACAAACCCCTTCACTACAACTGTCATTTATACAGGAATCAATGCATTTAAATAGCATTGATTGCTGTATAAGTGACAATGGTCCCAAAAATGTGTCAAAAATGTCCGATGTGTCCGCCATAATGCCGCAGTCACAATAAAAATCGCTGATCGCTGCCATTACTAGTAAAAAAAAAATATTAATAAAAATGCTATAAAACTATCCCCTATTTAACCACTAGGGGGAGAGGAGGGGTTATGGGCTGTGACGTGTGTGTTTTTTTTTACATTAGGGGGCGGGGCTGACGTCTGACATCATTGATCGGCTTTCCCGATGACCAGGAACAGCCAATCAATGACAGGCAGAGTAGGAAGCGCGGGGAGAGGTTTGTTTACACATACCTCTCCCCGTTCTTCAGCTCTGTGACCCGATCGCAGGACACCAGCGGCAATCGGGTCCGCTGGTCCCGCGGCCGGGGTCACGGAGCTCCCGACCGGGTCGCGAGCGCGCCGCCAGCACGCGACCCACGGGCAGGCATTTAAAAAATCCCGTACAGGTATGGGATTTTGCCTGCCCGTGCCATTCTGCTCAAGTATATGTACATGAGGCGGTCGGGAAGCGGTTAAAGAGACAGTACCATTTCTTGCAAAAACTTGAAAAATGTCTAGACAACACTCTGAGCACTCTTTTGTGGCTGAACCAATGCAGATTCATCATGCCTCTGAACCCGCAGATGTACAGGGTGCAGATTCTGCAGATATTGCCGAACAGAGCGTAAGACCCAAACGTACAATAAAACCTACACATAAACTCAGAGAAAACTATGAAACCACTAGCGGCTGTTTGCAAAATACACAGCTTTCTTGCAGGACTGTAATATAGAGAACTCTTCAGCAGAACTGACCAGGGCTGATGCACTAAACCAACAAATGGATCTCTTAGTACAAAATGCCCAGTGTAAGGCAGAACTCTGCATTGCTCAACTGCAGGAGACCAGATCTCACAGATCTACATCAACCAAGCACACTGCACGTTCTTCTAGATCCTCTCGCTTCAGAAGTTCAACATTAAGCGACAAGCTAATAGAGGCCCGTGCAAGTCTGGAAGAAAATAAAGTGCGGAGCTCCTTTACCAGAAAGGAAGCAGAAATAGAAACACAAAAGGAAAAGAGGGAAGCTCAACAAGTAGAGGAAGATTCCCAATTAAAGACACAAAATGCAAAGATGGAAGCTCAACAAGCAGAGGCAGATTCCCAATTAAAGACACAAAAGGCAAAGATAGAAGCTCAAAAAGCAGAAATAGAAACACAAAAGGCAAAGATGAAGGCTTAACAAGCAGAGGCAGACACCCAATTAAAGATTCTGCAAATGCAAAAGGAGGAAGCAGTTGCCCTAGCAAGGCCTAGAGTCCTCAAACAAGCGATGGGAGAAAGTGCTAACTCAGACTGGTCCATCCCAGCGGAACTGCAAGACCCAGTTGAACGCACCATTGAATATGTACTAAAGCATAATGTTTGCAATGATACAGAGTTATCTCCTGTACATCTTACTAACAACACTGTTTGACTCTCAACACAGAGACCTCTCAGCTCCAAATGCCTGAGCCTCTTCAAGTCTACAACACAAGTACATCTATGCAGCAAACCGCATCACCTCTTGCTGACAACAAGGTGACTTCCAGCGTAAAGCCACAGCCAGCACAAGCCTTAGGGACTACACCACAGTTAAATGCTCCTGCAACATAATTTCATCCTGGTAAACCTCACCCTACTTCACCAGAGAACTTTCACACCCCAATGTTTCCACAAGTTACTTTGGCACCGAAGAGTGAGAGATCAGACTTGAATGCCTTTGCCAGATATATGGTACGCTGTGAACTCATTAACACTACCCTCTCAAGGTTTGACGACTGTCCGGAGAACTACAGGTCCTGGAGATCAACCTTCAAAGCTGCCATTGCTGATCTCAACCTTACTACCAAATAAAGGAACTTGAGTTGCTCATAAAGTGGCTAGGGCTAGAATCTGCAGATTATGTTAAAAGACTGAGAACAGTGCATGTTGACCACCCAGATGCAGGTCTTGTTGCTGCATGGGCAAGACTTGAGCAAGCCTATGGTAACTCTGAAGCCATAGTAAGCGCTCTATTCAAGAGACTGCAAAACTTCCCAAAAATAGGGAACAAAAACTACCGCAAGCTCCAGGATCTGAGTGACCTTCTCATGGAGCTGGAGTTGGCAAAGACAGACCTACGTCTACCTGGACTAAGCTTCCTGGACACTGCTCATGGTGTCAATCCAGTGGTGTCTAAACTGCCATACGACCTGCAAAAGAAATGGGCACAACAAGCCACAAGGTACAAAAGAGACTATAACGTATCTTTTCCTCCATTCGCATATTATTGCAGGTTCATCAATGATCAAGCCTGGACGAGAAACGATCCCAGCTTCAGCTTCATTAAACCCAACTTGCCTGCTTCATCATCATCTTCATCAAGGTATGATAACATAGCAGTTAAACGTAGAGACTTTAATAGAGCAATATCTGTTAAAAGGATAGACATCTCACCACCCGTATCATCTCCTGCTCACCAGAGAGATGAGGGCGAAAGAGATAAAGATAAAGCTTCACCCCCTAAAGAAATGTTGTGGGCTTAGGGCAAAGACGTTACAAGAGCGCAGGTATATTCTTCAGAAACTTGGAATATGCTACAGGTGCTGTGCTTGTTATGAACATTTTGCTAAAGACTATAAAGTTGTCATCAAGTGCACAGAATGCAGTAGCGACAGACATGTTACAGCTATGCATACAGGCCCACCCTCAGACAATTCACAGCAGCCTCCTACCTCCAGCCCTGTCTCAAGTTATGGCGGGGAGAAACAAGGTCATGCTCCAGCCACAGGTAACGTTACTTCTTCATGCATAGAAGTCTGTGGAGAAGGCTTAGATAACAAATGCTGCGCTAAGATAAGCCTAGTCAAGATATACCCAAAGGGTCAACCTGTGGAAGCTACTAGGATGTATGCCATAATAGATGAACAGAGCAACATATCCCTGGTTAAGTCTAAATTCTTTGAGATATTTCGGATAGAGGGACATGCAACACTGTATACTCTCATTACCTGTTCTGGTCGTGAAGAGACTTTCGGTAGAAGGGTCGATGGGTTCATGGTCTCTCATATCAATAAGGGAGAGGGCATACCCCTACTAACATTAGTGGAGTGTGACTAGATACTAGACGAAAGGGAAGAAATTCCTACACCAGAGGCTGCATATCAACATCCTCACTTGAGGCACCTTGTTAATGAAATTCCTGCAATGGATATGAATGCTGAAATCTTGATCTTGCTAGAAAGTGACATTCTCAGAATAGACAAAGTACGCAAGCAGTGCAATGGACCTGATGATGCCCCTTACGCACAAAAACTTGATCTAGGCTGGGTAATCGTGGGCGACATATACTTGGATAGAATGCGTACTTCATCCGAGATCCACTACTTCAAAACTTACATGTTAGGAGGCGGACCTGCATCCCACTTCAAACAGCGCCCTTGCCATTACAAAGTAAAAGAGAAGCCTCTTGACATCATCCAAGTACCTGATGTCACTCCTAACCTTTGTGATGACAATATAGGTACCACAGTGTTTTGTACTACAAGCAATGACAACAAAATAGCCTTGAGAGTTCATCAAAATAATGGACAAAGAGTTCTTCCAGGATGAGTCTAACAGCTGGGTTGCACCATTTCCTCTCCATGCTGCAAGGGTTAAACTCCCAACCAATCGTGAACAGGCTCTAATCAGATTCAACTCACTTCCACGAACACTAAAGAACAGGCCTGAAATGAAGGACCATTTCATCGCCTTTATGAAAAGCATCTTTGACAACGATCACGCCGAACCAGCTCCACTACCAATAGACCAGCTTTCAAAGTGGGAGTCCTGGAAACAATCTCTACATGCCTTAGATGGAATCCGTATACCATGCTGCTACACTTCTGCCTCCCTTGCCACAAGTCAGAGGAAAAAGCTTCACATCTTCTCAGATGCACCTACTGAGGCCATAGCAGCTGTCGCTTACCTCAAGGTAAGACATTCTTTTAATCAAGCCCACATAGGTTTTCTGTTTGGGAAAGCTAAGTTAGCACCTAAGCCTGAACACACGATTCCCAGGCTTGAACTTTGTGGGACTGTGCTAGCTGTAGAAATAGCAAATTTCATACTGTGTGAACTAGACATTCAGATAGATGTCATCAGATTCTACACAGACAGCAAAGTTGTTCTGGGCTACATATACAACCAGACTAAACGTTTCTATGTCTATGTCAGCAACCGTGTAGAGAGAATCAGGAAATCACCTAAACCTGAACAATGGCATTATGTTCCATCTGAAAATAACCCTGCAGATCATGCCACCAGGCCAGTGTCGGCAAGTGTCTTTGCAAATTCTTCTTGGTTAACAGGTCCTGAATTCCTGCTGGATCATCCAGAAGAAACCACAGCTGATGTTTTCAGTCTTCTAGAACCTGACAAGGATCCAGAGATTTGTCCTGAAGTTAAAACCCTTGTCACCAGAACAGAACAAAGACTCGTCTTGGGCTGTGAACTCTTTGAACGTTTCTCCAAGTGGAGAAGGCTTGTACGCACCACTGCAAGGTTAGTTCATATTGCAGATTGCTTCCACACAAAACCCACAGATGCTCACTGAGAAGGTTGGCACATGTGCCAAATGCTTCTTTCTGCAAAATAATTGCTAAAGGTGAACTACTTAATTTGAATCTTATCTGACATTTATTTTACCCTTAGTGATCCCCACATTAATAATTTTGATTCATGTCATATACCAGGACTGTGAGCGCCTAGTTTTTCTTGCTGTTTCAAGGCCAGTCCAGGCGGTAGCCAGAGGCAACATTGCACTGGTGTGGTGGTGATCAGGAAAACTGTTGCTGGCTGAACTGGTCTGGTTACACTGCAAACTAGTGTGGTAGCAATCAGGAACACTGTTGCTGACTTATACTAGTCTGGTGACACTGGGGACTAGTATGGTAGAATTCAGAAACACTGTTACTGACTTGCACTGGTCTGGTGACACTGTGACTTGTGTAGCGACAATCAGGGACACCATTGCTGGCTTACACTGGTCGGGTGACACTGTGACTGGTATGGTGACAATCAGGGACATCATTGCTGACTTACACTGGTCTGGTGACACTGTGACTGGTTTGGCGACAATCAGGGACACCATTGCTGGCTTACACTCGTCTGATGACACTGTGACTGGTGTGGCGACAACCAGGGACACCATTGCTGGCTTACACTTGTCTGGTGACACTGTGACTGGTGTGGCAACAATCGGGGGCTCCATTGCTTGCTTACAATGGTCTGGTGATAGTCTTATTAGTGTGGTAGTGTTAATGGCATACACTGGTCTGGTGACACTGGGACTGGCATGGCAGTGATCAGGAAAAATGTTGCTGGCTGTACTGGTCTGGTGGCAATCAGGAACACAGATTCTAGCTACATTGGTCTGGCAACACTGTGATTGGTGCTGTGGTGATCACTTGTGACTGGTTGCACTATTAAAGTATTACTAAACCCAGTAATATGAAACATAGTTCATCCACGCCACTCACAGTGCCCACAGCTTATAAATCTTCTTTTTACATTAAAATACTGCCACTATATACCTTTTTGGATGATCTGTATACCACGGTTACATGATAAACTGAACAGTTTATCCAGTGCTGAGAGTTCAGGTAGGAGGTGATTTCCACTACAGTCTCTATACACACCCACATGTGTGATGTCAATATCATGTGACCTGGATAGCTCTGAGAACAAGTAAATGTTCTCTCCAGCATAAAAGACACAACTGAGCATGTGCAGGTCGGCCACCCTGACTGTGTTAGCTGGCCTTCCACAGATAGACAGTGCAGGAGGGGGAGGATCTATGCATACAGGATAAAAACAACCTTTTTACACAATGCAGAGGATTAACCCCTTAAGTTCCACAGTGAGTTTAACAAGAATGCTATGCTGCATATACAGACTGATTTTACTGTTGTGGGTTTAGTAACACTTTAAGGCTTGGCCACATGGGAGGTTGGGGGGGGGGGGGGGGGGGGGGATACAACTGCAGCTCAACCCCTGTCCCCTTTTAGCTGCAAAAGCAGTGGCCAGGAGTGTACACACTGCAGCTGCGATGCTTTGATTTGCAGCTGTGGCAAGAATTATGTACCCCTGACAATTGTGTCCCATTCAAGTTAATGGGGATGCTTGTGTGGGAAATTTTGTACGAAATAAGAAATTTTGTATACAAACTTCGGATCCAAATTCCGTTACTACAGAATCGGACAGAATGTTCGTTAACTACGATTATTCGTTATGATGAAGTTAAAAACCCCAGGAAGTAAGCACAGCACAGGGATGGTGGGACCCCCTCATAATGATAAATTCATCTTAACGAAAATTCGTAATTGTTATGAAAAGTTAACGAACCTACAAGTTAAAAACCCAGGAAGTCAGCACAGTACAGGGATGGTGGGAGCCCCTCATAGTGATAAATTCATCTTAACGAAAATTCGTAATTATTGCGAAAAGTTAACAAACCTACAAGTTAAAAACCCAGGAAGTCAGCACAGTACAGGGATGGTGGGACCCCCTCATAACGATAAATTCATCTTAACGAAAATTCGTAATTGTTACGAAAAGTTAACAAACCTACAAGTTAAAAACCCAGGAAGTCAGCACAGCACAGGGATGGTGGGAGCCCCTCATAATGATAAATTCATCATAACGAAAATTTGTAATTATTGCGAAAAGTTAACAAACCTACAAGTTAAAAACCCAGGAAGTCAGCACAGTACAGGGATGGTGGGAGCCCCTCATAATGATAAATTAATCCTAAAAAAAAATTATAATTGTTACGAAAAGTAAAGGAACCTACAAGGTTAAAACCCAGGAAGTCAACACAGCACAGGGATGGTAGGAGCCCCTCATAATGATAAATTCATCATAACGAAAATTCGTAATTGTTACGAAAGGTTTACTAATCTTAAAAAAAAAATTTGTATTTCGTACGAATCTGAATTGAATTTCGGACACGAATTACGAAATACAAATTAATTTTAATACGAAACGGAATGGAACAAAACTAATTTATTGACGGCATACATGTCTAGGTATTACACCTTTGGAAATAAGTAACATAATAAAAAATTTAAAGGATTTAAAAAATATATAGATAATATTTTTTTAATTGCATTTCATATAAAACTATATTTTTAACAGGCCCTGTTGCTTTTGTGAGCTGAACATAAAACTGTATTTGGAATTACTGTTTTTTGCACAAAGGAAATCTCTAGTTGTGTAGTGTAACTCAAAGACGTCACATCACATTACTGGGAGGGGATTTTATTCTTAGCCTGTATTTTCCCACTTTTCATCCCGCCCTTGTGCGACAGGTCAACTACTGATTTCACCTGCAGTGAAAACTGATACTGGCTTGTGTACACTGTTTGTCATTGCATTTTGAATTTTGTAGTGTAATTGGCAAGGTGCCTGCAGCAAAATCCTTTCTACGTAACTCAATTCATTACTAGGTGCAGCCAGGACAAGGCTGTGTGGAGGTGTTGCTAACTACTTCTCTCCAGTAAATCTACAGGAAGCAACTTAACATTGCATTTATGCAGTAAGGGAGGTACCAGGAAAAAAAAAAAAAAAAACTGTCTTCACCAGGAAGTAAACTGAGCAGATATTCCAGCGTTCAGATTTACCTAGATACCATGTTCAGCAAGGTGTTTTCGTCATTCTTTAAAAATTTTAAAGACAGTGCTGGCTGATTCAGGACTTCAGTTACCCCGCTAAGTATTACATTTCTTTCTGCAAATAATTTGTTTTTGCTCCTAACTTAGTTTTTAACCCTACAAAATCACATATTCTGTCCAGTTGCTTGCAATCTATTTTTTCCACAGGACCTAGGATCATTCTGAAATTTTCACAGCAGCAATGTTATTTCATAATATACAGCTACGACCATAGTGGTAAGGAAAAATTTGTTCACTTACCTGGACTTGGAGTACAGGATCTGACTCTTGAACCTGAGTATGGGAAACTATTGTAGGAAAAATTGCAGCTGTTGCTTGACAATTTGCCCTTGCTTTTTTAAAGAAAAGGCAGATAATTATAAACCAGATCAACCCACAGTTATTGAGAATAACCATTTTCGGGATCAAACCGACCAACAAGTATCTTTCGGCTTTCAAGGAGGACCTCCGAATGTAATTATAAATACTCATAGGAACAATGACTTATATGTGGCTTTATATGACTACATGGCTGGCACAACTGAGGAGTTAAGCTTTAAAGCTGGGGACAAATTGCAGATTCTGGACTTTACACATGAAAGCTGGTGGAAAGCTAAGGCCCTTGTTGCTCGTGGAAAATCAGAAGGATACATCCCAGCCAACTACGTTGCTCTTGTCGCTAGCATCGAATCCAAGCCGTAAGTCTGACATTTTTTTACCAAACAGCTCTGATTAGTTAGTAGGTTACATATCTACTTTGATAAATCATGAAGTATAAATGAAAATGTGTTGAGTAATTCAATTAGAATGTATCCCCCCTTTCTGCATTTTGTATAGATATTAGACATGATATTAAGGTGTCTTAATTATCGTTGGTTTCAGCCTTCTTTTGCCCAAAATTGGGCATTCGGTGAGGACTGTTATACGGTCCTCTCTTTCTACAATCTGCATGTATAATAGGGACCTTATTAAAGGGCCTTCCTGGGTACAGAGTGACTTGGACCCTATCTTGCTGAATGCTGGTAATATTATAAAATTCATATGGGTGTAGAGTGGATTTGGCATTTGTTTTAGTTTTTTTGCTGAAAACTGGCCATTCAATGAGAAATTATCATGTAGCACCTATTTTACACCAACACGGAGCAAGTGATTTTTGTTTTGTACTGTCCATTATACTGTTTTACTTGCACTAACATCTACATTTTCAGGGTGTACCCCTTCTTGTAAGCAGTACTGCTTAGACCTTAAAGAACGGGGTACAACCCAAAAGCTTGCCATGTAAATTTGGTTGTTATTGCTAATTGAAACAGTATTAAAAAAAGTATTGTTTTTGTTGCTAGTGCACTAATACAATCACCTCAAACATGTTTTGAACTAAACACTTTTAACATTTACATAGTATTTTATATATGAAGACATGCTCTAGGAGAGAAGGTGCCAGATTGCATTACATTATAAGCTCTGGTAATTTTGAGTTACCCTGCTGAGTAGATGGCTATTATTATCTATTAGTACAGTAACATGCATCTAGAGATGAAAAATGGGTGGTAATATTAATACTAGCATAATAAACCTTGGAATAATTACCTAATGGGACTTTCATTTTTCACTGCCCCTAGTAAACAACAATAATACCACTATTGTTACAACTAAATTACGTGACAACATTCACAGCACTTGTATGACTTGCATCACTTGGTATTGAGTCTGAACAGATTACATTACTAGACTTCTGCTTTAATATATTTTAATGAAAAACTGATGGTAAAATATAGTGCTGGTATAACGTACCGGGTGACGAATGGAATGTTGTGGAGGCCTCTCTTGCACCTCCTGCCCAGCACTCCTGAAGGTGGAGACAGAGAGAGTGAGGGTACAGAGTGGCACAAGTGCCAGAGTAGCTGGCTGGTGAAGTCTGCACTTGGGTGGAGGAAGCTGGAGGTCGCAGTCCTAAGAACAGGATATTGAAGCAGCTTGGCACCAGAGCAGGAGATGGTAGCAGAGCTGGTATGCAGGTAGCGACCAGTGGCAGCGACCAGCGGCAGCTGGGCAACAAGGGACTGAGTCAGCAGGCAGAGCAAGTTCAGGAAGCAGGCCAAGTTTAGGAACAGCGCAGCACAGAATCAGCAGTCAAAGATGAGTCCAGTAAACAGGCCGAGGTCAGAGAGATCAGGTGAACAAGCTTAATGCAGGAGCAAAGGTTAAGTCCAGGAGAAACCGGGTCATACACAGGTAAGCAGGTTCAATGGATCAGGTCACAGAAATACAGGTACAAGCTTAAGACCATTCAGCAACTTTTCATGGTGACAGGCCAGTTTAAATAGGCCACTGGGCGCCAAGTACGCATGCTAATTCCTTTGTGTATGTGTGCAAGTGCATGCACGAATGCGAGCACGATGAACTGGAATACTACATCTATTGCCTCTTTGCCGAGAAATATTAGCATGTGAGCAACACGTGCACAAATATGAGCATTGACCCGCACTGGTTTTGTGGTGCTGGAAATCTGGTTTACCTTACAGCCAGGTATTATCAAAATTATATTTTCTCACACATAACAAAAGAAAGGAAATGTTCTCCAATAACAACAGATCATTGCTAGTGGGAGGTTGGAAATGAGAGATTACTAGGGCCTTAGCAACTTCCACAGAAAGGTGGCTATGTGGCAGAGTAGTAGCCACCCCCTAACAATTTTCCAGGTGGTACTCAGTAAAGGCATCATCTACCTAAGTGACATCACTTGTCTAATAAGGGTACCCCTTGTATGAAATCATAGCTCTAATAAGGAAATATTGTACTTAATGGGTCACTGAGATGTCCGATATTCTCATCACATATGTCCCAGCAACCTAAAAGAGGACCTGAACTCAAAAGGTGACGATGTGCTATGTATTTAGCAAACATTTCGAAATGTTAGTTGTGCCTAAGCAGCTTCCTAAAAATCTCCTGAAATAAAGCAGACCACTTCCCGGTATGTTAGTGTGCTTAGATGTTCCTCTGCCTACAGCCTTATTACTGTTTGTCTGCCATGTGAGATCCTGCTGGTTTCATGAGATTTGAAGTGAGCTATTGTGATGTGACTAGGAATGAGCTGAACACCCCCAGGTTCGGTTCGCACCAGAACCCACGAACGGACCTAAAGTCCGTGCGAACATAAGAACCCTATTAAGCCCCATACACACGGTCGGACTTTTTCATCAATTTGGTCCGATCGGACAAGGTTGTTGAAAAATCAGACCGTGTGTATGCACCATCGGACAGTGTTCGTCGGTTTGTCCGTCGGACAAAGTCTTATCTCCTGCTGGAAAGATTTCCCTTCAACCCGGTCCGATCACACCAAATCCGAGCGTGTGTACGCTTGTCCGACCGGACAAAGTGCTACGCATGCTCAGATCACATTACAAGACCAAAGCTATTGGCTACTAGCCTCTACGTAGTCCCGTCGTAGGCAACAAACGTCACCACGTTCAGAATGATCGGATTTTCCGACAACTTTGTCCGATCGTGTGTACGCAAAACCAACATCAGACAAAGTATGACGGACATGGTCCGACGGACCTGGTCCACGGATTGTCCGCGCGTGTGTATGGGGCTTTAGTTACAATGGATGCGAACATTCAAAATCAAAAGTGCTAATTTTAAAGGCTAATATGCATGTTATTGTCATAAAAAGTGTTTGGGGACCTGGGTCCTGCCCCAGGGGACATGTATCAATGCAATTTTTTTTTTTAAAAACGGACGTTTTTTCAGGAGCAGTGATTTCAATAATGCTTAAAGTGAAACAATAAAAGTGTAATATTCCTTTAAATTTCGTACCTGGGGGGTGTCTATAGTATGCCTGTGAAGGGGCGCATGTTTCTTGTGCTTAGAACTGTCCCTGCACAAAGTGTCATTTTTGCAGGAAAAAAATGATTTAAAATCACTCGCGGCTAATGAATTGACGGCTTCCGTAACACAGAGAACAGTCATTCATTGAAAGTCATTGATAAAAAAAAAGTCATTGATAAAAAAAAAAAAAGCATGGGGGTCCCCCCAAATTCAATAACCAGGCCCTTCAGGTCTGCTATGGATATTAAGGGGAACCCCAGCCCAAAAAAAAAAATGGCGTGGGGTCCCCCTCAAAATCCATACCAGACCCTTGAGGTCTGGGATGGATTTTAAGGGGAACCCCGGCCAAAAAAAAAATGGCGTGGGGTCCCCCTCAAAATCCATACCAGACCCTTATCCGAGCACGCAACCTGGCAGGCCGCAGGAAAAGAGGGGGGGGACGAGAGCGGCCCCCCTCCCTCCTGAACCGTACCAGGCCACATGCCCTCAACATTGGGAGGGTGCTTTGGGGTACCCCCCAAAGCACCTTGTCCCCATGTTGATGAGGACAAGGGCCTCGTCCCCACAACCCTGGCCATTGGTTGAGGGGGTCTGCGGGCGGGGGGCTTATCGGAATCTGGAAGCCCCCTTTAACAAGGTGACCCCCAGATCCCGCCCCCCCCTGTGTGAAATGGTACCATTTCACCAAAAAAAGTGTCAAAAATGGTAAAAATGACAGGAGACGGTCTTTGACAATTCCTTTATTAAAATCTTCTTTCTTCTGGTCTTCCTTCTTCCTTTCTTTATCCTTCGGTTTCTTCATCTTCTCCTTCCGGCATCTTCTTCCATCTTCTTCTTCCATCATCTTCTTCCTCCAATCCGCTTCTTCTTGCTCTGGTCTTCTCGTCTGGCATCTTCTTCCATGGCGTTGGTGTCTCTTCTGGGCCGCTCCGTGCAATGGGAGGCTCCCGCTGTGTGAGGCTTCGCTGCGTCTGACAGGTCTTTTATAACAAAGGTGGTCACCTGGTGACCCCGCCCCCCTCTGACGTCATGGGGAAAGCCATAGGGAATTCCCCATGATGCCCCCGTGCGTCAGAGGGGGGTGGGGTTACCAGGTGGCCCCGTCCTCCGTTATAAGAGACCTGTCAGACGCAGGGAAGCCTCACACAGCGGGAGCCTCCCATTGCGCGGAGCAGCCCAGAAGAGACGCCGACGCCATGGAAGAAGATGCCGGACGAGAAGACCAAAGCAAGAAGAAGCGGATCAGAGGAAGAAGATGATGGAAGAAGAAGATGGAAGAAGATGCCGGAAGGAGAAGATGAAGAAACCGAAGGATGAAGAAAGGAAGAAGGAAGACCAGAAGAAAGAAGATTTTAATAAAGGAATCGTCAAAGACCGTCTCCTGTCATTTTTACCATTTTTGACACTTTTTTGGTGAAATGGTAGGGGTACTTTTGTACCTCCTTACCATTTCACACAGGGGGGGGGGGCCTTCCAGGTTCCGATAAGCCCCCCGCCCGCAAACCCCCACAACCAATGGCCAGGCCCTTGTCCTCCCCTCTTTTCCTACGGCCTGCCAGGTTGCGTGCTCGGATAAGGGTCTGGTATGGATTTTGAGGGGGACCCCACGCCATTTTTTTTTGGCCGGGATTCCACTTAAAATCCATAGCAGACCTGAAGGGCCTGGTTATTAAATTTGGGGGGACCCCCATGCTTTTTTTTTTTTATCAATGACTTTTTTTTTTATCAATGACTTTCAATGAATGACTGTTCTCTGTGTTACGGGAGCCGTCAATTCATTAGCCGCGAGTGATTTTAAATAGCTTTTTTTCCTGCAAAAATTACACTTTGTGCAGGGACAGTTCTAAGCACAGGAAACATGCGCCCCTTCACAGGCATACTATAGACACCCCCCAGATGTGATACTGCAATGCTGTACTAACAGCAAGCACACACTAATCCCCAGAATCACAGCAGATAATGTCAGCAGTCAGCAGCACATAACACTGACACGCTGGGACACAATATACGAGGCGCAGCAGCCTTTTATACTGTGGGGCGTGTACTAAACCCCCTGAGCTATAATTGGCCACAGGCATCCTGCCTGTGGCCAATTATTGCTCTCCTCGCCGCTGGCTCTATGATTGGCCAAGCATGCGGGTCACAGTGCATGCTTGGCCAATCATCAGCCAGCAATGCACTGCGACTGGCACAGTGCATTGTGGGCCGCTCGCATCACACGAATTTGATGCGAGCGGCCCAAATAGTTCTGGGCTCGCCGAGCGGGCGAACGCCCGATGTTCGATTCGAACATGGGTTCGAATCGAACACCGGGCCCATCCCTAAATGTGACTACTGGGCTGCTTGCTGGAGAGAAAGTTGTACCTAAGGCTCCATTCACACTAGCGCGTTTTTTGATGCATTTTGCAGAAATGCAGGGAATTTTTTTAACATGGGTTCCTATGGAACATGTTCACATCAATGCATTTTTGTGCCTCTGCGTTTTTGGAAAGGGTCGGGGACTTTTTTCATGCAAAATGCAGCGTTTTGCATGTAATAGAAGTCAATGGACCCGCATCCAAAACGCAAGTACGCGTTTTTACAGCATTTTTACCGCGATTTTGCCGCGATTTGCGTTTTTTTTTTTACACTGTATATAGCTGTTTGCTAAGCAACCACAGTGTAAAAAAAACTGTAAAAAAAAAAAAAAATACAAAAACGCAAAATCAGTGCTTTTTGCGGTGCTTGCCGCGATTTTGGACACGCGTTTTTACCGCGATTTTTCCGCGATTTGCGTTTTTGTATTTTTTTTTTTTTTTTTTTTACACTGTGGTTGCTTAGCATGCAAAATGCATCAAAAAACGCGCTAGTGTGAATGGAGCCTAAGAACCTGCAGTCCATGCATTTCTATGCTTCTGTTTAATTCATTATTTAAATCTGTATCCCTCCACCTGTCCTGCTGCTTCTTGAATATTCCCCCACAAGTACTTAGATCACTAATCATCAGAAGGTAGCAATGGCAAAGAGAGCAAAGCTGTAATCTTTTACCAGGGTGGCCATCACCACACAGGTGCATAGCAAATCAGTAATGGGGAAAAGATTAGCATACATAGAATACTGATTAGTCCTTGCTACAGAATAGTTTCCACAGTTCAGTTTCTTTCTATTTAAAAGTATTATTGGAGGACTGCAAAATATGGGAATGAACTGGTAAGTAAAATTCCATCCCAAAGAAAACCATCTGGATTAGGTCATCCCTAGTCAGGACAGATACATTCATATATAATCAGATGACAGTTGCACTTGGTGGGACATAGTAATCTGGCAACCATGGTCATTCAGTAACAAAAAAGAAGGTCAAGACAGGTGGCAGACAGGACATTCAGCAGAATTTAGGAGGCAAGTAATGGCAGTGACCGGGACTGGAAAACATACAAGAACAGGGGTTGAAATACAGAGAACCTATATAATGGACCAACAATTCCTGTGGGGAATAAATCTTATCCATGAGGAATTGACCAAACCACATACATGTGAGAGTATGGAGGGTGTACATGTGCAGGCTATCCAGTAGAAGCAATAGCTGTCAAGAGATACTGAATGAGTCCAAAGCCCAAAAGTTGAAAGAGTACACAGCAAGATACAAAGTCGCAGCGATAATTCAAAACCGTTTCCTTATACCTATCATTATTGTCTTTTATAACTTGCTTTATGCACAGTTTATGATGCTGTGTACTCTTATTATATTCATTTCCTCCTGGTATCTATGTCAGTGTTTTTATTCCATCAATTTTTTCAATTCAAAGTTTTTGTTTTTTTACAATTCTGTAATTCATTGATGATTTACAGTATATTCATTTAAATTAAGAATTGTATACTGTCAGAGAACAGGGACAGAGGGAGGAGAATAGAGGGGATCTTAAAATTTGGAAATTGTGTTTATGCAAATGTCTATGAGAATATTTTTCCCTTTTTGGAGATTTTTCCTCTCACTTCCTGTTGTGTCCACAGGACAAGAAATTAAAAAAGAAATCTTTTGAATGAAAAAAAAAAAGGAGAAAAAGATATATAGTTAAGTACTTAAAGCGGAAGTAAACCCATCAATTTAACAGTCTAAAAAAAAAAGGCATGCCGTGAATGCTAACTGCACATTGGCTGTGCTCTCAACCAAACAGTCAAACCATCCAATGGCTGGTGTCATAACGGATCACATGTGCAGCACTGTGGCAGTTGAAGATTAAACAGAGGCAAAGATGGCAGCTTCCTTGGCTGAAAACGATAGGGGGGTTTACTTCCACATTAAAGTGGAGGGCCACCCTAAAAAAAAAAAAAAATGACATTAACATTTTTAAAAAAATATAAAAAAAAAACATTTGAAAAAATATTTTTTTTTACTCACCAGAAACCCATGTTGCTAGGCAGTCGTCCTAATCTGCCTCTTCCTATTCCGCAGTGCTGTTTCTTCAATTCCTCCTCCTCTGCGAGCAGCCCCTATGTCTTCTGGGACATGTGTTCCCCAGGAAACAACGGGGCCACTTACAAAGTGCCGCGCGACTCGCACATGCGCAGTAGGAAACGGGCAGGGTGTTTCCCTTAGTTAGGATGGCAGCCGATCCGATGGATGGATCAGGCTCGGGGGGCCGAAATTGCGGGCTCGCTGGACAGGTAAGTGTCCTTATTAAAAGTCTGCAGCTACAGTGTTTGTAGCTGCTGACTTAAAAAAATAAAAACATCCGGAACACCCCTTTATGGACTGCATGCGCGCCAGCAGCGGGCCGCTTCTGCTGTGATTATTTACAGCAGAAGCCAATCTGCAGGTGCTGGGCAATGGATGCCAGGCACCCTCCAATTGTCAGGCAGAGACACAAGGTAGAGCTCTGTTCTGACAGGGGGAAATGGTGGATTTTGCATCCCAGCCAAGCTGGGAATAAAATCAATAATTTCCCTCAGTAAAAACAGCACACAGTTTACACAAAAACACTGTCTGGGTACAGAGTTAGCCCTTTGATCACCCTAGATGTCTAACCCCTTCCCAGTCAGTGTCATTAGTACAGTGACAGTGCATATTTTTAGCACTGATCACTGTATTTGTGACACTGGTTCCCACAAAGTGTCAAAAGTGTCAGTTAGTGTAAAAAGTTAGCAAAAAAGGAAAAGGCAATGGTGATCAAATACTACTACGTTTAGCAAATGATCGCCTCTTTATGTGGTCAGGAAAAAAAAGTGCACTAAAATACATTTATTGCTGTACTTAAAGGGGTTGTAAAGGCAGAAGGTTTTTTTATCTGAATGCATTCTGTGCATTAAGATAAAAAGCCTTCTGTGTGTATCAGCCCCCCTAATACTTACTTGAGCCCCATCTCTATCCAGCGATGTCCACGAGTCCCTCTGCCATACAGGACACTCCCTCCTGATTGGCAGACACAATCGGGGCCCGTCTGCAGCTCTGTGTCTGAATACATGGATACATGGAGCTGCAGCTCAGTTTGGGTGCCTACATAGCAAGCTGCTTGTTGTGGGGGCACTCAACAGGAAGGAGCGGCCAGGAGCTCCAGCCAGGGACCGGAGAAGAGGAGGATCAGGGCTGCTCTGTGCAAAACCAACTGCACAGAGCAGGTAAGTATAACAAGTTTGTTATTTTAATAGAAAAAAATGAGACTTTACAATCACTCTAACCACTTAACAACCACGCTATAGCTGAATGACGGCTACAGCGTGGCTCGATAACTCTGGGAGGACGAACTATGACATCCTCCGAGAATAGCGCTCCTGCGTGCCCCCTGGGGCACACACACGGGAGTATCCGTGACCGCTGGGTCCTGGGGCACGCACATGGGAGTATCTGTGACCACTGGTTCCTGAGGACCCGGCTCATCACGGTAAATGGCCCCTGACAGCAGCCGTTTACCACGTGATCGCTCCGTCAAATGACGTAACGATCACTTGTAAACAGACCGGTGTCATGTCTGATTCCTCTCTCCCATCTCTGTACCGATCGGTACAGTGTGAGTGGAGAGATCGGGTGCAGCAACGCTGTGGGCTGGATCTGTAGTGCCCACAGCGCTGATTTGTGCCCATTGCAGCCTCATCCATCCATCCATGCTCAGCCATCTCAGCAATACTTATCCATCCATCCATGCTCAGCCATCTCAGCAATACACATCCATCCATCCATGCTCAGCCATCTCAGCAATACTCATCCATCCATCCATGCTCAGCCATCCATATTTAGCAATACTCATCCATCCACCCCCATCCATACTCAGCAATACTCATCCATCCATCCATGCTCAGCCATCCATACTCAGCAATACTCATCCATCCATACTTAGCAATACTCATCCATCCATCCACCCCCATCCATACTCATCATACCCAGCCATACTCAACCATACCCAGCAATACCCAGCAATACCCAGCCATACCCAGCCATACCCAGTCATACTCAGCCATACCCAGCCATACCCAGCAATACCCAGCCATACTCAGCCATACCCAGCCATACTCAGCCATACCCAGCCATACCCAGCCATACTCAGCCATACTCAGCCATACTCAGCCATACCCAGCAATACCTAGCCATACTCAGCAATACCCAACTGTACTCAGCCATACTCAGCCATACCCAGCCATACCTAGCCATACTCAGCCATACCCAGCAATACCCAGCCATACCCAGCCATACCCAGCAATACACAGCCATACTCAGCAATACCCAGCCATATTCAGCCATATTCAGCCATATCCAGCCATACTCAGCCATACCCAGCCATACCCAGCCATATCCAGCCGTACCCAGGCGTACCCAGCCGTACTCAGCTATCCCATCCATACTCAGCCATACCCAGCCATACTCAGCCGTACTCAGCCATCCCATCCATAGTCAGTCATTCTCAGCCATACCCAACCATACCCAGCCATACCTAGCCATACTCTGCCATACTCATTAATGCTCAGTCATCCTATCCATACTCGGCCATATTCAGCCATCCACATTCATGGCGCAACCATGCTCAGCCATACCCATCCACAGCTCATCCATCCCCATTCATGCTCATCAATGCCTCATCCATGCCACATCAGTTTTCATGCATGCCACATCCATGCCACTACAGTGTCTCACAAAAGTGCAAGAGGTAGTCAATAAATTATATGTGTAATTTATGCTCCTAGAACGCCTGAAGGTGCTCCTCTGTATGTGGCCAGGCTGTGTAAAAGTCTCACACATGTGGTATCACCACACTCAAGAGGAGTAGTGGCATGTGTTCTGGGGTGTAATTTATGGTATACTATGCTGTGTGTGAGAATTAATCAGCTAATATGACAATTTTGTGGAAAAAAAGATCTTGATTTTGCAAAGAATTGTGGGAAAAGATCACAACGTCAAAAAAATCACCCTGCCTCTTACTAAATACCTTGGGATGTCTACTTTCCAAAAGGGGGTAATTTGGGGGGTATTTGTACTTTCCTGGCATGTTAGGGTCTCAAGAACTTAGATAAGCTGTCAGTACTTCAGGTGTGATCAATTTTCAGAGATTGGCACCATAGCTTGTGGACTCTATAACTTTCAAACAGACCAAATAATATACACAGATTTGGATTATTTTTACCAAAGATATGTAGCAGTATAAATTTTGACCAAAATTTATGAAGAAACTAAGAAAAATTCATTATTTTTTTTACCGAATTTTCAGTCTTTTTTCTTTTATAGCGCAAAAAAAAAAAAAAAACAGCAGTGATTAAATACCACCAAAAGAAAGCTTTATATCTGTGTGAAAATACAGACATATGGGTACAGTGTTGATGACTGAGTAATTGTCATTCAAAATGTGAGAGCACCGAAAGCTGGAAATTGGTCTGGTTAGGAAGGGGGTTTCAGTGCCCAGTGGGTAAGTGGTTAATAGGGACTTATTTCTCCATATTTCTCATGGGTAGGACAGCCTATTGAAATGAATAGGCTGCCCTACACGCAGCCAGCAGCTTGCAGCTCGCACAGATCTGTTCAGCCAATAATTTCCCTTATGTCAAGTAGTGCTTGAAGGGCCACCCATGGCTTAAATTTTGGCTGATGCAGCAGGAGTCAGCTGAAATTCTAGCTGTGTATGAGGACCTTTATATTTGTAGGAGTATGGCACAAGAAATCTTAAAAATAGCTATTTTATTTTGTCTTCCATAGTTTAAGTGGTATTGGAACAAAGTGTAGTGATTTGTCTTGCCTATATTAAACAGTTTCCTGTACAGGGTATATTTTTGTTGCTGCAGGGCTTATGGCAAAGCCACTGTTTAAGAGTTTCTAATGACATTTATAGGTTGCTCAATAAACTCTACATACTTGGTTTGAGGCACAGCTTTGTGTACACAGATACTATTGCAGGAATCTAACATTCTTGTTCTATTTCTGTCATGACTTATTTTTCTTTCTGGGACAAGGTTTTTTCTTACTCTGAATTTCCTTCAGTCATTTTTTTACTGCTATTTTATGATTTTTGTTAAGCTCAGGCATGAGGAAGTCCATTTGTATTTCTCATTGCCAGTAAGTATGCTAACACTAAAATATTCCTGGAACATTAGGCTGTGGCTCTACAACAAAGTTGTGGTCTTACAACAAAGCAATTGCACAAGATCAGTAACAAACAATCCAATACCATCTTGCTGCTAAAAGCTGACCCCAATTGGTTGTCATCCCTGGAGGTGCATTTGTAATACAGCTTTGTGGCCTGCCTTACCACGATCAAACTTCGGCTTTGAAAACAAAAACATGACCAGCACATAGCTAAGCACATATTCTAATGCCGCGTACACACATGGACTTTGTCCGCCGGACCTGTATTATAACCTGTATTATAAATGCACCTCCAAACCGCCGGACTTTCCAGCTGGGCTTCGCCGGACTTGAAAGCGAACGGACTTGACCACACATCACGCTAAAGGTCCGGCGGTTCACGCGATGACGTACAGCACGTACGACGGAACTAGAAAAAGAAAAATACTAGAAAAATACTTGCTACTGAGCATGCGTCCTTTTTGGTCTGCCGGACCATACTACAGACGGCCGGCCGTATTGTCCGCTGGACTGCCAAGTCCAGCGGATAATTTTAAAACAAAACTTAAAACCTAGTCCGCCGGACTTTCGGGAAAAAAAGTCCGTAGAAGGCCCACACACGAGGGGATTGTCCGGCGGACTCGAGTCCAGCGGACAATCCCACGGGATAGTTCCTTCGTGTGTACGCGGCATTAGAAGCCCAAAGCAAGCAGAGCCCTATTAATTTCAATTGATAGAAAAAGAAATGGCCACTCCCCACAATGCAGGAACAGTGTTAGCACTATTCCTTTATTATTTATGAATAGGCCTATTTATTATTGTGCATATTTGTATAAACCACTTTTTTCCTGTGAAAAAAACGTATCACCTTTTATATAGCAAATTTTAGCTGTACATGTCATATTGCCCCCGTGCTTGTCAGATTGAGTCACGTTAGCTACCTTATCTAGGTTAAACAAAAAAAGAATACAGAACAAAAGAATAATTCAGAATTTTATTTTTTTACAGGCATTTATATATTTCCAACAATTTATGCAGCACTTTATATATTAGTATTATATAGGATTTATATAGATTCAACAGTTTGTGCAGCACTTTACAACATTAGGGCAAACAGTACAGATACAATATAATTCAATACAGGAGGATTTAGAGGTCCATATTCTACATTTGTATCCTTTCTTGCCTTTAAGGAGCCTACAATCTAAGATGCCTACCTCACATGCATACATACACATACTAGGACCAATTTAGATTGGAACAAATTAACCTAATGCCATGTCTCTGGAGTGTGGAAAGAAATCCATGTAAGCACAGGCAGAGCATGCAAACGTCATGCAGGTAGTGTCCTAGTTGGTATTCAAACAGAGGACCCTACTGCTACAAGGCAGTAGTACTTACAACTAATGCCGCATACACACGAGTGGGCTTCTCGTCGGACTGAACTCCGAAGGACTTTTTGACCGAGTTCCGCCGAAACGGACTTGCCTACACATGATCACACCAAAGTCCGAACGTTTAGAACACAATGACGTAAAACGGGACTAGAAAAAGGAAGTCCAATAGCTGCTCTTGCGTCGTTTTTGGTCCGTCGGAACAGCATACAGACTATCTGTTTTCTTGATAGGAACTGGTTCCGTTGGAAAGATTTGAAACGTGTTCTATTTGGTCCGTCAGAATTTTAGAAAGAAAAAGTCAGATGAAGCCCACACACGATCGGAATGTCCGACAGAATGATTCCATTGGACCTTTTCTGCCGGAAAATCTGGTCGTGTGTACAGGGCATAAGTTTAGTAACCTATTTTCTTAGCATTTCTTATGTTCTTGATTATGTTTGTTGACCTTTCGTATTTCTTACCCCTCTCCTATTTAAAATTAGCTGGTTGCCATGCATGAGTATTCTATGCACATATTGGACTTTTTTGCTGGACTACATGCAAGACAAATTAACTTGTATAATAGCCCTCCAATAAATTACCTGAATCATCCATTTTTTTCAGTTTGGCGTGCAAAAGTTCCATAAAAAGTGCCCCCGGGTCACATCTTCTGCTCCAGATGACCTGTGGTTGCTGGTTTCTCTCAGTCTGACCACGTTACTGTCCCTTGCAGACTTAACTAGGCAGCACTCATATTATTAGGTCAGTGCTGCCTAGAGTTGGTGGATCAGTCTGAGAATCCCCACACCCGGTATTTCCCCACCAATGTACACCCCTTTATCATCATTGTCACAGTACAGACTACATTCCTAAGTGCTTATGGAAAAAATTGTTCTCTGCAGGGAACCCTAACTCCAATTGAAGTGAAGTAGAGCACACTAAGATCCCACTTCATGGCCATAGGAGATTTCTATTTGCGTCGAGGGGCAACCAGAAGTGATGTCAGCATGAATACAAGGATATTGTTTGGTCTAAATAAATAAGTGTCTGCTTCAACATACAGCACATGCTGGAACTTAAAACGCATAATCTAAAACTGGTATCCTGAATGTATTACCCCAGACTGAAATTTAACAACAATGTAAAAAAAAAATGGGACTTTATATATAATCCTTAGGAGACCGAACAACACTTATAAATATACGTAGATATAAAAAATGCCAGATGGTTTATTATCTCAACATTAAAAAATAGAAGCAAGAACACCTCAGATATAAAATAGTATTATGTATTATTATTATTATTATTATACGAGATTTATATCGCGCCAATAGTTTGCACATCGCTTTACGGAAATGGGAATAATAGTGCCTTAACAAATTGTTAAATCGTAAACGTACTACGTTTTGAGCTGCTTTTTCAGGACAGAGGCGCCAATCTTTAAGATTTTGAGATACAACTTTAAAGAAGGTAATATTTAAAGAAAAGCAACACTTACACCAAAAAATACAAGAATGAAAAAAAAAAGTTAAAAAATAAATATATATGTTTTTTCAGGACAATAGTAATAACAAAATATAAACTTCAAGAAAGAAAGTTTCATAGACATAGACCTGTCTGACATCATATGTCAGACTGACACCAGGTTTGTGGTCAGTCTACCCCAGTCTGAGGGGAGGATACAGGGGCACAAACACATAGATTCTGCCATGAGATTCAAGAAAAAATTCAAAGCTGAAAACTGGAGAAAAATAAATAAACTAGAAAAATGCTGGATATTGACAAAAGGCAAATACTCTCAGGTAGAGGTGCACTAACAACCCAATAGGGGAGGGGTACCAAGGCAAAATCTGGCCTGCACGAGAAAAAAATTGTCTTAAGTGAAAAATACCGCACAAAGGCCAAATGGTTATATGTGATAACATTATGTAAAAAAAGTGAACTTAGCTTTTAAGAGTGGTGATCATGGAGTGCTAGTATCGGTGTCATTTTGGGCATCTATAAAGCATATGGATAAGAATATATTTATTAGATTTGTTTTTACTACTAGGGATAAGCTGAATGTACCTGGCTTTGGATGTCGGTACATTTGCTGGACAGTTTGAACATTACTCCGAACCCCCTTAAAGTCAATAGCATCCAAATCTTTAAAATCAATTCTGATCATTTTCAGGGCTAATAGGCAAGGGATAATATGTCAAACAAATGTCATGAGGGTCTGGGCTAATGCAAATAATAATGTTGAAAGGGGGCACCCTTGTCAGGTACCCCTGCCCAATTCTAAAGTAAGCTACAGTCTGATCACTCCAGAAAGAGCAGCTACCAGGTTGGCATATAGAAATTTATTCCAGGAGTTGAAGAGGCTCAGTTTTAGAAGTACCTTCAACACTGCCCAGATACAAGATACAGACGTTCTATACTATCAAAAGCCTTGGTGGCATCAAGTGACAGCAAAAGGCCTAGTACTACTATAATCTGAGAGAGTTTGCATATTAATAAATAATCTACAGGAATGAATGGAGTTAGATATTTGTGTCATAAAGTCAGCCTTATCAGGGTAAATGATTGAGTAATGACCATACTCAATCTACTTGTCAGATCTTTTGCCAGAATCTTAACATCACACTATATAAGAAAGATAGCTCTATAACAATGAGGATCTTCTTGATCTATTCATTACCAGGTTTAGGAGTAATACTATTACTTCTTGTCATGGGTGGTGGAAGATGTATATGGAAGACCTCATCAAATACTTTGAAATGCCTTGGTAATATAATATCATCATAGCATTTATAAACCTCCATAGATAATCCATCATCACCTGGTGCCTTATGGTTTAGGAAGGAGTTGGTAACAGCTTGTAACATTTTTAATATATGAGCAAAGAGATGCTGTAGAGTGAGACATCTTAGGTGTGTACTGTACAACTTGGAATAACAATTAATGTAGAGCTATAGGCAAAACATGTCCTTTTGGATAGAGTCAGGGAGGGTTATAACGCCTGTAAGTTTTTCTGCCATCTGTTTCCCATTGGGGAGATTCCCCTTCACTTCATGTCCTAAAGCCAAAACAGGAAGTGAGAGGAAATCCCTGCAAATTAAGGGAATCCCTTGGGGCCCCCAAGGTCACAAGAACTAGTGTCCATATTGGACGACTTCTCCTCTATTACTGTTCTGGGGACAACCCAAAAATTGGGATTTTATTTTACTCTCACTTTGAATGATAATGATAAAAAAAAAAGACAAATAAAGAGGTGAACTTAGCTTTTAAGAGTGGTGATCATGGAGTGCTAGTATCTGTGTAATTTTGGGCATCTATAAAGCATATGAATAAGAATATTTTTTATTAGATTTGTTTTTACTACTAGGGATAAGCTGAATGTACCTGGCTTTGGATGTTGGTACATTTACTGAACAGTTTGAACATTATTCCGAACCCCCTTAAAGTCAATAGCATCCGAATCTTTAAAATCAATTCTGATCATTTTCAGGGATAAGGAGCATTCTAATTGGTTGGCGCCATCACGTGGGCGGCACCGACCAATCAGAACCCGCGTATCTCATCCTGTCAGTGGGGAAGAAGAAGAGAGAAAGCCAAGCTGATTTCTAAGCCCCGGACCAATGACGCGGCTATAGCAGGGCTCATAACAGGAGATCCCTGCGCTCCAGATCAACGGGACTAGGAGGGGGCGTTTGAGCATGGGGTCCTGTGTAAGTTCACTTTAAAGGTGCACTTTTGCCGCGTACACACGGTCGGAATTTCCGATGGAAACAGTCCGAAACAGTCCGATGGGAGCTTGTCATCGGATTTTCCGACCGTGTGTATGCCCATCGGTCTTTTTCTGTCGGAATTTCCGACGGACTTTGGAATGAGAACCTGTTCTTAATTTTTCCAATGGAAAACCTTTCTATCGGATTTTTCGATCGCGTGTATGCAATTCAGACACGCAAAATTCCGACGCATGCTCGGAAACATTTCGACGCATGCTCAGAAGCATTAAACTTCCCTTTTATAGTTCAGTCAAACGTTTTTTAAGGCGTGGTGTTATTGACCGTCGGAATTTGGTGTGACCTTGTGTAGACAAGACCGTTTGAGCGAAATTCCGTCGGAATTCCGACGGGAAAACCATCAGAGCTTTTTCCGACGAGAATTCCGACCGTGTGTACGCGGCATTACACTTTAATTGAACAAGCTAAAGTTAAAAGCTGATTTGGCTACCATGCACAGCTGCACCATATTCTAAGTGCCCCAGTTTTAGTAAATTCCCCCTCATATTATTGTTCCGGTTGACACACCTAATGTTCCTCCCTTCACCAGGTCTGAGGTTAAAAGGGGAAGTCCCACATTAGAGTTTTTGTATTATGCAATATAAAAATAATACAATTACTGTATATAACGGTCTATTTATAAAAAAAATGATGAAACTGCCAAATACATTCATTCAGAATCAGTACAGTGTATACATATTGTCGGTCTTAAAGGCTCATCACCTGTAACAGCTGGTATTGGAAATCTGGAGCTGCATTGTTGTCGCTTTTTGGTATCCTATTATCTAACTCTCACTCTAATGCCATGTACACACGGTCGGATATTCCGATGGAGTAGTCAGATCGGATTATGTTGTTGGAAAATTCGATCGTGTGTGAGCTCTAGCGGGCTTTTTCCATCTGAATTTCCGTCTGAAAAAATTTGAGAGCAGGATCTAAAATTTTCCGACAGCAAAATCCGATCTGACTTTTTCCGATCGTGTGTAGAGAATTCCAACGGAAAAAGTGCCACGCATGCTCAGATCAAATTATGAGACCAAAGCTATTGGCTTCTAGCCTCTACGTAGTTCCGTTGTACGTGGTCAACGTCACCACGTTCCAAACGATCGGATTTTCCGACAACTTTGTCCAACCGTGTGTATGCAACACCTGTTTCAGACAAAATCCGAATGCCTAATAAACTCTCCTAAAATGTTCTAAAATGACTAATGCCCAAATCCTTTCACCCCACATGGAGTTGAGTATTTTGAATGATAGCCCACCAAGGTACCTGGGGTCAGTCTCTTCTGGCCAAAGGTAAGGGGCTGCTGGCCTTCGTAACTACTGACTACGTGTGTTTTCAACCTGTTTTCAACCTGGTAGTGTTAAAGAACAATTAGTATGGCTCCAAGTAAAGAATTCGTTCAGGAAGGATATAGCTAGTGTAGATAAATAATTTGAAAAAGCTGACCCCACCCCTGTAAACAACTGAAATAATTAAAAGTTTAATAGGTTATTCAGCTTTGTTTTCAAGTTCTGTGTTCTTATAAGGTCAACCTACGGTTTGTGGGAATTATACTCAGCCCTTTGTTTGACTGCAGTGGCATCTATCATTTATGCTATGTATAGTTCTGTTATTATATTTTCAGTAGTGAAAAGCAAAAATGTATTTACATGGCTACTTAATAGAAGACTTCAGTATTATAAACTGTATAATACACAGTAAACTACTGTAAGCACAAACAACAGAATTGTTCTAACAACCTTGACATTCTTTTTTATAGGAATGTATAAGCCTTTTATTAATCTTAATTCCGGCTGGTTGGTCTGTGCCATTTCCTTTTATAATGTGTGGCATTGAATGCTGTTGTACATGATTGCTCATTGATTATATCTTACATTCCATGTAAGTGGTAAAGTGCTGTGTGTGGGAGAAATATCTTGTGAGTGGCTTTACTTCACCAAAGTCAAAATGCCTGCACTGGGATTGTCTGAAACAAGTGGTTTACTACCCTAGGCATCTAGAACAGGGTCACTTCCCTGGCTCAGGGGGTACCTTTACTTGTGCCGAGCATTGTATACAGCCACTTAAACAAATAAACTGGACTCAATGTATGTACTTTATTAACTCTTCCTCTTTCATACCTGTGCGCAGGCCGAGGGTCCCAGCAATGCAGATCTGCTCATGTTGCTATGGGAGACAGATCACTACAAAAGGATTGCAGACAATATTTCCCTCAATGCAAGATGCTATCTCACCACCGCATGTACATGCTTATGGCAGGCCGCTTGCAAAACCTTCATTACCCTTGGTAACCACTGTATCTTCACACTGTATTGCCCAATGTGTTTGTGACCCAAATTTGTGACCCAACTGTAGACTATGTGAGCCAGTTACTTGCATTACACCCCTTTAGTAACTTCAGATCAGGCAAAGTCAATGTTTTAAAAGCTTTACTGGAATAATGCAGCATGATGAGAATCACAAAATAACAGTTCAACATGAAGTGCAGTCTATTTCTAACATCCCTAATCCCTAATTACAGGCTTGTGGCTTACCCAGTATACCTGCACAGGAAATAATTTGTACTTGACAGATTCCACAGTTGGTATCTTCAGGGGGGATTGCAAGTCCCAGCAATTCCCCTACATGTGGAAGGCTCTAGGACACAGGGTCTGGCAGAAACAGGGACTCCCAGAGAGGCAGAGAGCCCGGCAGAAGAAACAGCTGGAGGTTACCTCTTGCTGGCTGTCTAAGTCTTTCCTTACCATGCATCAGGCTGTATAATGTGGGACTACATGGCTTAGCAGCCCCTTAGCAGTTTCCCATAGGTTCCTCTCCCCCCAGGTGGTTGCCTGGCTGAACTAATTATATCTTCACCTTACAGCCTTTCATTTTTCCCCACACGGCTGGAACTATTTTGGACAGGGCCTCCTTTCTGAATTTGTGAGCACAGGAAGGGGGGCTGAGACCAGCAGAAAGATCCAGGAAGCAGGTTAACTTGCTCCCTCCTGGCTGGGGCAGCATTAACCACTACCTGCCTACATACTAACCATGCCGGAAGACAAAGCACAATCTCAAAGTATTGAAACATGCACCACCTGAAAGCCATTGGACAACATATAGCTCCCACTGATGCCTGAAAGTGGTTTAGATACAAGGATAGCAAACGTTGTGGTTGTAATGGAGCCCCTGCTTTTGGGACAAACATAGCTATATTCAAATTCACTCCCTTTTGTCTTTAAGTTTTAACATGTTTACAGCCAAAGTGTTATGCCCCGTACACACGGTCCGATATTGCGATTGAAAAAGACCGATCGGATTATGTTGTCGGAAAATCCAATCATGTGTGGGCTCTAGCAGACTTTTGAGAGCAGGATCTAAAATTTTCCGACAACAAAATCTGATCTGACTTTTTCCGATCGTGTGTAGAGAATTCCGACGCACAAAGTGCCACGCATGCTCAGAAGAAATTTTGAGACGAAAGCTATTGGCTACTGGCCTCTACGTAGTCACGTCACCTCATTCGGAACGATTGGATTTTCTGACAAATTTGTCCAACCGTTTGTATGCAACACAAGTTTTGGCCAAAATCCGTCGGAAAAAAATCAGACGGATTTTGTGGTCGGAATGTCCGACCGTGTGTACAAGGCATTACTCCTGGAGGAGAGAAGATGCACTGTGCAATATGTAGGGGTTTATAAATGATGGATGGGGGGGTTGTTTATGGAGGAGTGGTTTTAAGGTTCAGAAGGTAAAGAAGTAGGCATATTACCGTCAAGAGAGTAGGGATTGGGGATGTACATTATGGAGCAGTGGATACAGGGTCAATGCTTCGGTGCTCTGGCTCATATTTTGCACTAGGGCCCAAGTGTATTAAGCTACACCACCGCCTTTTAGTTTTCATGTCCCAGTGATGCCCTAATGAAAGTGGGCTTTTGCAGAAAGGCTGGCATTCACCTTCACGGTAAGTGGATATAGAAGAACAGCTCACTAACTAAAAAAAGCTTTAACTGTGCCCCTTCCATTTGTTGTCTGTCATTAGTTCTTACTTTCCAAAATAATGCATATAAAAGTTGAAACACAAAGCAAGAGATAGGGAATGTTTACATACAGCATTCGCTTTCTTTCACCCTTTCCGATGACTCTGACTTTTCTTCTTTTACATACTGCAGGGGCTGGTAAGTACAGGATTGTGTTAGAATGGGCAAATGGATGGTTTATCTGCAAGGATCTGCAAGGATCTGCTTCCTTTCTATTCTTATTTAATGCTGTCAGCAAAAACTGATCGCACTTGTGCGTGTGTTCACGACAGTGAAAGATGATTCACACTCAAGACAAATGCTGCAAACTGATCCATCACTGTCTGGTACGTGTTTACAGAAAAAAAAACTGATAAGAATATGGGATCATACAAAAATTTCTAAAATAATGAAAAATCCAGTTCAATGGCAAGCCTCAATTACACCTCAGAATTAATACCCCAGTGAAACTAATAATCAGTAGTACTAAAATGCACTAATAAGATTAGTACCACAGTTAAAATATAGAACAGCACCAAAGTCAAAATGCAGATTAATGCCACAAAATGCTTATCAATACCACAATGCAAATGCAGATTAATACCAAAAATTTTATTTTTATCAGATTATTAACAGTGAAACTACAGATTCTATAAATGCAGAGATGCACGTATGAACAGTAACAAACCGCAATAGTGCCATAGTGAAAGTTCAGTGACACCAATTTGAAACTACAAGTTAAAATGGCATTAAATCTAAAATCAAACATTTATTATATTGCAGCCTACCAATGTTTAAATGTGGTGGCTGCATTCATAGTTACATTGTTACATAGTTAGTAATGTTGAATAAAGACACCAGTCCATCCTGTTCAACACGAGTGAGTGTGGGTGCGTGTCTACAATTGTCCCTATCCCTGTACAATCGTTTTCTTTTTTAGGCTTTCCTTCCTTTATTTTCACCTTGTGATCCTGCCAGTAAGTCTTTTATTTTTCATCAGAAAAAGCTCTCCTGTAGATGTAGCAGTTGGAGGGATCATACAAACCCTTTAAGACCCCTTTCATTCAAGAGATCATATCAGATCTGGCTGACCGTTTGGCAGCGGGACCTGATTCAATCCTCCATTCCCCTCTGTGGAGCGCTGGATGTAAATGGACTTGTGTACTACCTCAGGGTCTGATCCAATCTGGCAAAAAAAAATAGAAGGGCATTCATCATCTTCCAGCTGGCCAGATCGGAGGGCAGCCGGGTGTAAACAGACAGCCAGTCCGTTTACATCTGGCTGCCCATAAAGCAGAGCGGTCTGTGCTTGCGTCCACTCTGGAGCAGGCACAGACCAGTCATCCGCCCACTCCGCTCAGCTCAGCAGGTGATCAGCAGACGAATCCCCACTGAGCAAAAACAGATCTGTCCCATATGAAAGAAGCCTGACACTGACAGGAGTACTTACAATGATCAGCTTTTACAATGTATTTATTTATGGAAAACCTTTATCCCAAAATGGTATAGGTACAGTGAGTAGGTATAGGGAATGAAGCCCCCCCAAAAAAGGAAGCTCAATGCAGCCACCACATCTAAGGATTGGTAAGCTGCAATATATTACAGTTTTGGTTTTAGGTTTAAAACCACGTTATTATTAAATTGACATCTGTGTAAATATCATTAACATTAAAGGAGCTCTATGGTCATGGCATACACTTTAATTTTATAACATCAGTATTGTAATAGCAATGCAAACAATAGTTATTTTTGATGGTCCAGTGTAGCACCCTCTAGTGTGTGCTACTAGTTATGGCAGTGCAGGAAAAAGCATATTTCTGGCCAGGAGTAACCCAAGTCATTGAATTGGGTCAAAGTTATTAGAGGCCAGGGCTGGATGACTCATCTTTACAGCTCTGTGGTGCCTCCCCATGGTGTCTAGAAGGTTGGAAAATCCTTCTAGAACCAAAGGGCAGGGGCTAGGAGGGCCATGAATATTTGTGGGGCCTCAGCCAATCCCCAGAAGTGGGCTGGCAGGGGGCTTAGACAACCCCATAAATAGACTTAGGCCAGGCCAGCAGAGGGAGTTTGGTGGAAGATGGAGATACAGTGTTGAGGAGGCTGTCGTGGCCCTGAGGGGTACCCCCTAGTCCAGGCTCGGGTACTGGAAGGATCCTGCCAAAAACACAAATGGGGAGGCTTTTCTGGAGGCATGGGTGCAAAGAGAGGACAGAGTGAGTAATTCAACACTGGTGGGGACTAACAAAGGGGGGAGACTGCAACATCTAGCCAGTCTTCCTTGAAGACAGTTGTGGGCTTAACCACTTCAGCCCCGGACCAATTGGCAGCCAAAGGACCAGGCCCCTTTTTGCGATTCGGCACTGCGTCGCTTTAACTGACAATTGCGCGGTTATGCGACGTGGCTCCCGAACAAAATTGGCGTCCTTTTTTTCCCACAAATAGAGCTTTCTTTTGGTGGTATTTGATCGCCCCTGTGGTTTTTATTTTTTGCGCTATAAACAAAAATAGAGCGACAATTTTGAAAACAATGCAATATTTTTTGTTTTTTGCTATAATAAATATCCCCAAAAAATATATAAAAAAACATTTTTTTCCTCAGTTTAGGCCGATACGTATTCTTCTACATATTTTTGGTAAAAAAAATCGCAATTAGCGATTATTGATTGGTTTGCGCAAAAGTTATAGCGTTTACAAAATAGGGGATAGTTTTATAGCATTTTTATTAATATTTTTTTTTTACTAGTAATGGCGGCAATCAGCGATTTTTATTGTGACTGCGACATTATGGCGGACACATCGGACATTTTTGACACATTTTTGGGACCATTGTCATTTATACAGCAATCAGTGCTATTTAAATGCATTGATTCCTGTATAAATGACAGTTGTAGTGAAGGGGTTAACCACTAGGGGGAGGGGAGGGGTTATGGGCTGTGACGTGTGTGTTTTTTTACATTAGGGGGCGGGGCTGACGCCTGACGTCATTGATCGGCTTTCCCGAGGTTACACATACCTCTCCCCGTTCTTCAGCTCCGTAACCCGATCGTGGGACACCAGCGGCGATCGGGTCCGCCTGCCCGTGCCATTCTGCACACGTATATGTGCATGAGGCGGTCGGGAAGCGGTTAAAGTGATTGTAAAGTCAATTTTCTTTTTCCTACAAAAATAACAAACATGTTATACTTACCTGTTGCAGATTTTCACAGAGTAGCCTGGATCTGCCTCTTCTCAGTTCCCTCTTCTGTGCTCATGCACACCCTCCTGTTTAGTGACCCCACAGCAAGAAGCTTGCTATGGGGCACCCAAGCTGAGTCACAGCTCCTTGTGTCCATTCAGACACAGAGCCCCAATCCAGCCCTGCCCCTCTCTTCCCTGATGGGCTAGATGACTTTGATTGACAGCATCGGAAGCCAATGGCACTGCTGCTGTGTCTCAGCCAATCAGGAAGGAGAATCTTGGATGGTTAAGACACTCGTGGACATCGCTGGACAGAGAGGGACCTCAGGTAAGTGTTAAGGGGGCTGCTGCACACAGAAGGCTCTTTATCCTAACCACTTCAGCCCCGGAAGATTTTCTCCCTTAATGACCAGGCCATTTTTTGCGATACGGCACTACGTTGCTTTGACTGACAATTGCGCCGTCGCCCGACGCTATACTCAAACAAAATTGACTTCCTTTTTTCACACAAATACAAGTTTCTTTTGGTGGTGTTTGATCACTTCTTTATTTTTGTTGTGCTATAAAAAAAAAAAGAGTGACAATTTTACCGGCGGCTGATCTGCAAGTGGTTAATGCATAAAATGCATTAAAGCGGAAGTAAACCCATCGATTTAACAGTTTAAAAAAAAAAAAAAGGCATGCCGGGAATGCTAACTGCACATTGGCTGTGCTCTCAACCAAACAGTCAAACCATCCAATGGCTGGTGTCATAACGGATCACATGTGCAGCACTGTGGCAGTTGAAGATTAAACAGAGGCAAAGATGGCAGCTTCCTTGGCTGAAAACGATAGGGGGTTTACTTCCACTTTAAGATAAAAAACCTTCTGCCTTTTCAAACACTTTAAGTCTTCTACCTTTTCCCTGAGAGATCTTCAGAGAGTCAGCTGGGTTGGCTGGTGTAGAGGCAGCCAGGAGGGCTCGTGAAAGAAGCAGTTGCAGCCAGATGGGCTAGCATTGCCTGAAGAAGTGGTGCTGGGATTAGTGGCCACAGAGGAAGCAGAAAGAAAGGTTACACGCTGTTTCATTACACATGTGCTACTTTTTAAGAGACTGTGAGTTCCTGCCTGTAAAGGGCAGTTACTGAGCTGAAAAGGAGTCTGTCAGTTTCCTCAGGAGTGAATCAACAGAAGTTGTGCAAGAAAGGAGCAAAGTGTGTGCAGGAGGAAAGCTGAAGAGGAGTCTGTAGATACACTGCCTACTCACAGGGTATAGTGAATACGTGTCACAGTATTCAAGGAAGTAAATGTGTGGGGATCTTGACAAAGTAGGTTTGCAAACGTCAAGATCATTCAGATTATTAGTAGTAGGCTAGAAATAATTGAAATACATTGTGGAAATGTCCATAGGTTTTTACATTTTGACTATAGCTATGCTTTAACGTGTTTGAAACTTGCAAATAAAATATTAATCGAAGTCTTACTTCAGAATTCCTCCTGCAACTACCTCAATATCTACAATACCTACCAATCAGATCCAAATTTTCACCAAAGTTGATTGGTACCTGTGTGCCTCATATTGACAGTATGATACATTAGGGCATAGCTTCCAACTGTCCCTGATTTCAAGGGACTGTCCATGATTTGGAGCAATGTCCCTCTGTCCCTCATTCCTCCTCATTTGTCCCTCATTTTGGTCTGATCTATATAGATGTATATAATTTTATCTATCAAAAAGTGTTTTCCAGTGCTAAACCTTTCATCTGATTAAATTGCTGCATTTGTAAATTCCAAAAGACAGTATAAAGGAATATTAGTGGTAAAAAAAGCACTTGTGAGTTTACTCAATCCTGTTTTTTTTTTGTACAATTCTCCTTTAATGGGGCGTGGCAAGAGGTGTGTCCTATGCCTGCATACTTTTGCTGATAGGTGTCCCTCATTCCCATCTCAAAAAGTTGGGAGGTATGCATTAGGGTGATAGACTTATGCACTTACTACAGAAATTCTTCTAGTGCCTGACAGTACCCTGACAGTACTGCTCTTCATTTTTAATTATTGTTCTGTCAGCAGCACTATGGCTTTCCCTATCATCTATGAAAAGTGACTGAATACCTAGCAAAGGGAAACAGAGGAGACAGAACAACTCTGGTTAAAACACTTTAAGTGGTAGCATTGCTGCCATCATTACACTTCTTTGTGTTTCTTCCACTGTCCAAAAATGCTTTTCTGTCAAAATGAAGCAGAATTAGCAGCACTGAAATCAGACAGGATGTTTATTTTCAGCACTTCATGGCAGAGAATTGGGTATGAAGATAGGAATGACAGCCCCCCCGCCAGAACACTGGCTGAGAGCGCTGATCGAATGCAGGTCGGAATACCTTTTTCGGTCATGCCCCTTCGACAGAAGCTGACTTCTGTTGAAACGGCTGCCGTACACACGCGTTGAATGTCGCCCGACATTTGGCCCATGTGTACTAGGCTTTAGTGAGAGAAAATCACTTCAGAGTGAGCAAATTGCATCGAAAGAAGTATCCCCTTTCAGAGGTTTCCCTTATATTGTTCTGACAACTGTAACATTTTCACTATATGTCCCTATCCTATGGCAATTGTTACCAGGACAAACAGAGAAGGTGATTATCCCAAGAGGCAGAGACTGCAATAATAACCATACAGGTATACTAATATTGCCAATATCTATTCAAAACGAAGTGTGTATATGATGTCACCACTATATCCTGCCCCTTCTCTTATATAGATGATGACAGCTGTCATTTGGAGTATCTGGGGGGGTCCATTGATTTTTAAAGGTGAAGTATAGGCCAAGCTATTTTGGCTATGCTTCTCCTATGTATCACAAAAGTGCAGTTCCTAACATGTAACATGTTTTCAGCGGACAGCCGGCTAAAGCCTGTTGTCTACTGAAGTCACACAGCTGATCCAGCCTGGGGAAAAATACTAACTCTACAGTTGGGATCCATCTAGATGCCTAAACCAGCAGCTGAATCAGCCTCTCAGCAAGCCGCTGAGAGACTGAGCCAACCGCTTCTTTCCCCATCCTCTCTGTTGAGGGCATGTGGCCTGGTTTGGTTCAAGAGGGGGAAGTGCATGCTCAATCCTCCCGTACCCCTTTCCTGGCCAGCCAGGCTGTATGACTGGACCAATGGGGGTCTGTGTGCTGTTTCTTTTTTAATAAAGAAGATAGCAGGTAAATGTAATTTGCTGGCAATTTTAATTTTTTTTTTTTTTTTTTTAAAGCTGCAGCAACACTTTCAGCACATCAAAGGCAGGATTAGGGCACCCAGATATGTTTTGTAAAGGAATAGGCAATTTTTAATGTTTCACTTTAAGTATTTAAAAAATCACAGGCTGAAAAGATTTCTTTTTACATTTGTTTTGAATTGAGACATGTTCCCTAGTTCCCCCACGCTGTTTTTGAAAGTTTATTGCTTATTAGCCCAATGATTTATTTGAAGCTTGCTTCGATCAAACCATACCCAATAAGACTCACAAGTAGAGTCACTTCTTGTGACATGAACTGAAAGTGTAAAACAGTACTAGACATAATACTTAAAGTGGAGGGCCACCCTTAAAATAATAAACATTTGAAAAAAAATAATATTTTTTACCTTACCAGAAACCCCTGTTGCTAATCTGCCTCTTCCTACTCTGAGGTGATCTTCGGTCTTCTCTCCTCCTTGCGCTGTCTTCTGGGGAATGGTGTGCGCTGTCTTCTGGGAACTGTGTGTTTCCTAACACAGCGCGTCCCATTCACAAAGCGCCGCGTGACTCGCGCATTCGCAGTAGGAAACGGGCAGTGAAGCCTCAAGGCTCCACTGCCTGTTTCCCTTAGTGAGGATGGCGGCGCTGGGACCCGAGAGCCGAGGGATGGGTCGGCCTCGGCGGCCGACATCGCGGGCGCCCTGGAAAGGTAAGTGTCCTTATTAAAAGTCAGCAGCTACTTGTTTTTTAGCTGCAAACTTTAAAAAAAACTGGAACGCCTGGAACACCCCTTTATCTCTGTCCCTTCACTCAATTACATTATAATTACTTAATTACTGATTATTTATTTAGGTGCCGGCTCATAACAATCAGCACAAAACACTCCAAATCGAGTGAAAAAATGCTCAAAAAACTCACAAATTGTGTGTTTCAATGCCTTTCTATGGAGAAAAAAAAAAAAACACTTCAAAAGTAGCTCCAGAACTTTTTTGAGCTTCAGGCGTTTGGCTTCCGGTGACTTGGAGTGGAGAGGTGAACCATCTCCATAGAGAATAGTCGATTTTTTTCTCCGAGCATCTGGAGCTTTGATGCTTCAAGCTACAAAATGCTCAAATGTGAATGGGGCCTTAGGGTTTAGGATAAGGAATAGTGGTATGTCAATGGTATGATTGAAAATATATATATTTTTTTGTAAAGAGATCCTTAGGGCTTCTACTTTCCCAAAACTGATCGTTCCTTTCATTAGGGATGAGCCGAACACCCCCCCCGTTCGGCTCGCACCAGAACCCGCGAACGGACCTAAAGTCCGTGCGAGCTTTAGAACCCTATTAGTTATAATGGATGCGAATGTTCGAAATCAAAAGTGCTAATTTTAAAGGCTAATATGCATGTTAATGTCATAAAAAGTGTTTGGGGACCTGGGTCCTGCCCCAGGGGACATGTATTAATGAGCAGTGATTTTAATAATGCTTAAATTGAAACAAAAAAAGTGTAATATTCTTTTAAATTTCGTACCTGGGGGGTGTCTATAGTATGCATGTAAAGGGGCGCATGTTTCCAGTGCTTAGAACTGTCTTTGCAAAAAGTGTAATTTTTGCAGAAAAGAAAGCTATTTTAAATCACTCGCGGCTAATGTTAATTGACGGTTTCCGTAATACAGAGAACAGTCATTCATTGATAAAAAATAAAAAAAATGAAAAAAATAAAAGCGTGGGGGTCCCCCCAAATTCAATAACCAGGCCCTTCAGGTCTGGGATGGATATTAAGGGGAACCCCAGCCAAAAAAAAAAATGGCGTAGGGTCCCCCTCAAAATCCATCCCAGACCCTTGAGGTCTGGGATGGATTTTAAGGGGAACCCTAGCCAAAAAAATGGTGTGGGGTCCCCCTCAAAATCCATACCAGACCCTTATCCGAGCACGCAACCTGGCAGGCCGCAGGAAAAGAGGGGGGACGAGAGCGGCCCCCCCTCCCGCCTGAACCGTACCAGGCCACATGCCCTCAACATTGGGAGGATGCTTTGGGCCCCCCCCCCCCAAAGCACCTTGTCCCCATGTTGATGAGAACAAGGGCCTCTTCCCCACAACCCTGGCCATTGGTTGTGGGGGTCTGCGGGCGGGGGGCTTATCGGAATCTGGAAGCCCCCTTTAACAAGGGGACCCCCAGATCCCCCCCCCCCCCCCCCCCTGTGTGAAATGGTAAGGGACCATTTCACCAAAAAAGTGTCAAAAATGGTAAAAATGACAGGAGACGGTCTTTGACAATTCCTTTATTAAAATCTTCTTTCTTCTTTCTTCATCCTTCGGTTTCTTCATCTTCTCCTTCCGTCATCTTCTTCCATCTTCTTCTTCCATTTTCTTCTTCCTCCGATCCGCTTCTTCTTGTGCTGGTCTTCTCGTCCTTCTCGTCCAGCATCTTCTTCCATGGCGTCGGCATCTGTTCTTCTGTCGGGCCGCTCCTCGCAATGGGAGGCTCCCGCTGTGTGAGGCTTCGCTGCGTCTGACAGGTCTTTTATAACGGAGGGCACCTGGTGACCCCGCCCCCCTCTGACGTCATGGGGAAAGCCATAGGGAATTCCTCATGACGTCCCCATGCGTCAGAGGGGGCGGGGTCACCAGCTGCCCTCCATTATAAAAGACCTGTCAGACGCAGCGAAGCCTCACACAGCGGGAGCCTCCCATTGCGAGGAGTGGCCCAAGAAGAGACACCAACACCGACGCCGACGCCATGGAAGAAGATGCCGGACGAGAAGGACGAGAAGACCAGCGCAAGAAGAAGCGGATCGGAGGAAGAAGAAAATGTAAGAAGAAGATGGAAGAAGATGACGGAAGGAGAAGATGAAGAAACCGAAGGATGAAGAAAGAAGAAAGAAGATTTTAATAAAGGAATTGTCAAAGACCGTCTCCTGTCATTTTTACCATTTTTGACACTTTTTTGGTGAAATGGTAGGGGTACTTTTGTACCCCCTTACCATTTCACACAGGGGGGGGGGCAGGATCTGGGGGTCCCCTTGTTAAAGGGGGCTTCCAGATTCCGATAAGCCCCCCGCCCGCAGACCCTCATCAACATGGGGACAAGGTCCTTTGGGGGGGCCCTCAAAGCATCCTCCCAATGTTGAGGGCATGTGGCCTGGTACAGTTCAGGCGGGAGGGGGGGCCACTCTCGTCCCCCCTCTTTTCCTGCGGCCTGCCAGGTTGAGTGCTCGGAAAAGGGTCTGGTATGGATTTTGAGGGGGACCCTACGCCATTTTTTTTTTTTTTTTGGCTGGGGTTCCCCTTAATATCCATCCCAGACCTGAAGGGCCTGGTTATTGAATTTGGGGGAACCCCCACGCTTTTTTTTTTTGTTTTTTATCAATGAATGACAGTTCTCTGTGTTACAGGAGCCATCAATTCATTAGCCGCGAGTGCTTTTAAATAGCTTTTTTTCCTGCAAAAAAATGACACTTTTTGCAGGGAAAGTTCTAAGCACAGGAAACCTGCCCCCCTTCACAGGCCACCTATAGACACCCCCCAGATGTGATACTGCAATGCTGTACTAACAGCACGCACACACAAATCCCCAGAAATAACGCACATAATGTCAGCAGTCAGCAACACACTGACACGCTGACACTGAAACACAATATGCGAGGCCGCCGCCGCGGGCCTTGCATTGCGGGCCGCTCGCACCACACGAATTTGATGCGAGCGGCCCAAATAGTTCTGGGCTCGCCGAGCGGGCGAACGCCCGATGTTCGATTCGAACATGGGTTCGAATCAAA
Source organism: Lithobates sylvaticus (assembly GCA_028564925.1). NCBI lineage: Eukaryota > Metazoa > Chordata > Amphibia > Anura > Ranidae > Lithobates > Lithobates sylvaticus. The sequence continues at coordinate 259,644,334 of CM053028.1, forward strand.
CACCGGGCCCATCCCTACCTTTCATAAATAGGAGTGAACTTCTTTTGGTTTGTCTGGTGCAATCATACTGACAAGCTACCTGGTTGAGGAACTTGGGGGCCTTGCATGTTTTCTTCTGTACTAGGCACTGCACATTCACAGATTTCTTTATGGGAAGCCAATGTGGTGAATCTTCAATGACCTATTGGCTGTGTTGGTCTGAATGATGTATTGTTATTTGCTCAGCTTTTACAGCTAAATGTAATTAACCTTTTACCAATGATTAGATATGCTTAAGAGGTTATACGTTACTTAACATTGCTTTCATAAATTACATTTAGTCATAAAATATTGATTGAAAAATATCTAAATACGTAATTTTTTTTTTGCCCATAATTTTGTTGTTAAAGCAAAACAGATTTATAATGCAATGACAGGCCACAGCATGCCTGGTTAGAAATTTTACTAATCTTCGTCACTTTTTGATTACCAGGCACCTTATTCTATTCAGGGAAAAATACTTCTTCCATTTTTGCTGCATTCCTGAGACAGATCTGCAGAACATTGGGAGCCAGGGCTGCATGCTTTCCAGTTGTCAATGCAGCATGTGTCAAGAAAATACTGTATTTGACCTGTTTTGCTCAGAGTTCAAATGCACCTCGGTAGGACCTACTGCATCCAAAGAAATGCAGTGCAACATAAATCAGCTCAAATGCAGCTTCAGAACTGTTATGCCGCGTACACACGTACGGACTTTTCCCGGCGGACCTAAGTCCAGCGGACAATCCGCTGGACTTTCCAGCTGGGTACGCTGGACTAAAAAGCGAACGGACTTGACCACACACGATCACGCAAAAAGTCCGACGGTTCACGCGATGACGTACAGCACGTACGACGGGACTAGAAAACGAAAAATACTAGAAAAATACTTGCTACTGAGCATGCGTCCTTTTTGGTACGCCGGACCATACTACACACGACCGGATTATCCGCTGGACTGCCAAGTCCAGCGGATAATTTGAAAACAAAACCTGAAACTTTAGTCCGCCGTACTTTGGCCAAAAAAAGTCCGCCGGCGCCCACACACGAGGGGATTATCCGCTGGACTTCGGTCCAGCGGATAATCCCGCGGGATAGTCCCTTCGTGTGTACGCGGCAGTACAGATACTGCTCTATTAAAGTCAATGGCAATTTGCTGAATTGCACTTGATGTACGTTTTAAATGTGTAGGGATGAGCCAAATGGCCAAATGTACCTTGGTTCGATCCAAGGCAGGTTTACAGAACATGACTAATGTTCAAGTGTTAAATCTGAACCCAAATGAAGTCAATGGGAACTGAATGTTAAAAACAGTAATATACATTTTCTAGGCTAATCAAGGGATTATCAAACAAATGGCATAGAGGTGGGGGGATGTGCTGTGCATCAAGGGATTATCAAACAAATGGCATAGAGGTGGGGGGATGTGCTGTGCAATGCCCTTGGGAACATGTACAAAAGCAAAAAAAAAAGTTTTAAAAGTTCTGTTTGGTGGGGAACAATGATTTTATTCGTGCTTTAGGGTCATCATTGAAAAATGCTAAATAAAATGCTTGGGGATGCCCTTAAACTGCCTGTGATGTGGTGCACCTGTACCATGTATACAACCTACTATAAGCAAAACTGACATTTACAGAAGAAAAACAATGCCATTAAAATTGCTAACAAATGACAGCTTCAGCTATGTTACTGCCTTTGTGATCAAGACAGACAGGGATTCTCTTTATATATACCAGATCCTTATCTAGTGTGCAGTTGTTTTTTTTTTTTTGGGGGGGGTAAAATCCATACCAGGCCCTCACTTAAGCATTAAGCCTGGTTAGCCAGATAATGAAGTGGACAAGGGATAACCCCTATCCTGAACTATGCCGAGCCATATGTAATCAAAATAGGGGTACTTTGCTAGGGGGGACTCCCTTGGCAAAGCACCTCGACCCCATGTTGATGAGAACAAAAGCCTCTTCCCCATAATCCTGGCCTGATGGTTGTGGGGTTTTGTGTCTGGGGTACTTTTCAGAATCTGGAAGGCCCCTTTAATGATCAGGGTCACCCAGATCATACCATTTGAGAAGGTTGTGGAACGTATCATAAGAATGTGTTCTCGCATTGATCCCTGTCCGCTTCTGTTTGTCATGACCATATTTAGTCAAGAATGTCACCCAGCTTCCCTGGCCCCTTTATTTCCTTACATAAGCTGACTGAGAATCTGCCATTTGTGACAGGAGTGATGGCAGGTGAACATCAGGTTGTAAGATTATTGTGATAGATTGTGGTACAGCGAGCTGCAAAATTGTTGTGCAGGGTGAGGCTGAAAGTGCCTTTGTTGTGTATCAGTGACAGCTTGTGTGAGTTTGACCAATCATTTGTCACAAGTTGGTGAAAGTGGTAGAGAGAAACTAATATATCAGACTGTATATAAGCACTCCTATGCCTACAGACTAATAGCATTATGAGATTTGGTAATGTCACTATTGTGCTGCTTGCGAGAGAGGAAGAATCAAGATCTGTTGTGCAAGGATATACTTGCTTCTGCTTGGTTGATTTTGTACTATTTTAGCATTCCTACTGTCTTTAGTCATTGGGGGACACTTTGACATGTTGAATCAAAACCCTGGCTGCTACTCTACCAAAATGTGTGGACACTAAGGATAAGCTCAGTGTTCGGACCAAGCATAAGTTTAGGACATCAGGTGTGGACAAATGTGACAGGTTCTGGTTGTCAATGGCTGCAATGAAAGCGTCAGGTTCCCCTGCCGCTTCCTAACCAACCACTGATGTCACCAGGCCCATTCACTTACATGGCTAGGAATACCCGACCATGCAAACAAATGGTGTCTCCACAATCCCTGCTCTTTTTTTATATAGCTGATGACAGCTTGGGGAGCTGTCTTGCGGCTTTGTGTCATATCAGGATAGGTCATGAGTGGCGGGTCATTGTTTTTTTTCTTTGGCGATTCGGCAGGCATCGCGATTGATGATGGATTTATGAGGGATTTTTATGTGGATTTTTTTTTTTAATAAAGGACTTGTCAAACATTTGGGTGTCTTTATGTCTAGGTGACAACTTGTTTTTGTGAATGAGTACTGGTCATTGTCCTTTTCAGATGCATAAGAAATATGTATAACATTGTTCTAGACAGAATGTTGACATATGCCCCATCATAACATATCTGCTTCTGGGTGTCCAAAGTTTTTAAAACAGGAATGACTGCTTTTGATACTACATGTGAAAAAATCTTATGAACTGTAATATAGGATCAAAAATCTCAAGAAAGGTACCTTATTTCCTGTTAAATAATACATTCATTCTATAGCAATTTTTTCTTTACGTGAACAAGATATCGTGTTTATAAATAAGAATCTTTGCTTGTTACAGGAAAAATCTAGTATACATTTACATAACTTTCTTGTCATACTGGTTTTTCTTCATTTTTTCTTGTCACTAAAATATATGAGCATGTAGAAAATATGTGCATTTAAATTATACAAAGGTTTCCTTTTCTATCTAATTTATAGTATATTAATTGAAAACAAGGCAGTTTTATTTTTTATTCCAAAGTTTAGGCTAGCAGTAGATCATTAGACACCATTTAGGAAAAATATAATTTCTGTAAATCTAAAAAACTAAATTTAACATGGGGTTTTGTTTTTGAATGATGATGTGCAAATCCGCCTGATTTTGATTCGCAAAGGTTTTCTGTAAATCCTGTCTGAAATTTGGTAAACCTGAACTCAACATTGAATTCCATTGCAATGGATATATGACATACGCTGTTAAACAATTTTGGAGATATTAAAGGCCAATAAAACTATTAGAAAAAAAGGCAAGGAGAACTGGACACTGCCAATGGTAATTTAAAAAGAAATACAGTACAATGGGGAGAAGGTCCATTTTTATCAAGGCTGACTTGGAAAAAAACACAAATCATTTAAACCAGTGGCTCTCAACCACCAAGCTGTGGCCACAGCCTCCCTCCCCCTGGGCCCACAGCCAGCTGCAAATCCCCTAACCTACTACAGTGCTTCCCAGCTCTCATAGTGCATCCAACCTTAATTGACCACAGTGCTTATCAACCCCAATAGTGCCCCCAGGCATACCCCCCAACTTTCTGAAATAGGAAAGAAGGACACCTATCAGTAAAAATATGTAGTCATAGGACATGCCCCCTGCCACACCCCCCTTAAAGGAAAATTATAAAAAAGAAACTGATTGGTTTTAACCCACAAGTGCTTTTTTTTTTAAACCTACCATTCCTTTATATTGGCTTTTTGAAATAAAAAAATGCAGCTATTTAGAAATTGGATGAAAGGTTTAGCACTGTTAAACAATTTTTGATAGATAAATAGTGTATTTTATTTACAACTATATAGATCAGAAAGGAGGGAAAGAGGGACATTGTTTCAAATGAGGGACAGTTGGGAGCTATGCCCCCAGGGCCCCATGAGGGTTCTCAGCACCCACAGTGCCATCCAGCCTCCCACTGTGCCCCCCCCTCCAGTTGCTGCAGAATCTTTAGCTCCCCTTAGTGCCTCCAGCCTCCAATATTGCCCCACAGTGCCTTCTAACCTTCCACAGTGCCTCCTAGCCTCACCCCCTGAAGATACCCAAACCCTCTCCAGAAACCTTGTCCCTGACATGGTCACCAAGTCTGATGCAGAGTTGCCTATCCTCCACAGTGACACCCAGCCATATCCAAAGTCCTTGAGCATTTTAGAACATATTTTGCATTTCCATACTTTTAATGTGTGGGTTTAAACTTTACTTAATGTTAGTGCATGGAAGGTTTTGGAAAAATTTACCGGGCCCTGATCTTAATCAAGTTAGAAACTAATGCTTGTGGGATGCCTTAAAACTGTATGTTGCTTAACAGAACAGTATTAATACTGTTAGCCTCAGTGGATGCATACTCTTACACTGCATATGTGGCTACATACTGTACATACTGTATACAACAGCAGCCCTGAAACACGTCAGTGGAGATATTTTTTTTCTGGATGAGTTATGCTCTGACCAAGTCCTCATTTTTATTAATATTTAGTCAATAAAAAGTATTGCAATAGTATTACTCTGAAATGACAGATAATAGTATAGTCCTTTGTTAAATCTACTTGTGCACAAGAATGAATTTTCAGGAAGTATTCTAGAGCTTTTTTTTCAAATACAACTTTTCAAAGAACAATGATGTCCAACAATCCATGGCAACTAGCCACAGATAAGCTTGTAACAATGAGGAGTAGATAGAACAACAACATTCCTGTTACGTTCTTGGGCTGCTATTTGCACTTTTTCCAGTAAGCCCAATAACATTACAAGAGATGCAAGCATCAGATAATTATGGCAAAAAAAACATTGCCAAGAAACACAAATTTCTCTTTTATTTTGTTGTAGCTCTACCTCTGAAGCACCTGCTAGTTAAAATGGGTCTTCTGATCCTGGCCTCCACCTTCTCAAACACCCCAGCCCCTCTCACACACCTGGTTGATTACAAAAAACACAATATCACAAGAAATCTGAGTATCCATCAAGAATGCTATTTCAAAGAATTTAGGCATCAAATCAATTAGAAAGAAAATGTATATATTGTCACCCATAAGAGTAAGTGTTAAGCAAAGATAAATAATAAAATTGAATAAAATGGTAATAATACACTAGTATACAGAGTAATTAGCAGTAAGGGCAAGGCATAGGATGATACTTGCCTTACAGATCAGCATAAACAGTAACAACTCCCCCTTAAGTGCAGCAGTGAGTAGTGGAAGATACTTTAACTATAACCACCGGAGCTAAACTCCCAGAGTGCACTAATGGCTACTATGCTAGACCTAAAACTGTCTAGTAAGCACTGTCAGTATTTGAGATGACAAGAATGAGCATAGGGGGACTGAGGAAATTTGCAGGCAGATTCAGTGATGGGGGCAGTCCTTAGGGTGTTTATTCTGCCAACCTTTGTTGGGGCCCTTGAAGAAGTGTTGGTGCCCTTAACAAAAAAGTCTTAATGAACCTGCATGCAGTAGACATGTGATATAGGGTAGATGAGGGTCAGAAGCAATGACAGATCAGTATAACGGTGGTAAAGAGTTGGTATGAGTGCAGTATAGACTTGATGTGGTACATGTGGTATGAGTTTGGTGCTAACAGTCTCTGCTAGCAATGTTAGTAAAAGGCAGATAGCCCCTCACCAATTCCCATAGCACAGCTGCAGGCGGAAGCTACAGTCTCTCCTCAAAGCCTCTGACGAACAGTGGTCTGAGCGGGTGGTTGACCAATACTCCAGTCTCTCTGAGACAGAGGTGCAGGTGCTGCTAGTGTGGCTGATACTGCGCTGCACTAAGAGCCCTCACTCCCAGTCTCTAGATCATGTCTCCCCTGCCCAGACTTCCAGTGGATACACATACAACCATCCTCTCTCTTCCAGTCACTGGACACCAAAATCCCTGAACCTTTCTGGACACTGTTATAAAAATCCTTCTGGATTTCAAACCCCATAGGGATTTGTAGTTCGGAAAGTAAATTTCTGCATTACAGGGCTGTCATTTTGGACTACACCTCCCATGATTCCAAGCAATAGAATCTATGGGCTTGCTTGGCTATCTCCCCTGCTCCCTGATTAGGGTTACTCTGATACCAAAAAAGGAGGGGTCAAGCGGGGGGGGGGGGGGGGTTAAGGAGTCCACACAGAACCCATTTGGCTCACAGTAAGCACAGTGGGGAAAAGAAGAGAGAAAGAGAGCGTGCAGAGAAACACACATTCCATTCTGCAGACAGCAGCTCCGTGGGGAGGGGCAAGCGGGGGAGCGGGGGAGCGGGGGAGTTGGGGATCGAGACTTAGTCATGGAAGAGACCTTTCATGCAGTAGACATGTGATATATGGTAGATGAGGGTCAGAAGCAATGACAGTTCAGTATAATGGTGTTAAAGAGTTGGTATGAGTGCAGTATAGACTTGATGTGGTACATGTGGTATGAGTTGGGTGCTAACAGTCTCTGCTAGCAATGTTAGTAAAAGGCAGATAGCCCCTCACCAATTCCCATAGCACAGCTGCAGGCGGAAGCTACAGTCTCTCCTCAAAGCCTCTGACGAACAGTGGTCTGAGCGGGTGGTTGACCAATACTCCAGTCTCTCTGAGACAGAGGTGCAGGTGCTGCTAGTGTGGCTGATACTGCGCTGCACTAAGAGCCCTCACTCCCAGTCTCTAGATCATGTCTCCCCTGCCCAAACTTCCAGTGGATACACATACAACCATCCTCTCTCTTCCAGTCACTGGACACCAAAATCCCTGAACCTTTCTGGACACTGTTATAAAAATCCTTCTGGATTTCAAACCCCATAGGGATTTGTAGTTCGGAAAGTAAATTTCTGCATTACAGGGCTGTCATTTTGGACTACACCTCCCATGATTCCAAGCAATAGAATCTATGGGCTTGCTTGGCTATCTCCCCTGCTCCCTGATTAGGGTTACTCTGATACCAAAAAAGGAGGGGTCAAGCGGGGGGGGGGGGGGGGGGGGTTAAGGAGTCCACACAGAACCCATTTGGCTCACAGTAAGCACAGTGGGGAAAAGAAGAGAGAAAGAGAGCGTGCAGAGAAACACACATTCCATTCTGCAGACAGCAGCTCCGTGGGGAGGGGCAAGCGGGGGAGCGGGGGAGCGGGGGAGTTGGGGATCGAGACTTAGTCATGGAAGAGACCTTTCATGCAGTAGACATGTGATATATGGTAGATGAGGGTCAGAAGCAATGACAGTTCAGTATAACGGTGTTAAAGAGTTGGTATGAGTGCAGTATAGACTTGATGTGGTACATGTGGTATGAGTTGGGTGCTAACAGTCTCTGCTAGCAATGTTAGTAAAAGGCAGATAGCCCCTCACCAATTCCCATAGCACAGCTGCAGGCGGAAGCTACAGTCTCTCCTCAAAGCCTCTGACGAACAGTGGTCTGAGCGGGTGGTTGACCAATACTCCAGTCTCTCTGAGACAGAGGTGCAGGTGCTGCTAGTGTGGCTGATACTGCGCTGCACTAAGAGCCCTCACTCCCAGTCTCTAGATCATGTCTCCCCTGCCCAGACTTCCAGTGGATACACATACAACCATCCTCTCTCTTCCAGTCACTGGACACCAAAATCCCTGAACCTTTCTGGACACTGTTATAAAAATCCTTCTGGATTTCAAACCCCATAGGGATTTGTAGTTCGGAAAGTAAATTTCTGCATTACAGGGCTGTCATTTTGGACTACACCTCCCATGATTCCAAGCAATAGAATCTATGGGCTTGCTTGGCTATCTCCCCTGCTCCCTGATTAGGGTTACTCTGATACCAAAAAAGGAGGGGTCAAGCGGGGGGGGGGGTTAAGGAGTCCACACAGAACCCATTTGGCTCACAGTAAGCACAGTGGGGAAAAGAAGAGAGAAAGAGAGCGTGCAGAGAAACACACATTCCATTCTGCAGACAGCAGCTCCGTGGGGAGGGGCAAGCGGGGGAGCGGGGGAGCGGGGGAGTTGGGGATCGAGACTTAGTCATGGAAGAGACCTTTCATGCAGTAGACATGTGATATATGGTAGATGAGGGTCAGAAGCAATGACAGTTCAGTATAACGGTGTTAAAGAGTTGGTATGAGTGCAGTATAGACTTGATGTGGTACATGTGGTATGAGTTGGGTGCTAACAGTCTCTGCTAGCAATGTTAGTAAAAGGCAGATAGCCCCTCACCAATTCCCATAGCACAGCTGCAGGCGGAAGCTACAGTCTCTCCTCAAAGCCTCTGACGAACAGTGGTCTGAGCGGGTGGTTGACCAATACTCCAGTCTCTCTGAGACAGAGGTGCAGGTGCTGCTAGTGTGGCTGATACTGCGCTGCACTAAGAGCCCTCACTCCCAGTCTCTAGATCATGTCTCCCCTGCCCAGACTTCCAGTGGATACACATACAACCATCCTCTCTCTTCCAGTCACTGGACACCAAAATCCCTGAACCTTTCTGGACACTGTTATAAAAATCCTTCTGGATTTCAAACCCCATAGGGATTTGTAGTTCGGAAAGTAAATTTCTGCATTACAGGGCTGTCATTTTGGACTACACCTCCCATGATTCCAAGCAATAGAATCTATGGGCTTGCTTGGCTATCTCCCCTGCTCCCTGATTAGGGTTACTCTGATACCAAAAAAGGAGGGGTCAAGCGGGGGGGGGGGGGGGGGTTAAGGAGTCCACACAGAACCCATTTGGCTCACAGTAAGCACAGTGGGGAAAAGAAGAGAGAAAGAGAGCGTGCAGAGAAACACACATTCCATTCTGCAGACAGCAGCTCCGTGGGGAGGGGCAAGCGGGGGAGCGGGGGAGTTGGGGATCGAGACTTAGTCATGGAAGAGACCTTTCATGCAGTAGACATGTGATATATGGTAGATGAGGGTCAGAAGCAATGACAGTTCAGTATAACGGTGTTAAAGAGTTGGTATGAGTGCAGTATAGACTTGATGTGGTACATGTGGTATGAGTTGGGTGCTAACAATCTCTGTTAGGAATGTTAGTAAAAGGCGGATAGCCGCTCAGCCAAGAGAGAATTGCATGTATTCCCTCTTGTTTTTTTTTTAATTCTTTATTTATTAAATTTTGCACATATAAAAATAGATCACATCCTGTTACAAAATAATCTGTTTGTATATCTTATATATCTTGTTAAAAGTACAATACATTTTCCCTTTCTCCCCCCCCCCCACCTACCCCACCCCCCTTTTTTACCCCCCTCCCCCTCCCTGGGCACCTTGTTCCAATCATAACCTTATTTATTGTCACTTAATTTCATCCTTGCCCTCATTTATTGTTGGGTAATTATTTCTACGTATCTCCACGTCTTTTTAAACGCCCTCCAACTGTCCCATTTATCTTTCCGGCCTATCCCTCGTTCTTCTTCCCAATCTGGATCTAGTCTGTGTAGGTTGTATCTATTATTTATGCCAAGTATCCACTCTCTCATTTTTGGGCTTTGTAATTCCTGCCATTTTTTTGGTATAAGGCTTTTTGCTACGTTTATCATGCTTTTTTGCTACGTTTATCATGGTGGAAACGACAGACTCTCTATATTGCTTACTGAGCTCTCTACATGGAAGAGGCATATTCAGGGATCTTCTGGAATTTCTTTATTAGTGATTTCCTTTATTAATTGTAAGACCTCTTTCCAATATTGTTTAATTATGGGGCAATCCCACCATAGGTGGGCCATTGTGCCTAGTACCTTACAGCCTCTCCAACAGTCCGAGGATTTCCCTGGTTGGAATTTAATATTTTTTTCCGGGGTAGCATACCACCTGGCAAGGCATTTAAAGTTCATCTCAGCCGTCCTAGTGTCTATAGCTGAATTATGTGTTAGTTTAATTATTTTATCAATAATGTGTTTATTTCTTTGTGTCCCCAATTTGTGCTCCCATTTTTTAATGTATGGCGGGACTTCCTCGTCATTCACGTCGTTTAGTATTTTATATATCCGGGCTATGTTACTACGTGATTTCCCCTTCTCACATAGCCTCTCCAAGGGTCTAAGTTCCTCTACTTCCCTTATTGGGCGGGGTAATTTCTCTACGAAATGTTTTAACTGGAGGTACCGCCATTCATCTAACACCATTAGGTCTGTGTCCAATCTTAAATCCTGATATGTGCTTAATCCTCCCTTCCTCAATATATCTTTCAACAGTGCAGTGTCCTTCTTAATCCAAATAAACTATTAGGTTTTTCCCTGGTGGAAAGTAATCATTATTATTTTTTTTTAAATCAAGGGAGAATTGTGTGTCCAGTTATTTTGTTTATGTGTCTTGTCCCAAATTTTAAATACATTGTGCGTTATAAAATGTGTGTTTCCCCCCCAATCCCCTGAACTGTGGCGGATTCCAAATTACCCTACCTAATTGTGTGCTGCTCATTGTATTTTCTATATTCACCCATCTTTTTTCATTGTCTTCCTTAGCCCACTCCACCACTCGTGAGAGTAATACTGCATTGTAATATTTTTTTATGTCCGGGGCATCCTCTGTTTTTCCCCCCTTTCTAGTACAGCAGATGCAATTCTCGTTTTTTTATTTTGCCATATACATTTCGCCAATATTGATTTTAACATTTTAAAAAATGCTAGTGGGAGTGATATTGGTAGCATTTGGATCTTATATAAAATCTTTGGGGTTATAACCACCTTTACTGCATTGATACGTCCAATCCAAGAAAGGGGACGGGTTAGTATTTTTTTTTGTCTCCTTCTTAATCTCATCTAGTAGGGGGATGTAATTTGTTATTCTTCCATGGGAAATGGAATGCCTTTTTCAGGTTTTCTTCGACTTGTCTATTTATATTTATATTCATAATTTCTGATTTGCTCATGTTGATTTTAAAGTTTGAAATCTCTCCATACCGTTTGAGGATCTTCAAGAGATTTGGCATTGAGATCCTTGGTTTCAAGATGAAAAATAGGACATCATCGGCAAAATCTGCCAGCATATGTTCTTCTCTTCCAACTTTAATTCCCTTAATATCTGGATTATTTCGTATTGTCGCAAGCAAAGATTCTAACGTCAGAACAAACAAGAGCGGTGATAACAGGCATCCCTGCCTGTCCACAGGCTGATGGACTATTATATATCACTTGGATCCATTTGATCATTCTAGGTCCTATGCCCATTGCTTCCAACGTTTTTATCATAAGACTACAGTCTACCCTGTCGAATGCTTTCTCAGCATCTATCGACAGGAATAGTGCTGGGGTCCCACTGGTTGTAATAGCCTGAAGTAAAAGCAGCATTCTAACTCCATTGTCCCTCCCTTCCCTCCCTGGGATAAATCCGACCTGGTCCGGATGTACCAGGTCGGTCATCCGTTCTTTCATCCTCGCTGCCAACACCTTCGCATAGAGTTTAGCATCCACGTTCAGGAGGGCTATCGGCCTGTAATTTGAGCAAAGCGTACTATCTTTCCCTTCTTTTAAGATAACTGTTATTGATGCCACTAGGTCCTCTTTTCCCATTCCATAATCAACTCCCAACCCGTTCATATACTGACATAACCTGGGGATTAGTATCTCTTTAAATTTTTGGAGATAAAAGGTTGTGAACACATCCGGTCCAGGGCTTTTCCCTGAGTCCTTTAGTGCTTTGCGGATTTCATTTCAACTATCTAGTAGGTTTCTATCACTTGCTGAAATCTGTGACAGTCTAGCATTCTTCAAAAATTCCCTGATCTTCAGAGCAGAGAAACACACATTCCATTCTGCAGACAGCAGCTCTGTGGGAAGGGGCAAGTGGGGGAGCAGGGGAGTGGGGGATTGAGACTTAGTATTGGAAGAGACCTTTCATGCAGTAGACATGTGATATATGGTAGATGAGGGTCAGAAGCAATGACAGTTCAGTATAACAGTGGTAAAGAGTTGGTATGAGTGCAGTATAGACTTGATGTGGTACATGTGGTATGAGTTGGGTGCTAACAATCTCTGTTAGGAATGTTAGTAAAAGGCGGATAGCCGCTCAGCCAAGAGAGAATTGCATATGTATTCCCTCTTATAATACCTTGTAATGCCTTGCTAGTTACTCCAATTCTTTCTTTTTTCATTCCTCAGTGACAACAACATTTTGCAAACATTCAGAATTTTAAAAAAGATTTGTCTTTGATAACAGTATAAGTGCCAATGATGAAGGGTTTTGGGCTGCAAATTCAACATGGTTTTGACATCAGTTTGAGACACTTCCTGAGATTGTTCAAAATGAATTTACAGATGCATTTGACCTGCAGTTGACCTCCTTCTGACCTGCATTTGATCTGATTCAAGCTGTTTTTGAAATCCTATAAATTTGTAAGGGGAGATAAGTATTTCTGACAAGTACAAAAGCCTATTGACACTGACTCTATATGAAGTACAGTAATTATGTTGTGATTAGTGACAAGAACTTAAAAACTTTACCCACTAGTGGTACATCTAGTTTGAACATGTTGCATTATCACAAGCTATTAAATACAATTTTAAGTAGACTATTTGGCCAAATGTTTGTGAATACCCCTCCAAATGATTGACTTTAGTGTATGCTAGTGAAGAATGCTATTAATGCTGCAGCATATATTAAAAATAAAAATAAAAATGTTAGACATATGTATGTGTTCTTCCACCCCTATGGCATTAGTTTGGGGAAGGTTTTTTTGTGTTCCAGAATGATTGTGTAAATGTGCCCAAAGCCAGGTCCATAAAAACTTAGTTTGGTGTGTTTGGTGTTGAGGAACTTAAAGGCCTTTTACAGGACCCCGATCTTGATTCTTCTGAAAACTGTTAGGATGAACCAGAGTGTTGATTGTGAGTCAGGTCTTTTAATCCAACTTCACTTCAATGAATTACTTGTGACCTCACAAATGCTCTTTTAACTGAATGGGCAAACATTCCCATGGGCATATTCCAACATCTTGTTAAAAGCTTTCCCAGAAGAGTGGAGCATTCCCAACTCCATATTAATACCTATGGCTATGGAATCGGATTTTGATAAATTATGCTTGATGGTCAATAGTCCACACACTTTTGGCCCTATAGTGTTATTTGTTACATGAAGATTAAAGCTGAACTCAAAAAAGGAAAAGTCCCCTGCAATAAGACTGCATCTGTACTGCAATGGCTAATTGCTTGCTTAATCTAAAGGATGTGAAACAAATACTGTGAAAATGGTCCTTGCAACATCTTCCCCCCATGCTCCAGTGGTCTTAGGTCCTGATAGGACCCACTCTCAGAGTTGTACATAGAACCTTTCCACTTTCAAGGATTTCTCCTGCCCTGTCGCACCTATCACCAGTGAGAGGGCACCAGATGTTCCTGCTTGATAGCAAACAGTTCTGATACCTTTTATAGGCAGGCAGAGGTAGAACTGTATACTTTATCTCAAACCAAGACTGGCTTGACCAGAAAAAGATGCAAACTATGATTTCACCTCCGTTGGAGTCCCTGGCTGCTTTCCGAATTAGGCACTCTCTTAGGTCCTTACCAGCACCTAATCAATATGCTAGGTCACTCTTTCCTTTTGAGTCCTTATGCTAAAATACGTCAGCTATTCCCCACAAGCTTTCAGTGGTATACAAACTGTTTATCATTCCCTCAGATGATTATCTCCCTCCAAATATATATACTGTAACTGTTAAACTAAATTACAAACCACATTTACCAAACCCAGATAAGGAGGACTATTTCACCTTCACTTCAGGCATCTCTGTCTAGAAGATTTCAGGACTGAAGTTAAAAGCTCCTCACACAAAAGTACTGGGTTCCTGCTCTCCATCACAAACACTTTCCACAGGTCCACAGCACATTGCCAGCAATTCCTGAGTTTATTATCTCGCATTTTTTGGAACTGACTGTTACTTTGTCCTTTCTGGGCTGAAGTATGTAAAATATTTTGTCAACTTACTTCAAGGGATTTAGGGAGCAACCCTATTTGTTATCTTCTGCAGATTAATGTAGTGCCAGTAAAATGCTATCAATCTTACTAAAAATAAGACACCCCCTCATGGTTCATCAAAGTCGATTAAATTTACAAGATGGGGAAGTTGACAGCTACTTTGTACAATCGTGAAGAAACATTTCTTAATACCTGGTCTCCTTGGACAGTTATTTATGATAACTTGCTAGGAAAGCAGGCAGTACCCTTGTTCTACTTACAGGTGTTATCAGCACGCCGATAGAGTGCCAAGTTCTAGGACCCTAATGGGGGTCAGATTGATGTAAAGGGTTCCATAGGATGGGAGAAGCTCAGGAGAAGTCCTGGAGATGAGCATTGGAGGAGGAGACAAGGGAGCTAGAGAGAAGGCTGTCTTAGGATGAGCAAAAAAGACGGTTTGGGTGATATATTGAGATAAGGTTTGTCATGTAGCTCGGGGCACAACTGTAAATGGCTTTGTATGATGTTGTTAGCATTTTAAATTGTATTTTTGGGTGCTCACTGATTTCATAAATTCATCTACTCATCTCTGCCTGCAATTATCATTAAGGATTTTCTGAGCAAATAACAAAAAGTCAAATTTGTAGACCAGGAGTTTTAACTTTTACTGTGACTTTCTCAATCCAGGTACTTTAACTGTTTCACTGTAATTATGCCAGAAACTAGCAGTCAGGCAGCTAGCATTTGCAGGAGATTACCAATGACAGCCTCCAAATTTAAATCAGTATAGGCTTACTTTAGAAAAGTGATTTATGCTGGTGGTGAGTTAAAGCATTTTACAGTTTTATATGACTTTCAGGGATTCTATTGGAGAAACCTTTGTGCAAAGTTCTGGGGTATGCATACCTGCTTTGATCATTATGAGTGGTCCCACTATCCATCCCACTCTTACTGTTAAATTGTTTTATTTATTATATATTATGGGAAATGCAGCAGGAATTGCTGGAACATTAAAAAGTGAGTGAGGACACCCAAAATTGACAAATGCTCCGGAACAGTGTTTGGAATTATGACAAAAAAACGAAAGGCTCCACTTATAACTAAAAAGATCATTTTGGACAGACTGCACCTTTAACATCTCAGTTAGAAGTTGCATGACAAGTCGTACCCCATGATTTTCAATGGGTATCATTCATATCTGTGCGACTTCAAAGTAGTCCCTGCACTACTTTGGTTCGACTTTTTATGCGCCTTGAGGTCCAAAGACCTCAAGATTGCACAGGCATTGCCTCAAGTCGTGTCAAAGTCGAGTCAAAGTCGTGTGGCGACTTTGGGGTTGCACAAGTGTGAAAGGGGCCCTTCTGGCATTTTCTGGCTTTTTTATTAAGTGTTTTTGCAGCTTTTTACAAGCATTTTTAAAGCACTTTAGAAGTGTATTACAAGCATTTTACAGCTTTAGGCGTTTTTGTTTAGCCAATAGAAAGCACTAGGGGAAGGAGAGGGGGAGTAAATTAGAGGTGGAGAGCTGCTATTTGAGCAAAAAACACTTGTAAAACGCTTGTAAAATGCTCAAGTCAGGCATTTCTATTGAAATCTATATGGTCAAAAGCGCTCAGGTGTGAACGGGCCTCAGGGTCGGTCAGAAGAAGTGGTGTCAGCCATTCGTACACATTATATAAAAATCGGGTAAACATTTTCATCTGACGAATGATTGTAAAATTGTCTGTGCGTACACAAATTTCGACGATCCCGACGTTCCAAATGAGAATTTCCGAAGGGACAAACCCCAAATGTTTTCTCGTACATGATCAGAACAAACGACTTTTGTTTAATATGTACTGTTTTTGTCTGATTTTTGTACAAGGAAAATAAAAGACTGTGCATGATCAGAAACAATAAAAAACAACAAAAAAAGGCTTTATCGTACGAGAATTTTTGTACATTATTTCTCAGGTTCCAACTTGCTGTGAAACAGTGAAAACATTCAGCCAATCTTTTCCCCTTTTTTTCTTCGAGTGTGTACCACACTTTAGAGGACAAATTTGACAGCTGCCACTGATGTTGCTGCTGTTCACACACAATGTGTTCAGGGATTGCTTACAACCTACTGATTCTTGCCAGTGACCACCCCTAGCTGCTGCTACTCAGCCGTTAAAATGTAGCCTTATTATTATACTTGCCGAAATGAGGACACACATAATGCTTACATTTAGTGGCATGTGCTAAAAAAACTGTGCCTGCTTGCTTCTCTTTCCCACATACAAAGAATGGACTGAGCTTATAAAACGAATAGCTGTTTCACTTAGTTCCTTCAGTGATCAAAGAGATCAACTGAGCAAATACTGTTCAATTTTCAACAAAATGAAACACAAAGCTTTGTTAGTAGTGCACAGACAGAGCATTGTGTTGTGTATATATAAATAAATACATTATCACATGAATGCTTCTTTAAAACCTGCTTATCTGCTTCTAAAAAATTCTTTTATCTTGCAGTTCATTACAGTAAATTGTGTTGACCTGCATTATTTTGCTGTAGCTAACAAGGTGGAAAGAGACAATGCTTGGATCTTTTGGAGAGAATTTTATGTTTTAAATTCATTTATTAACCAACAGTGTAAATTCTATTCTTGCAGAGAGCATTTCAGTCTGCTCGTGCTGGCCGCATATTTGATAGGTGTGACATAAGACAATGGAACTTCTCACAGCATGCATACAAGTTTTATCACAATTTTGATATAAGAGCAAAAAGGGGATTTCCTCAGATCCATTGTGGAAAGTAGCCCACCGACAAACTATAAAGTAAGGGGTCTCCTAACTTTCAAAACAAAGGTCCAGTGCCACCCAACTGGCCGACATCAAACACTGGTTTAAAAGGCCACACGAGACCCTCTGGGTCAACATAGGATCCTCAGAAATGCAATCTCGTAACATGAGCCTACTTTTAATGGCTGATACCTGGTGACCATAACACAACAAAAGATGCCACTTCCAGCTCAGACGTCTATTGCTGCTTCGGGAATTTTACTTTGCCAATCCAGGCAGGGTCCTTTCAGCTCCCACATATGCCTGCCTATAGAAATTCTGTAAGTTCTCATTCCATATGTACCTGTGCACAAACATCTGGAAAGGGGTATCAAATGGTTTGAGTAATTAATGCCAGACTTCGCTCTTCAAACTGTATCTACTTTAATTATGGAATATGCTCTTCCCGATTCCTTTTCCTTTACATGTACTCGTATCCGGAGTTTCATGTTATGACACCCCCCTCCCAAAAGCTACGTTAACTCACAGGCATGGAAATGTTAAACCTGTCATTGGAGGCCCGTAAAGGCATATCCTTATTTTACAATTTACTTAAATTTAAGAAACAATTTGAAAAAAAAAACTCAGATGCTTGTGTGGGAAGCAGATATTGGGATAACCTTTTTCCACTCGCAGTGGTCCACTGCCCTTCACTATAATTGCCTAGCCTCCCACTGCATCAATCACTAGGACCTTATGGCAAGATGGTACAGGACCCCATATCAGTTAGCAAAATTTTCCCCCTCGATCTCTCCCCTTTGCTGGAGAGATTGCAGGCAACCAGGTCACATTCCCTAAATATTTTGGCCCTGTAAATGTCTCACAAGTTTCTGGAACAAAATATTTAATATCTCAGAAATTACTGGCATATTGTCGCCTCCAGATTTGGCTCTAGCACTATTACACATAGGTATTAATTCCTATCCCAGTGAGCTTAGAACAATCTTAATACATATTCTGATGAGAGCTAAGCTAATCATTGCCAGACACTGGAAAGACAACTTGGCACCTAACCCTTCTGAGGTAATAATTCAAGAAAATCTTAATTAGTGATGGGCTTTATGTTTGAGTCAAACCTAAGTTCGATTCGAACATCGGCTGTTTGTTTGTAGAACAAATGAACATATGGGGCGCTCCCGGGACATTCGCCCACCGCATGCAGTCAGTGTAGTATATATAATACAGTGCAGAGTATTTAGTGCAGTCAGTGTAGTATATATAATACAGTGCAGAGTATATAGTGCAGTCAGTGTAGTGGCCCTTTGGGTCTGGTATAGATTTTAAGGGGAACTCAATGCCAATTTTTAAAATAAAAACAGCGTGGGGTCCCCCCCCCCCCAAAATCCATACTAGGCCCTTTGGGTCTGGAATAGGTTTTAAGGGGAACTCCATGCCAAAATGTAAAAAAAAAATGGTGTGGGGTCCACCCAAAATCCATATCAGACCCTTATCGGAGCATGCAGCCTGGCAGGTCAGGAAGGGGGGGACGAGCGAGTGCCCCCCTCCTGAACCATACCAGGCTGCTTGCAATTAACATGGGGTGGGTGCTTTGGGGTGCCACCCAAAGCACCTTGTCCCCATGTTGATGGGGTTAAAGGCCTCTTCCCGACAACCCTGGCCAGTGGTTGTCAGGGTCTACGGGCGAGGGGCTTAGCAGAATCTGGAAACCCACTTTAACAAAAAGTAAAAACCACAAGAGACAATTTTTGACAAGTCTTTTATTAAAAAAGTGATGTAAACCCACAGTCAATCACGCCGAAAAATAGAAAAAATGCAAGACGCTACGCCTCCATGGGAGGCCTCCCATTGACTGCTGTCTGTTCGCTTTGACAGCTCTTATTTCAACACTTTTTTGCCCCAAAGCACCCACCCCCCATGTTGAGGGCATGTGGTCTGGTACGGTTCAGAAGGGGGGAAGGCGCTCGCTTGTTTATCTATATTGGTGGGACTCGACAATACATTTCTGTTCCTCAAACCCGTGGGCAAATGGAACACCAGGGGAGAAAATGGAAAGAATCTTTAAGTGGCTGGGAATAGAAAGGCAGCATTTATTGAACTCGTTGCTTGGTGCTGCATGTCATGTAACATAGCAATGAGACTGCCTAGAAGGAGATAATAGTAGAAATTTCCTGTGTTTTATAATGTACAGTGCTGAATTTATGTGTTCTGCAGTGACTGATAACCTTCACTTCACACTAATGTACTCTGAGATGACCTTCTGAGGTTAAGATAGAATATTCTCCCACCCCACTAGTATGAGTTACAGTTGCCTGTTTTCCATTAGTGAAAATAGCATCCCATTGCATAGTATGATTGGCAATACATGTAAATATTTTGTCTGGAGCTGTTTTTCTGTGTTGGTCCAAAAGAGGCGTCAATATAGGAAAGAGCAACATCCTTGATGTGGAAGTAGAAGAATTATTTACCCTGCTTCTCCTGTCACTGCTCCCAGACCCAGTGTAATACATTATAAACAGTATCTCACAAAAGTGAGTACACCCCTCACATTTTTGTAAATATTTTATTATATCTTTACATGTGACAACACTGAAGAAATTACACTTTGCTACAATGTAAAGTATTGAGTATCCAGCTTGTATAACAGTGTAAATTTGCTGTCCCCTCAAAATAACTCAACACAACTCTTCAGTGTTGTCATATGAAAAGATATCAAAAAAAATTACAAAAATGTGAGGGGTGTACTCACTTTTGTGAGATACTGTGTATATATATATATATATATATATATATATATATATATATTTTTTTTTTTATTATTATTATTATAACTTTATACAGCATTGGCCACAGTGGGGCAGGATGAAGTGCATAGGGCAATTTTTGCAAAAATCAAAAGTGCTAATTTTAAAGGCTTATATGCATTTATTGCCATAAAAAGTGTTTGGGGACCCGGGTCATGTATCAATGCAAAAAAAGTTTTAAAAACAGATGTTTTTTTTTCAGGAGCAGGGATTTTAATAATGCTTAAAGTGAAACAATAAAAATTAAATATTCTTTTAAATATCATGCCTGGGGGTGTCCTTATTATGCCTGTAGCGCATCTTCCCCATGTTTATAACAGTGTCACAGCTAAATTAAATTTCTAAAGGAAATAATGTAATTTAAAACTGCTTGCGGCTGTAATGTATTGTCGGATCCCAGCAATATAGATAAAAATACCAACAAAATATGGCATGGATGTCCCTTGGAGGCCCTTCAGGTCTGGTATGGATATTAAGGGGAGCCCTGCACCCAAATTTAAAAAAAAATGGCGTGGGGATCCCCCAGGCCCCCAGGCACTATATACTCTGAACAGCAGTATATATACTATACGGTCTGCCCTATAAACGCTGCAGAAAAATGGGCCTTAGGTGTTGGTGGTACCAGAGCATTGTAAGCCCTCACAATTACTCTTGTTGGGTGCAGGAACGGGCCCTGCTGTGAAAAATTATATCAAGAATTGTAATTACATGCCCCTGTTAAACAGGGCAGAAAAATTGGGTCTTGGGTGGTGGTGCTGATGGTGCCACAACACTTTAACCCCTCACAGATACCCGTGTTGGGCGCTGGAACGGGCCCTGCTGTGAAATATTATATCAAAAGTTGTGTGTATATATATATATATATATATATATATATATATATATATATATACAGTATCTCACAAAAGTGAGTACACCCCTTACATTTTTGAAAATATTTTATTATATCTTTACATGTGACAACACTGAAGAAATTACACTTTGCTACAATGTAAAGTATTGAGTATCCAGCTTGTATAACAGTGTAAATTTGCTGTCCCCTCAAAATAACTCAACACAACTCTTCAGTGTTGTCATATGAAAAGATATCAAAAAAAATTACAAAAATGTGAGGGGTGTACTCACTTTTGTGAGATACTGTGTGTATATATATATATATATATATATATATATATATATTTTTTTTTTTTATTATTATTATTATAACTTTATACAGCATTGGCCACAGTGGGGCAGGATGGAAGTGCATAGGGCAATTTTTGCAAAAATCAAAAGTGCTAATTTTAAAGGCTTATATGCATTTATTGCCATAAAAAGTGTTTGGGGACCCGGGTCATGTATCAATGCAAAAAAAGTTTTAAAAACAGATGTTTTTTTTCAGGAGCAGGGATTTTAATAATGCTTAAAGTGAAACAATAAAAATTAAATATTCTTTTAAATATCATGCCTGGGGGTGTCCTTATTATGCCTGTAGCGCATCTTCCCCATGTTTATAACAGTGTCACAGCTAAATTAAATTTCTAAAGGAAATAATGTAATTTAAAACTGCTTGCGGCTGTAATGTATTGTCGGATCCCAGCAATATAGATAAAAATACCAACAAAATATGGCATGGATGTCCCTTGGAGGCCCTTCAGGTCTGGTATGGATATTAAGGGGAGCCCTGCACCCAAATTTTACAAAAAATGGCGTGGGGATCCCCCAGGCCCCCAGGCACTATATACTCTGAACAGCAGTATATATACTATACGGTCTGCCCTATAAACGCTGCAGAAAAATGGGCCTTAGGTGTTGGTGGTACCAGAGCATTGTAAGCCCTCACAATTACTCTTGTTGGGTGCAGGAACGGGCCCTGCTGTGAAAAATTATATCAAGAATTGTAATTACATGCCCCTGTTAAACAGGGCAGAAAAATTGGGTCTTGGGTGGTGGTGCTGATGGTGCCACAACACTTTAACCCCTCACAGATACCCGTGTTGGGCGCTGGAACGGGCCCTGCTGTGAAATATTATATCAAAAGTTGTGTGTATATATATATATATATATATATATACAGTATCTCACAAAAGTGAGTACACCCCTTACATTTTTGAAAATATTTTATTATATCTTTTCATGTGACAAAAATGAAGAAATGACACTTTGCTACAATGTAAAGTAGTGACTGTACAGCTTGTATAACAGTGTCAATTTGCTGTCCCCTCATAAAAACTCACACAGCCATTAATGTCTAAATCGCTGGCAACAAAAGTGAGTACACCCCTAAGTGAAAATGTCCAAATTGGGCCCAATTAGCCATTTTCCCTGTGTTATGTGACTCGTTAGTGTTACAAGGTCTCAGGTGTGAATTGGGAGCAGGTGTGTTAAATTTGGTGTTATCGCTCTCACTCACATACTGGTCACTGGAAGTTCAACATGGCACCTCATGGCAAAGAACTCTCTGAGGATCTGAAAAAAAAGAATTGTTGCTCTACATAAAGATGGCCTAGGCTATAAGAAGATTGCCAAGACCCTGCAGCTGAGCTGCAGCACAGTGGCCAAGACCATACAGCAGTTTAACAGGACAAGTTCCACTCACAAAAATGTCAGGGGTGTACTCACTTTTGTGAGATACTGTATTTATATATATATTAATACACTGCCTGACGTCTATTAGAAACTGTACACACTGTATTAGATGCTGTGTACACCGTCTGCACTGTATTAGCAACTGTACAACGGCTGCACTGTATTTTATACTGTGTACACCACCAGAAGTGTATTAGAAACTGCACACACTGTATTAAATACTGTGTACACCGCCTGCACTGTATTAGCAACTGCACAATGGCTGCACTGTATTATATACTGTATACAGCACAGTGTACAGCCCAGTGCTTGTGCTGTGTAATTTCCCCCCCCCCCCCCGTATCACCTGAAATACCTGGCTGATCCTGCTTGGCTATGCCCTCCCCCGTGTAAACTGACCACGGTTTATCATGGTTGCTGAACCCTGACACAGTGGTCAGTTTACGTGCCTCCGTCATCTGCAGCTGTCCTCCATTCCCCCATCAGGGCGGTGTCAGGGCTCAGCAGCCATGATAAACCATGATCAGTTTACAGGGGGAGGGCAGAACCAGGCAGGATCAGCCAGGTTTTTATACAAGGGGCCAAATTACACAGCATAAGCACTGTGCTGTATACCATGCTTTAACTCCTTCAGATCCGCACATGACGGCTACACAGCGTGGATTTACTTTGCTGGGAGGCCGTCAATAGACATCCTCCCCTTTGCACCAGCAGAGCGCGCGCAGCAACAATGAGACTCGGGTGATTACAGATAGGAGTAAGGGGTCGATCCTGGCCCCTTACCACGTGATCAGCTGTCAGCCAATGACAGCTGATCACGTGATGTAAACAGAAGATCGGTAATCATTTTTTTTTCTCCTCACGCTGACAGCGTGAGGAGAATTTTTTTTTATCACCGGCTTCTATGCAAGGGACATCGGTCCCAAAGAGGAAGATGCAAAGCCGCCTCATCTGTGCCAAACAGTACCGCCTGCCAGTGCCCACAGTGCCATGAATTAGTGCCCACCAGTCCATAAAAGTGCCAGTAATCAGTAGCACCTATCAATGCCCACTAGTGCCACCTACCAATGCCCACCAGTGTTGCCAATCAGTGCCTCATCAGTGCCACCTAACAGTGCTGCCTATCAGTGTCACCTACCAGTGCCGATCAGTGCCCATCACTGCCACCTGTCAGTGCCCATCAATGCCACCTATCATTGCCCGTCACTGCCAGCTATCAGTGCCACCTATTAGTGCCCTTTTTGTGCTGTACACTGTGCTGTATACAGTATATAATACAGTGCACCAATGCCACCTTTCAGTGCCCACCAGTGCCACCTCATCAGTACCCATCAGTGCAGCCCATCAGTGCAGCCTCATCAGCATACATCAATGAAGGAGAAATAAATTACCTGTTTGCAAAATTTATTAACAAAATACAAAACGGTTTTGTATTTTTTTTTTTTTTATTTCAGTCCTTTTTATTTATTTTTTAACACACAGATCAAATACCACCAAAAGAAAGCTCTATTTGTGGGAAAAAAATGATAAAAATTAAATTTGGGTACAGTGTTGTATGACCGCGCAATTGTCATTCAAAGAGTGACAGCACTAAAAGCTGAAAATTGGTCTGGGCAGGAGGGGGGTTTAGGTGCCCAGTAAACAAGTGGTTAAGGGAACAGGATCTATTTTTTTTTTTTTAGGGGAACAAACATTTTAAATCAATCCACTTTATTGTACAAAAAACATACAAACATTAAAATGCAGTTCTAGAACAACCTCCATCTTGCACAGACAACATATGTGTAGATGCCCTAATAAATTCTCGATCATCTCTAATCTAATGATTTATTCTGGCAGTTCAAGGGCAGCTTCATACATATACAGTTAATACAGTTCATTCTCAAAATCAAAAGAAAAAAGCTCCATGAAAAACTTAATGTCAAAATATATATGTACAGTACAAAACATGCATGACTTCACTTGGGTATGAGACAACCATTGCCTATAAATGCTTGTGTCCGTTTAAACATGTATAGCTCCACCCTGACAGTACAGTGGACATGCAATTCCCATGTAAACTGTATATCCACTTTAAATCCAATGTATCATTGTGGAAGTCTGTTGTTAGACTACAGATCCCATCCAGATAGACATACAGAAACACGTTTTTCATGGAGGTCCAAGCTGAACCAGTATAACTACTTTTGTACTTTTGTTATAAAGATACAGAAAGGTAAACATACAACAGTCTATGATTCCCTGCCTATTTGGACCATGTCCGTTTATCTTAAATTCAGTGTAAGAGCACAATAAGCATACGACCCCCAACTGTCCCTCATTAGGAGCTACTGTCCCTTAGAACCAAATCCCTCTGTTGTCCTTCTTTTTGGACAGATGTGTAGACCTCTATAATAAATGCAATACTTATTACAGTACACTACACATTTTAAACAAACCAATGTATTATTGCATAATAAAAAAAAAAAAAAAAAAAAACACTATACACCAGTCACTATGTAACTGGTGGCATGGCAGGGAGGTGTTCTTTGCCTACATTCTTTGTGCGAATAGGTGTACCTCTTCCCCATCTTAGAATATTGGGAGGTATGCACAAGTATCATATTTTTTTGAAATTAGAGGGGGCAATTTCATCTTCCATACATCATTTTCTTACATGGTAGGATCTGATTAACAATTATTATGTTTCATGTTTCCAACATTTTGACAAGAAAGAGATCATAAGGCTGGCATTTTCTTCTAGAAAAGGTGGCAACCATATATATACTGTACATAAGGCATGACAGCAGCATGACTATGCTAAAAATCATTGTTTACATATCAGGGACGTGCAATGAGGTCAGTGGCTGGTGAGGCACTGGATAGTAACAGAGCCAGATGCACACAGGTTACATACACCACAATTATTAGAGCTTGAGAGGCACTGTGAGCTCATCCTCTCAGTCTGCTGCAAACAGAGTGTGCCAGCTTGTATTTAAACTGGCCGCTCTGTATGTAGCTTCTAATAGGCTGCACAAGAAGCCCTGTGACAGGAGACCCAATTGTTGACCAGTGGTGGGGTAGAACTTCTCTGTGCCCCTGGTCGCCAAGCTACGACCCTCGAAGTTCGATAGTATTTTTTTTTTATGTTCATGACAGGTGAGGCTCTGCCTCCCTTACTGCATGTCCCTGTTACATATTTGAATTATTACTGTTGATTTAAATCCTAAGTTTCATTCATAGAAGCTGTAGTATAAATGAAGCAGCTGAGCGGAAACGGAGGATGTAGTTGGGCGCTCATGATGAGAGCCTGTGACAGCCCCGTAGTTGTATTAATCTCCAACACACCAGAAGATTACAGCAGTGAGGGTGAGGGGGCACAGACATAAGAGGATTTCAAATAAAAGAGGCATCAGCATAAGGGACACCCTACTGACTGTAAGTTAAGGGGCGTTCCGGACGCGTTTTTTCTTTTTTTTAAAGTCAGCAGCTACAAACACTGTAGCTGCTGACTTTTAATAAGGACACTTACCTGTCCAGCAAGCCCAAAATCTCGGCCCGCCGAGGCCAATCCATCCATCTTAATGAAGGGAAACAGGCAGTGGAGCTTTGTGGCTTCACTGTCCGTTTCCTAGTGCGCATGCGCGAGTCGTGAGGTGCTTTGTGAATGGCTCCATTGTTTTCTGGGACACAAACATGTCTCAGAAGGCAATGCGGCCGCTCGCCGGAGAGGAGGAAGCGCCGCGGAATAGGAAGAGGCAGATTAGGAAGACTGCCTAGCAACAGGGGTTTCTGGTAAATTAAATGTTTTTGTTTTTTTTCAAATGTTTTTTTATTTTTATTTTTTTAAGAATATTGATGCTATTTTTTATTTTAGGGTGGCTCTCCACTTTATGTGTCCTGTGCCGATTTTCTGTTTTTATTTTGGGTGCACTTAGGCTTTAAATGCTATTGTATTTGTGTACAGACCTGTTTTAGTTTTCCTCTACATTTGACATCTATAGTCTATACCAGGGGCAAACATTTTTCTTTTTATTTGCTTATGTCAGGCCTTAAGACTATCACTTACTTGTATAGGTAGAGAAAATAAATTGTCAACATAATAATAAGATTAGACATAAGTACTGTAAATATAAGTGCCTGTTATGTTGCAAAATTCTTTCTTGTGGTTCCAGTATACGTCATATTGGAACTCTGTCACAAAACTTGGATGGGGTTCAGCAGTACCGTACTGATACAAAACACAGATCGTGACAGTCTATTTCTTTCTGCTGGATTTATGATGGAGCTTAGTGAGTCACCTCCCTGCTTTTTTCTTCTTGTCAGATCTTATCTGTTCATACAATAAATAAGGGGTGCGTGACTACAACCTCTGTGTACAATGGGCAGTCATATGCTATATGACATTAGCACTGGACTATGTGCTATTTTGCCATTATTGTGTGTACAGGTGTAAAATAAAAGTTAACAGTCAATGGGGAAGATTTACTAAACTGGTGCACTCAGAATCTGGTGCAGCTGTGTATGGTAGCCAATTAGCTTCTAATTTCAGCTTACCAAGTAAGCTTTGGCAATAAAACCTGGAAGCTGATTGGTTTCTATGCAGAGTTGAACCAGACTTTGCGCTCTACAGCTTTAGTAAATAACCCTCTATGTCTCTTACAAACCTGTATGATTAAACAATAAAAACAAAGCCGATTTCAGTTTATTACATCTATCCAGACTAGTAAAAGGCAAAATCTGATTTATTGCTACTAATCACTTGTGTGTAAATGCTAAACTCCAGCCAAAACTTTATTTTTTGTTTTGGATGTGTGGAATGTTGAGAACCTTTTATTTGCTGCCTGTGTTGACATTTGGATGATTTATCCTCCCTTGGTCTCTCTGGTGCCAGACAAATCATGACGTAAGGAACTCCCCACCTTCTTCAACGGAAACACCAGGAAGAATTAAAACACATTTTCATGGGGAAGGCATAGATTCTCTGAAAGGGTTTTTTGGTTGTCTATGTCTACATGATGGAGATTTCTCCTCACCTCCTACGTGATAGCTTCAGACAGAACAGGAAGTGAAGGGAAGTCTCTTCAGCAGAGGCAAAGGCAGCAGTGGCATCACTAGGGGGGGCAGAGGGGGCCATGACCCCCCAAAATGATACTGTGCCCCCTATGTGCCCCCCTAATTAAAAGAAACTAACACTGGGACTCAGGGAGCAGTCTGGAATGCAGGGGACTGGGACGGACTGAGCCGCCTTAGCACTGGCTACGGCTTCATCTGACTCTACTTCTGGCCACTGGTTGTTAGAGCCGCCTGGTGTCTAGCAACCAGTGACAACACGGCCGCTACTCCCTCTCTGCACAGCGTTGAAAGCAGAGGAGGATTTAACTTCCTCCTTCTCTGCGCCTAGTGCTCCTGGGGCTCAGAGCAGCTGCCCGGTGGGGTGTGGCCACCTGGGTAGGAGGGGCGGCTGGGCAGCACATAGGGGAACTGAACCATCCATTTCTCTTATGCTGCCGCTGAATTTCTGCTTCTCCTCCTGCAGGCATACAGCGCGGCAGGAGATAAATTGAAGTATTGGTTCCTCTATGTGCTGCCCAGCCACCCCTCCTACCCAGGTGGCCATGGCCATATTGCAGGGGACCCATACAGGCACGTCTATTTATGCAACCAGGGAGCCTATAGGCTACCTATGGTTTCTCCTCTGGGTGCAGTGCAGCTTTTGTGCATGCAAACTCCTCTGGCTGGCAAACCCGATGGTCTCTCTCCCAGATAAGCCGAACACCCCCCTGTTCGGTTCGCATCCAAAAAATGCGAACAGGCAAAAAATTTGTTTGAACACGCGAACACCGTTAAAGTCTATGGGACACGAACATGAAAAATCAAAAGTGCTAATTTTAAAGGTTAATATGCAAGTTATTGTCATAATAAGTGTTTGGGGACCAGGTCCTGCCCCAGGGGACATGTATCAATGCAAATAAAAGTTTTAAAAATGGAAGTTTTTTTTCAGGAGCAGTGATTTTAATAATGCAGTGAAACAATCTTGAAAGGCATTGAAAAACAAAAAAAAATAATGCTTGGGGGTCCCCCAAAATTCTATTACCAGGCCCTTCAAGTCTGGTATGGATATTAAGGGGAACTCCGCACCAAAATAAAAACAAAGTGGCATGGGGTTCCCCCCAAAAAACCATACCAGAACCTTCAGGCCTGGTATGGATTTTAAGGGGAACTCCGCACCAAAATTTAAAAAAAATGGCGTGGGGTTTCCCCAAAAATCCACACCAGACCCTTATCCGAGCACGCAACCTGGCAGGCCGCAGGAAAAGAGGGAGAGACGAGAGATTACCCCCCCTCCTGAACCGTACCAGGCCACATGCCCTCAACATGGGGAGGATGTCCCCATGTTTATTGGGACAATGGCCTCATCCCCACAACCCTTGCCCGGTGGTTGTGGGGGTCTGCGGGCGGGGGGCTTATCGGAATCTGGAAGCCCCCTTTAACAAAGGGGACACCCAGATCCCGGCCCCCCCCTATTGTGAATTGGTAAGGGGTACCCCTACCATTTCACAAAAATTTAATTAAAAAAACACACGACAGACGGCTTGGGACAAGTCCTTGAAAATAAAAAAATAAAAAAGAGATTCCAGTGATGTAATCCAATAAATCCATGCTCCTACTCCAGCGATCTAATACAATTCTCGATCTCCAGCGATGGATGATCTCCAGCGATGGATGATCTCCAGCGATGGATGATCTCCAGCGACTTCAGTGAGGAACACGCACAGGATCCTGCCTCCACAGCCAATGACGCGGCGCTAGCTTGACAGGTCTTATGTAGCTGAGGGCGGGGCCACCCGTCATGTGACCCCGTCCCCCTCTGACAAGGGAAAAGGCCGGGGTTTCCCAGTGACGTGTACGGGTGACCCTGCCCCCCTCTGATGCAACGCAGGATTCCCATTGCATCAGAGGGGGGCGGGGTCACATGTACACGTCATTGGGAAACCCCAGCGTGTTCCTTGCTGGAGTCGCTGGAGATCATCTATCGCTGAAGATCAAGAATTGGATTACAACGCTGGAGTAGGAGCATGGATTTATTGGATTACATCGCTGGAATCTCTTTTTTATTATTTTATTTTTAATAAAGGACCAAGCCGTCTCCTGTGCTTTTTTAACATTTTGACTTTTTGTGAAATGGTAGGGGTACAATGTACCCATTACCAATTCACATAGGGGGGGGCCGGGTTCTGGGTGTCCCCTTTGTTAATGAGGGCTTTCAGATTCTGATAAGCCCCCCCGCCCTTAGACCCCCACAACCACCGGGCAAGGGTTGTGGGGATGAGGCCCTTGTCCCCATCACATGCCCCCTGTTGAGGGCATGTGGTCTGGTACGGTTCAGGGGGGCGCTCTCTCGCATTTTTATTTTTTATTTTTCAATGACTTTCAATTACTTTTATGTGTGTTGTCGGGACCGACAATTCATTAATAGCCGGCACTAGCGCTAGTACTTTTAAGAAATTTCATTTTGCTCTTGGACTGTTATAAACACGAGAAAAATGCACTACTTTACAGGCATACTATAGACACCCCCCAGGTATGAAATTTAAAGGAATATTTCACTTTTTTTTATATATTTTTTTAATATTTTAAAACTTTTTTTTGCATTGATACATGTCCCCTGGGGCAGGACCCAGGTCTCCAAACACTTTTTATGACAATAACTTGCATATTAACCTTTAAAATTAGCACTTTAGATTTCTCCCATAGACTTTTAAAGGGTGTTCCGCGGCTTTTCAAATTTGCCGTGAACACCCCAAATTGTTCGCTGTTCGGCGAACGGATGAACAGCCAATGTTTGAGTCAAACTCATGTTTGACTCGAACAGATAGCCCATTCCTACTCCCAGCCTGCAGCTGCACGGGCTGACTGAGCTGATGGGCAGGGCGGGGTGTGGCCATCTTCACTTACATGCACAGGTGGCTGCTGAAAATTGTAGAGGACTAGGAGGAGCATAGATGGCAACCCCGGGAGGCTTCACCTCCATCCTTATGGCGAGTGACTCCTGCAGCAATTCCCTCCATGTGCAATTCTTCAGCTCCCTACTGTGGTTAGCACACTTTATGCACCCCCCATATACTGCTCCCCATTGTATAAGGGTCAGTGCTCCCCCCTGTACACTGCTTGCTGCATTCCGTCACTGTATACTGTATAATTATTTATTTAGATTGTATTTGATTATTATATTTTAAGGCCCGTATATAGCTCACTGCTCTCCCTCCACACTGTATACTGCCCACTGCTGTCCCCCTGTATACTGATCACTGCCCCTCCCCCAATGTATACTGCTGACTCTCCGAAATATACTGCCCCTTGTATACTGCTCACTACTTCCCCATTGTATACTGACCACTCCCCTCCCCTGTTTACTGCCCACTGCATCCCCCCCACACTGTATACTGCTCCCCCCACTGTATACAGGCATGTGTACTGCCCACTGCCAGCCCTCCCCCATATACTGCTCTTCACCTTCCACCCCATCCTCTCTCTCTCCTCCCCTCTCTTGCATGCAGGCAGGGGGAACCAAGTGGGCACTGACTAACAGGTGACAGCAAGTGAGCAAGCACTGCCACTGAACCCATCCCCCAAGCACTGCCACTCATCCAACCCCACCCCCACTGATACAATCCTCCTAATGAAGGACTACAGGTCCTAGCATGAACCCCTGCGATCTAATGGTTACATCCTTAGATCTCTGGGGTTCGTGCTGGGACTTGTGGTCCTTCAATTTTGGAGGGAGTCACATCCTTAGATCTAAGGAGTTCACGTTGGAACTTGTACTCCTTAATTTTTGGGGGATGTGTGACCCCCCAAAACTGAAAGACCACAGGTCCCAGCATGAGCCCCTCAGAGCTGAGGATTTGACACAGCCAGTAATGGTCAGTATAGGAATTGGGTAGGTCAGTGTAGTGGACAGGTAAGTCAGTGTAGTTGAGCATAAAACAAAGGTGAATTTGTAACAAGACCTGGAGTGCATTCTATTCTTAAAAAAAAAAAAAAAAAAAAACAATATATATATATTGCGTTTTATAGTTAGCCCCACTACTTTTGTCCCTGTCCCCCCCATATGCCTCCCCTAAATATGAAAGCTGGAGATGCCACTGGTGTTGAAATGTAATGGAAGTTCCTGCCCTTCCTTGCTCTATCCAAGTAGGAAAATAAATCTGTGAGAATCTGTGACAAGACTTGAAAATTGCTGTTCACAGATGCTCTTCATCCAATCTGACAGAGCTTGAGCTATTTTGCAAAGAGGAATGGACAAAAATGTCACTCTCTAGATGTGCAAAGCTGGTAGAGACTTCCCAAAATACTTGCAGTTGTAATTGCAGAGAAATGTGGTTCTACAAAGTATTGACTCGGGGGAGCTGAATACAAATGCACGCCACACTTTTCCCATATTTATCTGTAAAAAAAAATTGAAAACCATTTGTCATTTCCTTTGCACTTTACAATTACCGTATTTATCGGCATATAACGCGCGCCGGCGTATAACACGCACCCCAAGTTTAGGAGGGAATTTTAAGGAAAAAACTTTTAGGAGGGAAGTTTAAGGAAAAAAAAATTACATTTAAATGCCCATCAATGCAGCCTTATCAGTGTTCATCTGCAGACTTGTCAGTGTAATTTACAGCGTTGTCATTGCAGCCTTGTCAGTGTAATTTGCAGCCTTGTCAGTGTCATTTGCAGCCTTGTCAGTGTCATTTGCAGCCTTGTCATTGCAGCCTTGTCAGTGTCATTTGCAGCCTTGTCATTGCAGCCTTGTCAGTGTCATTTGCAGCCTCTCATTGCAGCCTTGTCAGTGTCGTGCAGCCTTGCATTGCAGCCTTGTCAGTGTCATTTGCAGCCTTCTCATTTGCAGCCTTGTCAGTGTCATTGAAGCCTTGTCAGTGTCATTGCAGGCTTGTCAGTGTCATTTGCAGCTTTGTCAGTGTCGTTGCAGGCTTGCATTGCAGCCTTGTCAGTGTCATTGCAGCCTTGTCAGTGTCATTGCAGGCTTGTCAGTGTCATTGCAGCCTTGTCAGTGTCGTTGTAGGCTTGCATTGCAGCCTTGTCAGTGTCATTTGCAGCTTTGTCATTTGCAGCCTTGTCAGTGTCATTGCAGCCTTGTCAGTGTCATTGCAGGCTTGTCAGTGTCATTGCAGCCTTGTCAGTGTCGTTGCAGGCTTGCATTGCAGCCTTGTCAGTGTCATTTGCAGCCTTGCATTGCAACCTTGTCAGTGTCGTTGCAGGCTTGCATTGCAGCCTTGTCAGTGTCATTTCAGCCTTGCATTGCAGCCTTGTCAGTGTCGTTGCAGGCTTGCATTGCAGCCTTGTCAGTGTCATTTTCAGCCTTGCATTGCAGCCTTGTCAGTGTCGTTGCAGGCTTGCAGTGCAACCTTGCCGTTTAAAAATGGCGCCGCCGAGATACAGAGCAGATGTCCTGTGTATCTCTGCGGCACTCGGTAGCTCTCGGCCGTTCTCGGCGGCTTTCGGCTGTTTTTGGCGGCCAAGAACGGGCGGAAGCGGGCAAAAGCCACAGAAAAGCTCACAATCAGTGGGGGATCGGCGTATAACACGCAAAAAAGTGCATGTTATACGCCGATAAATAAGGGGTATGAATACTTTTTCACAGCTTTTTCACAGCTCCAGTCACGGTAGGGCAGGGTGGAATTGCATGCCGCAATTGTTGCACTGACTGTGCTCCATAGCTCAGATGGCTGTCACATTTGCCTCAAACAGCTGGAGCTTCCCGCAATGAAAAGTTCTCCATGAATGGAGGAGGTGGACCCATTTACCTGCCCATCCTTCATTCATACATCACTTTTGATTTATGGAAGCAACTTCTATGAATGGATGAGGGGAACTGAAAGGGCAGGCACAGTTGGCATGCTTAATGAGTACCTATGACATGTCCAGTGGCTGTATTAACTCTCAAAGCACTGGAAGATTACCAATTCAGGAGTAGGGGGAGGGCGGCAGAGTATCAGAAGATTTAAACTAAAATAGGATCCACCAGTACAGGTGACACTTCTCATTAAATGTAGACCATAGACTTTAAGCCCATTCATTAGTAATGGCATAACAGCAAGACCAAGCAAAATGCTTGAATAAAAATAGGGCTGTGGAAATTAAAGATTAATTCCTCGATTAATCGATACATTTTTTTGAACAACCAAAATTCTTTTGATCGGTACTCACCTCTCCGCCGGCTTCCAGGTCTTCAGGGAGTTCCGTCGGAGATCCGGTAATGGCATAACAGCAAGACCATTAGTAATGGCATAACAGCAAGACCAAGCAAAATGCTTGAATAAAAATAGGGCTGTGGAAATTAAAGATTAATTCCTCGATTAATCGATACATTTTTTTGAACAACCAAAATTCTTTTGATCGGTACTCACCTCTCCGCCGGCTTCCAGGTCTTCAGGGAGTTCCGTCGGAGATCCGGTAATGGCATAACAGCAAGACCATTAGTAATGGCATAACAGCAAGACCAAGCAAAATGCTTGAATAAAAATAGGGCTGTGGAAATTAAAGATTAATTCCTCGATTAATCGATACATTTTTTTGAACAACCAAAATTCTTTTGATCGGTACTCACCTCTCCGCCGGCTTCCAGGTCTTCAGGGAGTTCCGTCGGAGATCCGGTGACGTCACGGACATCGACGTCACCGGACTCCTCCCCCCTTCCCCAAGTGCCTCCGTCTGCTAACAAAAGGGAAGGGGGGAGGAGTCCAGTGACGTTGAAGTTCTGATTGAACGTAGCACGTATGGGGGAGGAGCTACACATGACGTCACCCGCTTCTACCCTATTGAACTAACGCGATTGTCGGCTTTACATGCTGTGTTTTTATCATCTTTATGTGAGTAGTTTTGTGTTTGAACACAAAAATGTAATCTTATACTTAAGCGGTGAGCACTTAGATCTTTTCTTTCTACCCATGACCTGGCGTCCTTGCTAAGATCTAAGGAGGCGTGGGTGAAGTTTATGGTCAGTGTTAACCCTTTTGATACCCGCTTGCATGACCACCTGTTTGCACAGGATTTCATGCCATAAGGTGAGAGTGATTAGTTAAACTGGAGGTGGAGGGATTGTCACGCTACTGTGGAAAAAATAATTACTTACGTCAGTGCTACAGTTTGAATTTAAAATGTATTTGTGTGAACTGTGAAGTTAAGTCATGGATTGTGGAAACTAACTAGTGTCAGGTGATTGTATATAGTGTATACCACATTTACCACTGACTAATGCAGAGTTGCGATGCAAGGAGATCAGCTAAAAGTAGTTGGATCTGTATGTGCGTTATAAGTTATAAATTAGTCGAAATAAGTCAATTAATCGATTAATCAAACACGAAAATTTAAATCAGTAACAGCCCTAAATAAAAATGTTCAGTTTATTAATATACACATCAGGTAAGCATTTAAAGGAAATAGTTTTGTTCTGAAAAGCACAACTCCAGCATTTTTATTTTATTATAGTATAGAGAAGGATGACAGGACACAGATAGTTTTAAATAAAACAGACAGAGGTCCTAAACCCTTCTCACTGTGTAGAAAATGAAAATAAATCTTTGGATGAAGTTAGCTTTAAGCTGCTCATAGAATTTAAATATAGCTATAACTGTTAAAATGAAAATCAATTCTGGCATATTAATCAAAACAGGCCCTACAACAGGGCCCTGCTAATTTGGATACACTCAAGCTTTAGGCTGCTCATAGAATTAAAAAGGGGATGTTGGATGAACAGGAAATGAAATCAAAAGAACTGCCCAGCATTTAAATGTAGCTATAGCAATGAAATCACTGCTGGCATATCAATCAAAACTGGTCCTACAACAGGGCCCTGATACTGTAATTTAGAAACACTAAATATGTAAATAACTAAAAAATAATTAATTTTAAAATTAAACAGTACAACTGTACACACCATTTTTGTCAGTAATAGTAATAATAAAAATAATAATAACAACAATCACAATAATATTGCTTCCAGAGCCTCAATATTGGACAATGAGGCCATCCATCAAATAATAGAACCAAAAGAAAGAGTTGGGAGGTGGGAAGCACAAGCCAAGCTCAATTGTAGAGATTTACTGTATGGTTGTAGCATTGATTTGCAATATTATACTTTACTTGATATGATTTGAAAAATGTATACATAATAAAATGAATGCTTTTATATGTCTATTCGTTTATGACTGTATATGAGCTATGCTATAGTTTCTCAGTCTTGCATAATACACAAATGCTTTCCTTATTAAAGTAGTTGAAAGGCTGAAGGTCTCTATGCATGCATTAAGGTAAAAAAAACTTCCGTATGCAGCATCCCCCCCTCCAGCCCCCTCCCATTATACTTACCTGAGCCCGATCTCAATCTAGCGACGTGCACAAGAACAGATGCTGTCCCGGCTCTCTGCCTCCTCATTGGCTCAGAGACAGCAGCGAAAGCCATTGGCTCCCACTGCTTTCAGTCACAGCCAGTGAGGAGGAAGCGGGGGGGTGGGGTCGAGCCCCGCTCTGTGTGTCTTATGGACACACAGAGTGGGGCTCAGGAGCGAGCGTGCACGGGTACCCCCGTAGCAAGCAGCTTGCTATGAGGGCACTCATCAGGGAGGAGGAGCTGAGAGCAGCGGGGGGGACCTGAGAAAATGAGAATCAGAGCTTCTCTGTACAAAACCATTGCACAGAGAAGGTAAGTATGACATGTTTGTTATTTAAAAAAAAAAAAAAAAAGAAATGAGCCTTTAGTATCACTTTAGCTTGTTTTTTCTAATACACATTCTGGAGCTAGTCATACTACTACGTCCTGCCAACTGCTGCACAGCTTTTATGCTAAAACATCTGTACCAGCAGCTCCTCTTAGTGCACATGCACTGTGGCTCCAATATATTTCACAGGATGGGCATGGAGATATTTTTAAGGAACAAGGTCATATGGTGCCAGCCAAGGAGTGAATTTGAAGCATTGTGGTGTCATTGGTAAAAAAAGGGGGCATATTCTGGAGTTGTTGCCGAGGTTGAGTCAGCATGTTTTGGACAGGGATTGGATGTGGGCCTGAAAGGACAGTTCAGAGTACAGGGTTACCCATAGCAACCTGGCATGTGGGGATGGACTGCTAGTTTTGCCATTAATCTTGACAGAGAAGTCAGGGGAAGGGGCACGTGGGGGAGGAAATATTATGATCTCGGTTTTGGATAGATTAAGTTTGAGGAAGTGTTGTGACATCCAGTCAGATATGTATCTATGTATGTATGTCATCAGTGATGCGTGTGGAAACTGATGTGGTGAGCCGAGGGGTAGAGAGATAGATTTGGGTGTCATCACCATATAAATGGTAGTGGAACCCATGGGAAGCTGACCCAGGGAGGAGGTGTAGATCGAGAATAGGAGAGGTCCAAGGACAGAGCCTTGGGGGACCCCAATGGTAAAAGGATTAGGAGAGGAGGAAGTAGAGTGACACCAAAGGTGCGGTGAGATAGGTAAGATCCTTGGGTTATTAACAGTGAAGTATTATAAATATCTATTTTGAAAGAAAAACAACCTGAAATGTGGAATCTAAGGACTGTTCATCAATAATAGACTGTGTATAACATAGTTGGCAACATTTGGATATATGAGGGTTCTTCAAAAATGTTCAGCACTTTTTTAACTCTATTAAATATAAAAAAGTGTGTAAACCTTTTGAAGACCCCCCCCCCCCCGTAATTATTGGGGCGGGGGGATACCCTAAAGGTAAAAGCTGGAGGAATAGCTGGATGTGACCAATGAAAAGGATGTGACTTCATGTTGTATAGTTTGTAGTGTGGCATCTGACAGAGGTCAGCATGGAGGATGGGGTCTAGGAGGGGCAGCCACTTGCCCAGAAGAGGGCTGGGAACCTTTAGCCTAGGGAGAAATGCAATCTACTTGTCCTTTCACAGAAATCACAGTCTATATCGATTTGCAAACATAGCTAAGTGTATGGAATAAGATGATGTGGAACAGGGAATGCAAAGCACAACATAGAGAAAGGGATGGTGTAAAAAACAGAATGTACAGCACATTGTACAAAACAAGACAGTGTGGAATAGGAAATGTACAGCACAGCTTACAGAATAAGACAGTGCAAAATAGTGAGTATACAGCCCTAATCAAGTCAGAGCATACAGAGTGAGCTCACATGGAAAAGGGAATATACAGTACAGTGCATAGAATGAGGTGGTTTGGAATAGGAAATATACAGTGCAGTGTACAGAATGAGGTGGCGAGGAACAGAGAATGCCTCCTAGATTGTATGCTCTAACGAGCCGGGCCCTCTGATTCCTCCTGTATTGAATTGTATTGTAATTGTACTGTCTGCCCCCATGTTGTAAAGCACTGTGCAAACTTCTGCCACTATATAAATCCTGTATAATAATAATGTGCAGTACAGTATAGTATACAGTATACAGTACAGAATAAGGCTGCAGAATGTGTAGAATAGAGAATGCACAGCACAGTGCATGGTATGGAAAGATGAGGAACAAGAAGAGAGAAGGGGAACTACCTACCACCTAGTTTGCCTCTGCACCTACCACTCTATCCACCAGAAGCAGGATACTGCTTGATACCCAGGGCATCTAACAGCAGACTGCCAAGCACCTGGATTTTGTCAGACAGCCCACAGGACACAGACAGTGCAAGACAATGTTTAAAATCCTGGGACTGTCCAGCAAGATCCTGGACACTTGTAAATTATGACACCAGTATGTGATACCTCATGGACAAAAAACAGCTGTTAAAGCTGGTCTACAAAGAAAAAAAAATGCTAAATACACAGATTAAATACATATAGGAAGTTATTTAATACGCCAAATGATTTGTTTTTCTGTCCATACATTTCTGAGATTACACAGATCTGCCACATAGCACAGCTCTGTCCTGTCAAGATATGAGACCTGTTTTTCAATATTCCGGTAAAGTGATTATAAAGTCTTGTTTTTTTCTTAAAAATAACAAACATGTCGTACTTACCTGCTCTGTGCAGTGGTTTTGCACAGAGAAACCCAGATCCTCCTCTTCTCCGATCCCTATTCAGTTCTCCTGGCCCCTCCCTCCTGTTGAATGCCCCCACAACAAGCAGCTTGCTATGTGGGCACCCCGAGCTGAGTCGCAGCTCGGTGTGTCCATTCAGACATGGAGCTGCGGCCCGGCCCCCTTTCTCTCCTTATTGGCTGACAAACTTTGATTGACAGCAGAGGGAGCCAATGGTGCCACGCTGCTGTCTCAGCCAATGAAGAGCGGAGTCCTGGGCTGCCGAGACACTCCTGCAACATTTCTGGATCTAGAGGGACCTCAGGTAAGTATTAGGGGTGCTGATGAAGGCTGCTGCACACAGAATGCTTTTTTATATTAATGCATAGAATGCAATAAGATAAAAAATCTGTCTTTTCAAATCACTTTAAATATTTGTTATGGATACTATCCCTCCCCCAACGTGTGACTGGACAGTAAAAGGAGAAGCAGCACATTTATCTTTATTTGATACGTTTATCTCTCTTTGCTGTCTTCTCCTATCAGCATGTTGTTTGTTAGCACATAAGCACTCCAGCACAACTGACTGGCTCTATGTGCTGTTTCTCCATCTCCCAGTCTGAGCCCTGAGGTACAGTGGATTGCAAATTGCTGAATCTAGGTACTTATACTGCTTGTTTAAAAAAAAATATTTTATGATGTATTGAAGAATACAGAGCTGCATTATTTTGTTTCTTTTATATGTGCTTGTGGTTTAGCTCCAAAATGTATATTAGCACAAATCCCTAGGAAATTTAGTTTACTGCAAGTACCAATCATGAAAATGATGAGCTGTCAAGGTTACAAAAAATTAGCTGATTAAACAGTAGGTTATCTCTGCCCTGTTTACTGACTGGGGTGAATTTTTTTGCAGGTGGTTCTTCCGTTCAATAAAAAGATCAGAGGCTGAGAAGCAGCTCATTCTACCAGGAAACCAAACTGGATCTTTTCTCATTAGAGAAAGCGAGAGCCAAAGGGGAGATTACTCACTTTCTGGTATGTTACTTTAATACAATCAAAACCGTTCCAAAACTATATTCTAAATATATTTGATCTATGTGCATGAAGCAAAGTTTTTTAGTTACTGTCTATGATAATATTTTTTATGGTGTAACGTTTATTTTTTGAAAAAAAAGTTCATAAAAACTCATGAGTGTAGTGGGTCAGAAATAAATGATTGTATTTGCATTGTCGAATAATTTGAAAACTGGATAAGAAAACTGTTACTCTGTTATGAACTGAACTAACGGCCAATTGCTTGATGCCTGTAAATTCACCTTAACACTTGTAAACGCATTAGGCACTTTTACAAGCACCACGCGTTTTTTCTGCAAATACGGAAATTCTCCCACAATCATCTGATGCCCACCAATATAATTAACCTGGACAGGAACATCACACTTTAACAAGGACATTTAAAATCATTGATCTTGATAAAATATAGAGACTAACTTAAAAAAAGGAACATAGAAAGAAAAGAAAAAAATGATAAATAATAATATAATACCATAAATTTGTAAAAAATTAATGAGTGATCATAAATACTAACTAAATTAATACAGAACTTCCTCATAATCAACACAACACAGCAGAAAAAAAAAAAAAAAATAAAAAAAAACTATTTTTTTAATACTTTTACTTTTTTAAAAAAAGCCTAATAATAAAACCAAAAAAAACCCCAAAACTATATACTTACAAAAAAAGCCTAATAATAAAACCAAAAAGACTAATAGTTGTAGACGTGTATAGAGACACCTATATGTATATATGCACAGAATTTGCCCATAGACATCAGAAGCATCCTTTACTGTAGTTAGAAGCCATGTACTTTTCTGAACTCACTATGTAAGAATACCAGAATCCTACTACAGGCTAAAGAGAAGAATGGGTACCATCAAATATATAAAAAATATATAACAAAATAAACATATTAATCAATCATGAAAATGACTGATGTCCCATTCAAATTTTAAACCATGGGGCATACAAGTCTTAAAATGAAAGATCCAATATACTTCTCTTTCACAGAGAAGACAAAAGACATTTCCCCCCCTCTTAGGTACATTAACTTTTTCCAAAACCTGTACTCCTACAGCTGAAAGATCTTTATCATGCTGGCTATTAAAGTGACGTGCTACGTTAGTAGATTTATTACTTTCTATACTATAAAGATTGTTCATAAAATATATCCTGCAAATGTCTGGTGGTACGTCCTATGAACTGCACGTGACACACCCTGCAGGTGATGATATATATGAAATATTTAGTATTACAATTGAAAAAAGATTGAATTTTTTGTTCCCTATCAGTAGAATATGAACGAATCACATCACCACTAATGATGTGCCCACAGCAAGGGCAACCAGTGCCACCACAACGATAGCTGCCCTTGCAGTGCAGCCATGTGAGGGACTTTACCTTATCTGATTGAAACAAACTCAGTGACAACGAATTGCCCATAGTGGATGCTCTTCTTGGAACGATATTGACACCGTCCCTAAGAAGATCAGCACATATCTGATCCTCAAAAATCACGAGCAAATATCTACGAACGATATCTTTTATGTTTTTAAATTCTGAACTGAAAGGAATACTCAGAGTGAGTCTATTCTTATTAGAAAAAAAAATGATAAGGCATGAGGCCTTTGACTGCAGTAGAATGTTCACCTTTTTGCTAGTCTATTGCTTTCAGTATTATGGATATAATATATAGATACAGGGATAAAACTGTGAACCTAAGCAGAGACATTTTTTATTTTTTTTTATTTTTTATAAGTAGGCCCCGAAGTTTTCATTTTTCAAACTATTCATTCTTGTTCCTCAGTGGCATTATGTATATGCATGCCTACAAATGGTACCATGTCCATTTTATGAAGGTTTACAATTCTGTCCCCTAAGACTTCTTCAAATGAAAATACTGCTTTCCTGACAGACTCCATGGCAGCAACGTGTGGGTTTAGCCCCGCCTCCATTACCCTATAGGACACTACTCCCATAAATCTTTGCTCCCTG
This sequence comes from Lithobates sylvaticus, assembly GCA_028564925.1. Lineage (NCBI taxonomy): Eukaryota > Metazoa > Chordata > Amphibia > Anura > Ranidae > Lithobates > Lithobates sylvaticus. Next base: position 259,685,909 of record CM053028.1, read on the forward strand.
CCCACGGCCGTGTTCTTTTTTTGTCCTCCTCCGAAGGACCTAGTTGGTGGTCTTTCTACCTGAAGATAAATTTTCCCCACGATCCTGATTGGCCGATCTGCGACTCTGGATGGGAAAGTCGCATGGCTCCGCTAAGCCCTAGCTATTAGCAGGGTATGGAGTGGGCAGTGGAAGAGGCGCAAAGGAAGAAGCCCTTATCCTAGCCACTGGCAGGCAGGCTGCGCACTGGTCAGACAGCCAGCTACTAGCAGGTGACCCGTTTTTGCCCTGGAGAAGTCCGGTCTTACCTTCGGCCTGGTCGATCGTGGTGGAGTGGTGAGAGTATCGATATTTCTTTTCATGGCAGCAGTGTTTGTTATTACCTCCTGTGCGGTTCCAGTAGCTGTTGTTTGTTTGAAGCATGTGTGTTTGTTTTTCTCAGGCATGGCGGCTGGTTCTTCCTGCGTTCCAGCCGCCGTATCACTTCCGCTTTCGTTTTTCGGGCGTTCTGCGCATGCGCGAGCGCGGTACGAGAGCGAGGCTTGGTTCGCGCATGCGCGATAGCGGCGATTTGCCGCTATTCGCGCATGCGCATTGGGACGGCAATGACGTCACAGGGGCGCGCTATTTAAACTGGGGAAATAGCCTGCAAGCTTTGGGAATGATTGCAGGTTATCCCAGTGACTTCCCCAGGCTCCTGTGTTGCAGCTACTGGTAAGTGGCTTTTCTGGGACAGGTCAGAGGAATCTTCCTGTCCCTTGCATTGATCTCTGTCATTCTCAGTTCAGATGGACATCGCTGAGGACATGGATTCACCACTGCCTGTCTGTGGCCAGCCCTCTCAAAAAAGGTATTGGGAATATGTCTTTTCCTGATAGTCTGGTAATTAGGGAAGGGTGTGTGCCTGATTGCTTATCTATTGCCTGATGTTTTGTTTTGTGTGTGGTCTTTGTCTTTTGTTTTTTCCTCAGCCCTTCTAGATCAGATACACATCGCAGCTCTCATAGAGGAAGCGACTCCTCCAAGTCGCAAAACCGGCAATCCTCTTCCAAATCAAAACATGGTGGTTCCTCCTCTAAATCAGGACACCGTAGTGATGAGCGCTCTCACTCCAGTCGCTCTACTAATTCCTGCTGGGGATGCAGAAGTCAAGCTCCCCCAGGAAGATCCTTATGCGACCTTTGTTTTTCCAAAGCCTCCAAAGAAAGAGGAGATACGGATCAACATCTTAAATCCCTGGTGGAAAGGGTTGTGAAGGAGTCGCTCAGGAACATGGATGATCATTCCCATACACCTCCAGCGGAGCAGTCTCATTCTCCAGTGAGGGAGACCCAGTTGCAAGATACCTGGGAGTCCTCGGTTCAGAGCCACCCTTCGGTTGCCATATCCGACAGTGACTCAGAGGAAGATAGCCCTCCTGTGGGCTTTGATTTTGCTCTGCTCCCACCCTTGGTTAAGGCTATCAGAGAAACGCTTAATTGGGAAGACCCAGTAGAAGCTGCCCCCAAGCAAAGGAAATTCTTTAAACAATTAAAGAAAGAGCGTGTTAATTTTCCTTTTATTGCAGAGCTTGGCGAAATCGTCACGGACGAATGGGGCAAGGTGGAGAAGAAAAATTCCATGCTTTCCAAAATCGCAAAACTCTATCCCTTCAAGGAGGAAGAAGTGAAGCACTTGGAGTCTGCTCCCTTGATAGATGCAGCAGTCATGAGGTTGGTGAAGCATGTGACTCTCCCTTTAGAGGACACAGTGTCCTTCAAAGACGTGTTAGACCGTCGAATTGATGCAGACCTGAAGAGGGTGTACCTAACAGCAGGCATGGCCTGTAAGCCAGCTCTTGCCCTAGCCGCTTTGTCTAAAGCGATGGAAGTGTGGACTGACAGTGTAGATGAGACACTGAGAGGCATCTCGGATGATACGGCTAGATGCTCGCCTATTCAAGAATTGAGGCTTGCGTCGGCTTTTCTTGGGGAAGCCTCTATTGACATCATACGCCTGACGGCTCGGATAATGCTTTCATCTGTCACTGCCAAACGGGCGCTGTGGCTCCGCCCCTGGTTAGCCGACCCAGCCTCAAAACAAGTCTGGTGTCGTATCCCCTTTGAGGGGTCCTCCCTGTTCGGGAACAAGTTGGACGAGGCGATTACCCGGGCCACTGGTGGGAAGTCGGGGTTCCTCCCCCAAGATCGTCGACCCCAAGGTCAGAGAAGATCTTTCCCAAAAAGGCAGTACCAGGAAAGAGCTAGGGAAGCTCGCAGTTACAGACCTGGCCGGGAATTTTCCAGATCCTGGAAGTCAAGACAATCGTCTTTTAAGAAGACAGCAAAAAGTGATTCCAAAGGAGAGAGGGAGCCGACCAAATCCTTTTGAGGTTGGGCCCGCTCAGACAGGTCAGGTGGGGGCTCGACTTTTCCACTTTCGTCATGTCTGGGCGGCTTCGATCCAAGACTTTTGGACCCTCAATACGGTCTCCTCAGGTCATGCTTGGACCTTCAGGGAAGCCCCCAGGCTCAGGTGGGTCCCTACTTCCCTTCCGACTACAGAAGAAAAAAGACAAAGCCTTCTGACTTACATAAAATCTTTATTGGTTCAAGGCGCTGTTATCCATGTCCCGGCCGACCAGCGAGGCAGGGGGATCTACTCTCCCCTCTTTTTGGTCCAGAAAAAAAGCGGGGCCTGGAGGCCGGTCATAGACCTGACCCATCTAAATACCTTCATAAGAAGGGAAAGGTTCAAAATGGAAACACTGTCCACAATACAACATTCCGTCCAACCAGGAGATTGGATGATCTCCATAGATCTCAAAGACGCCTATTTTCACGTTCCCGTTGCCGAAAACTATCAACAATTCCTTCGCTTTTCAGTAGGCAAGCTCCATTTTCAATTCACGTGCCTTCCCTTCGGGCTATCAACTTCTCCGCGTGTGTTTTCAAAAACCCTGTTGGCAGTGGTAGCTCTTCTGAGAACCAGGGGAGTTCGTCTACATCACTATTTAGACGACCTTCTACTATTGGCACAAGACAGAGAACAGCTTCTAATTCACAGACGGCAAGTTATCTCCACTCTACAGGAGTTCGGGTGGATACTGAATCTGGAGAAGAGCCAACTGACCCCATCACAAACCCTACTATTCTTAGGGGCTCTGTTCGACACAGTCAGGGGCACTATCTCACTACCAGAGGAAAAGATCTCAGTGGTAAGGGACAGAATCCGTCCAGCTCTTACGGCTTCCTACCTTCAAGCTCTCCAGTGCCTGAGAATTATAGGCACCATGGTTTCAACAATCCCGATGGTGAGATGGGCACAGTGGAGGATGAGGCCTTTTCAGAAGGGCTTCCTTCAGCAATGGACAGGCAACAAAGCCCAGACGATTCGGATTACTTCATCCATGAAGAACTCCCTACTATGGTGGCTACAACGGGAGAACCTTTGCAACTGCCATTCCATTTGTCCCATCCCATGGGTAACTATAACCTCAGATGCCAGCAACAGGGGATGGGGGGCCCACTGCCTGGCGGAAGTCGCCCAGGGCACTTGGGATCCTCCCTCCAGAAGGACAGTGTCAAACGTCCTGGAATTGAGGGCGGCCTTCCAGGCCCTTCTGGCTTTTCGTCACCTGATCCCAGGGGCCTCGGTCCAACTCAGACTGGACAATACCACAGCAGTGGCATACATCAGAAGGCAAGGGGGCACTCGAAGTTTTTCCCTTCTCCAAGAAGTGGAACCGATCATGTCTTGGGCTCAGAAGAACTTGAAGGATCTGACAGCGACTTATGTGCCAGGAATTCAGAACGTCCAGGCAGACTTCCTCTCCCGAATATCTCTAGACAACAATGAGTGGTCTCTCCACGAGGAGGTATTCGATTGGATTCTAACACTGGGGATCTGCCCAGAGGTCGACCTGTTTGCCTCCCCATGCAACAAGAAAATAGCAAAGTACTATTCAAGGTACAGAGATCCGCAAGCCTACGGGGTAGATGCCCTGACGGAGAAATGGTGGTTCCTCAAGGCGTATGCCTTTCCTCCAATACCGATCATCCTACAGTTCCTGAAGAGACTCAGGTCGGAAACAGCAGAGGTAATTGCAGTAATTCCCTACTGGCCCAACAGGCCTTGGTTTCCGCTTCTGACACTCCTCAGTGTCAAGGATCCGGTCCCGTTACCATCCAGACCAGACCTCTTGTCCCAAGGTTCGAGGTTACATCCCTGTCCGGATCACCTGCACCTAAAGGCCTGGTTTTTGAGAGGGGAAGGTTGGAAGCGTCAGGCTGTCCATTAGAGGTTATTCCCACTCTCCTTAGTGCTAGAAGAGGTAGTACCAATCGGGTGTACGAAAGGATCTGGGCGAAGTTTACCAGTCACATGGCTTCCAGGTCTAGTTCCTGCAATACATTGGCAGTTCAGGATGTGTTGAGCTTCCTTCAAACAGGATTGGATATCTCACTTTCTGTTAGTTCCCTGCGTGTCCAAGTTTCTGCTATCTCAGCATTTTCTGGAGTCACGTGGGCCAATCATCCTTTGGTTCAACAGTTTTTCAAAGGTGCAGTCAGGCTTAGGCCGCAGAAGAAACCCAGGTTTCCAAAATGGGACCTTCCTCTGGTGTTGGATTTCTTTTCTCAACTCAACAAATCACTTTCAGTTAAGGAACTGACACTTAAAACCTCTTTTTTGGTGGCCATAACATCGGCGAAGAGAATTTCAGAGATTCAGTCGCTAGGCTCCAAGGAACCTTTCCTCACCTTCTTCCCGGATAGAGTGGTCCTCATTCCAATGCTGGGATCAAATCCCAAAGTAACCACTGTTTTTCATGAAAACCAGGAAATCACTCTACCTACCTTCATGTCTGATGGAAGTTCGGATCCACATCCTCTTGACATGGGTGCTACACTAAAAGAATATCTGGACGTTACAGCTTCATTTCGTCAGACTGACTCCCTCTTCGTTCTGTTTCATGGAAAGAATAAAGGCTCTAAAGCTTCTGTTAGATCCATTGCTGCGTGGGTGGTCCAAGCCATCCAATGGGCTTACAGAGAGAAGGGCTTGGCTCCTCCTGAGGCAGTGACGGCACATTCCACCAGGAGTCTTTCCACATCATGGGCAGCCTCGCGTCACGTGGCGCCGGAAGTAATCTGCAGGGCAGCGTCTTGGTCTTCAATACATACGTTTATGACCCATTACTGTGTTGAACCTGCATCCTTAACTTCTGTTAAATTTGGTTTAAAAGTCCTGTCGGTTGACAGCGTTAAATAAATCTTTTCTGTTCAGCATTTTGCCCACCCAAGTGTGTTTATTGGGCGAGTTATTTCCCACACGTTGCTGCCATGGAGTCTGTCAGGAAAATGGAAAATTCCTATCAAAATACTTACCGTAATTTTCCTTTCCTGATGGACTCCATGGCAGCAGGAGTTCCCTCCCAAATGGCTGGAGTAGTACTAGTTATCGAACACGGCCGTGGGCAGGGAGCAAAGATTTATGGGAGTAGTGTCCTATAGGGTAATGGAGGCGGGGCTAAACCCACACGTTGCTGCCATGGAGTCCATCAGGAAAGGAAAATTACGGTAAGTATTTTGATAGGAATTTTCCATTTTTACTGACTTATGCAAAAATCATGCAGATTTCTAAGCGACCCTGCAAAGCTGAGATAACTGCAATGGTAAGCTTACATGCTACAGCTAATGAGTTGCATTTCATTTACTGTACAAGCAATTTCCTTTGCAGATGCTGAAACAATAAATGGAATGATCAGCTGTGTTTTTCTTTTACCAGCAATGTAATAAATCCCATGTTTGGGGGAAAAAAAAACTGTTTAGATTGTAATGAAACAAATCTATTTTCAAGCTATGCTAAGTTGCCAGTTTACCTTGTTAATTATCAGAAGAAAATTACAAACTGGCAAAGTCAATGAAGATATAGTGCACTGCTGACTGTAAAATTAAGTGAAGAAAAAATATCATGCTAAGTTTTATAATTCAAACCAATTCTTTCAAAATAAGTGGATTAGTTTTTGATATACTTTTTCCATTAATAAAAAAGAAAATGCTTTTAAATTGTTTATTACTTGGTAGGATTGTTTAGTTCTTAATTATAAATTCAATTTATCTGAATAAGAGGAAATTGCCAGAAAAATGTTTAATATTGCATAAAAATAATGTGCAATTAAAGAAGGACTTCTAAAAATATTTCATATTATTTATGTGTCCTTTTTTTCATATACCGTAATTCCTAATAACGGTATAGTGATGACAGTGTTGGGCACTGTAAATTGATGCTGATATACACAGAATGCCTGTATTATTGTATTAGGGTTATTACCTGGTTTAATACATTTTGCCCCTGTCTTTACAGGGTCAAAATAAAATAAAACCTCCCTGTAAAAAAATGATATATACTTACCCTTCTGGTGGTCCATGTCTTAAAATTCCACTGCGTTGCAATCCCTGGTCGCTGCATATAACTGACACTTCCTGGTGTGTCAAATACATGCTCTTAGTATTCAACATACCCAGAAATGTTGGATATCTGCAGCAATTGGAAAACAGCAACACAAATCTTTTTCTTTTTTTTTTTTAAATACAGACTGCCATAAATGTAAGTACATAGCACTTCTTTTGACAAGGAGGCTTTACTTTAATTATGTAAAGTCCGAGTCACTTTGAGAGAATTATGTAGCTGCAATTGCTAACTTTCTATTTCGAGTGCCAGTTGTTTAGCTGCACGGCTTTAATACTGAGTCACTGATGCAGGACAATCATTAGTATTAAAAAGTGAATATCCACCTAAGTTAGTGCCTCAGAAATGATTGCAGCCACTGGATCAATTTGATAGCCACTTTTTGTGAAGGTTAGTCACCTCATGTTCTCTAAGTAAGGGTTTTCTATTGTTTTATTTTATCTATTCATGTATTTATTTTTAGCTACTCTTTGTGCACCTTTCAATACTGATAACTTTTCTCTCTCATCATCTGCCAGTCAGTGTTTTCAATTCCTCGCTGGTATTATAACTGTGTCATGGCTGTGCCATTTGGCACAGCCAAGGGGACATGTGGGAGTTCTTCCCTCTTCCTTATGCTGCTCTGTATTAGTGGTCTGCTGGTAGGAATGTTTATTACTGGTGAGGGGTGTTTATGCAGGTGGGGATATGTATTGCCTTTGTGGCTATGTTTGGAGGGATGTTTATTGCTGGTGTTTATTATGGGGATGTTTATGGTAGGGGGCAGAAACATGTTTACACATTATCGGTTTCCCTGGTGTCTATAGTGTTTGTTACCACTATAATACAAACTGGTATTTTAAAGGAACTTGTATACCTCTGGTGTCAGATTGTCACTTGATCTGTGTATTTATTTTTAGTTGTCTATTGGGGAGTTAAAAGTATATTTAAAGTGTTATTAAAACCAGGACCCTGGTCTCCCACAGTACACAGGACATGGAAATACAATTATTTTAGTAAATATAAGCTACTAAATACCCGTTCTCATCAGCAGTATATAGCAGTCTTATGACTTCTATCAGTGTCTGGTTTAAGCTTGTAGGGGGAGTTTTCATTCTTCTCTGACTGTCCTATGAGGCTGCAGGACCCCTGTCTTTCTGTCTAGACAGTGCTGATTGGCCCTATGCTGAGTACATGCATCCTCCTAAGAAAAAAAAAAAAACTCTCTAGCAATACACACCAAACTGAGCATGTGCAGAGTGCCCCCAAGATTCTGTTATATCAGGAAATGGATTGAGGACTGTGGAAGATAGGGAGGATCAGAGAAGATAGGATCAAACAGACTCTTTACCCAATACAGAGCATTAACACCTTAGGTTTCGCAGCACATATAACAAGCATGCTTTACTGAATATACAGACTGATTTTACTGTTGTGAGTTTAGTAACACTTTAAGCTAAGGAGTAACTACCCTTACTTTGCTGCTCAGAGGAAAATTTTGCATTTCCTGTTTATTATCTGTTTTAGAAATATTGACCTCTTAGAAGTGGACTCTGCTGACGAGCGAGCGCCCCCCCTCCTGAACCGTAAAAGGCCACATGCCCTCAACATGGGGGTGGATGCTTTGGGGAAGGGGGCGCCCTGCGGCCCCCCCCACCCCAAAGCACCTTGTCCCCATGTTGATGAGGACAAGGGCCTCTTCCTGACAACCTTGGCCGTTGGTTGTCAGGGTCTGCGGGCGGGGGGCTTATCGGAATCCGGGAGCCCCCTTTAATAAGGGGGCCCCCAGATCCCGGCCCCCTACCCTATGTGAATGAGTATGGGGTACATCGTACCCCTACCCATTCACCTGAGGGGAAAAAAGTGTCAATAAAAAAACACACTAGACTGGTTTTTAAAGTAATTTATTAGGCAGCTCCGGGGGTCTTCTTCCAAATTCGGGGGTCTCTTCCGACTCTCTCCGGCCTCTTCTCCTGCTCTCCAATTCTTCTCCCACTCTCCGGCCTCTTCTCCCGGTCTCTGGTGTTTCTCCCACTCTCCGGTTCTTCTGCCGGGCTCCTCCTCTATCTTCTGCTGCTATTTTACTAGCGTTGGCCCGGTCTTTTCCATCGTCTTCTTCCCTGTTCTCTTCTTCAGATGTTGACACGGCGCTCTCTCCCGCTGTAATGACGTGTGCGATGTGCGCAATGACTTATATAGGCATGGGGCGTGGTCACCGGGTGATGTCATCCTGTGACCCCGCCCATTATATTATTACAGTCCCGGGGCATGCTGGGACTGTGATGTCATAATCGGAAGAAGAGAACAGGGAAGAAAACGATGGAAAAGACTGGGCCAACGCTAGTAAAAGAGTGGCAGAAGATAGCGGAGGAGCCTGGAAGAAGAACCAGAGTCGGGGAGAAGAGGCCGGAGAGTGGGAGAAGAATCGGAGAGTGGGAGAAGAGGCCAGAGAGAGCGGAGGAGTCAAAAGAGACCCCTGAAGTTGGAAGAAGACCCCCGGAGCTGCCTAATAAATTAATTTAAAAACCTGTCTAGTGTGTTTTTTTTATTGACACTTTTTTTCCTCAGGTGAATGGGTAGGAGTATGATGTACCCCATACTCATTCACATAGGGTGGAGGGCAGGGATCTGGGGGCCCCCTTATTAAAGGGGCTACCGGATTCCGATAAGCCCCGCACCCGCAGACCCCGACAACCAACGGCCAGGGTTGTCGGGAAGAGGCCCTTGTCCTCATCAACATGGTGACAAGGTGCTTTGGGGGGGGGGGCAGCAGAGTTCACCCCTTACCCAAAGCACCCACCCCCCCATTTTGAGGGCATGCGGCCTGGTATGGGGGGGGGGGCGCTCGCTCGTCCCCATCCCCTTTCCTGACCGGTCGGGCTGCGAGCTCGGATAAGGGTCTGGTATGGATTTTGGGGGACCCCACACCGTTTTTTTGACCTAGGGGGTTCCCCTTAAAATCCATACCAGACCTCAGGGCCTGGTATGCTCTTGGAGGGGAACCCATGCCGGTTTTATATTTAAAATTTGGCGTGAAGTTCCCCCTCGAGAGCTGATTATTCTGTGATTAGCCACAGCCAAAGTCGCCTGGCCTGGGGGCGACTTGAAGTATTGTTTGTAAGTCGCCCCAAGTCCTGTTGAAGTCGCCCCAAGTCGCGCTGTGATTCATACCCAAGTCGTGTCCAAGTTGCCTCCCAAAGTCGCGATGGAAGTTGTGTTGCACCTGTGTAAATGGACTCTTATTTCTGAGATTTGTTACAACTTCTTGTAACCTGACAAAAACTTGTATTTCCTGTTAAAGTAGAATTCCAGGCTGAACCTAGCTAGTCTTGAAAAATGCTCCCTTCCCCCTCCTGACACCTATACAGTGTGAAGGGTGCCTCTTGGGAGTGAAGGCAACAACATTGTTTTTTTGGGGGGAAAAAATCAATGTATGTTTATGGAGTGGGACAGATAGGGGTAGGGGATAGGTGTAACTCTGTATTTTAGCAGACAGGGCTGACAGCTCTACTTTGGGTTTCAGTGCAGCAAAGGCACTGTGCTGTCAACTCAAATACGAAGTTCGGAGAACACTGATTTTTTTGGCAAATATTTTTCTGGAAGGTATTTTTCTGTACTTTTGAACTATTATTAAAGGTATAAAACATGCAGCATCATACATGTATTGCAGAGATCTACTAAATATGTTTTTTTAATATTATTCCCTGGAATGCACTTTAAGACACAAAAGGTTTGTGCAACAATTCTTATATGTTATATACTTTTGTAACATTAGTGAAGTGATCATTGAACGCTAACATTTTAGTTGTATATTCAGTTCCCCTAGGTCAGGGGGCTTTTTAAGCTTTGCTCAAAACTTCAGCTAGGTGCATGCACACTTTTCTTATTTCAATTTAGTTTTTTTTGACACTGACAAAAAGATAAAAATACAACTAAAACATTTTGTTTCTTTCTGCTTTGAATTGTACTTCAGAGTTCCATTTATTCGTCGTAGGATATGAATTATTAGCTCATTCTGCACAGACGTCGACCTGTCTGATAACATTTTATTATTTGTAACATTACTTACATTCTAAAGGTCACCTGATAAGGTGTGTGATACTTGACTATTTTCCAATTCCTGTTTGGTTATACTTTAATTTTGCACATATTATGCTAACCTGGACAGACCTGGGAAACATGGTACACAATGATGAAGAGTGAATGCCGTTATAGGTAATTTACTGAGATGCCAGAAATGTACACAGTTGTTTACACTAACAAACTGTATATAACTTTATGAGAGTTCGAGAAGACAATTAGAGTAAAGACACTCATACATTAGCTAGGATTGTAGTATTGTTTGTACTTCAATACCCGCCTATAGATATATGACGTCCACAAGGTGGATCTCCCATCCTGGGTGGAGGTCCTATTCCCGGCCATCTAGGGGGTGCACGCGCACCCGCGGCGTCGCTCGGGACCCAGTGCACGTGCCCGGCGGCCGCGATGTCCGCCGGGCACCCGCGATTGCCCGGGAAAACAGCGGGACCGTGGAGCTGTGTGTGTAAACACACAGCTCCACGTCCTGTCACTGGAGAGGAGACTGATGGTGTGTTCCCAGTACCGAGGAACACCGATCGGTCTCCTCCCCTTGTGAGTCCCCTCCCCCCACAGTTACAATCACTTGCATTGAACATATATTAACCCCTGAAGTGCCCCCTAGTGTTAACCCCTTCCCTGCCAGTCACATTTACACAGTAATCAGTGCAATTTTATAGCAATGATCGCTGCGTAAATGTGAATGGTCCCAAAAATGTGTCAAAAGTGTCCGAAGTGTCCGCTGCAAAGTCGCAGTCACGAAAAAAATCGCAGATCGCCGCCATTACTAGTAAAAAATAAATAAAAATGCAATAAATCTATCTCCTACTTTGTAAATGCTATAACTTTTGCGCAAACCAATCAATAAACGCTTATTGCGATTTTTTACCAAAAATATGTAGAAGAATACATATCGGCCTAAACTGAGTAAAAAAAATTTTTTTTTTTTTCAAAAAAAATTGGATATTTATTATAGCAAAAAGTAAAAAATATTGTGTTTTTTTCAAAATTGACGCTCTTCTTTAGTTTATGGCGCAAAAAATAAAAACCGCAGAAGTGATCAAATACCACCAAAAGAAATCTCTATTTATGGGAAAAAAGGACGTCAATTTTGTTTGGGTGCAACGTCGCACGACCGCGCAATTGTCAGTTAAAGCGACGCAGTGCCGAATCGCAAAAAGTGCTCTGGTAAGGAAGGGGGTAAAATCGCCCGGGGCTGAAGCGGTTAAATGTAAGTTGAATACGAAAGGGTGAGAACCAATGTCACAATGTTATTGCTGTCTCTGCCCTAATGGGAAGATCTCCTCTCTGCCTGTTTGGTCACCAGAACAGGTGAAATCATCAATGAAAACACGACAGAGGTTCATATGTTCACAGCATAAGTGTTGGCTAAGGTACTTTGACAAATAAGTGTGTTTCTCTTTTTTTTTTTTTTGCAATCTCACGCCTCTCTTGTGGCGGGGGGGTGGGGCAGAAGAGGGCACATGCCCAGAGCTCTATGTTAAGGGGGCATCCAGGAAAATTAAATTCAACCGCTGGTCCCTGATTCAGGGTGACCACACTTTTAATCGGTGTTATTGTGTTATAACCACGTTTAATGGGTCAGCATTTTCAGGGATAAAACAAGCAGCAAGGAGGTGACATAGGGACTCCTTACAACCTGTCAAACATGCTCATGCATGTGATGTAGCACATTCTGCAAACATTACATAAATTCAATAGATTACGCTGCATATGCCACTGTTAGCCCCATCCCCTCGGGGGCATGGTTTGCCATCTTCACCCTGGGCACTGGATGGCCTTGTCCCGACACTGCTTGTGGGTCTTTTCCCACTGATTTTAGTGATGTTTTATATGGGCACATGGCCTGTAAAAAGTCCATTCCCTATTTTATGTATACAATTAAATACTTGATCAAGTGCAGAAATTCCCCAATAGTGCTGTTAACAAGTGGAATGTGGGAACCCTTCCATGTAGCTACAGAGTTGAATTACTTTAACAAAAAAAAAATTGTTCTAGGAGACAGGGCTGTTTTAATAGCATCATGGGCTCCTGGGCAAAGTAATGCATTGGGGTCCCTACCAGCCTGCCCCAAATTTACACACCTACTCTCAAGAATTAAAGTATAAATAGTTGATAGAATTAAACATATATTTATTAGTAATTTCAATAATATTGATTTTAAACAATAAGAAAACATGCCATAAATCAAAGACTAAATTAACACAAAGAGCACAGTACAAGGGGGACCAGGAGGGCGAGATACTAGGATCAGGAGGGCAAAGTACAAGTTTCGGGATGCTGCTTAGGTCATGGCCATCCTGGGAAAACTTAGTAAAATGCATGACTATCCTAGCAGATATGGGACAGTTGGCAAGTATGATGTAATGCAAGATTATCATGGGGTCCCCATGCACCTGGGGCCTCTGGGCAGTGCCCAAGTGTGCCCAAGATTTAAGACAACCCTGCTAAGAGAAGAATTTACTGTTTTTTTCTTTTTTTTAAAGTATAATCATATCACTTTAAAAAAATGACAACATTTTCTGTTATCTGATTTCTTGTGATCATCATATGATGTTTTCTTTCTTGTGCAACCACTTCTCTTTGGTTTTTCATAGTTGAGTATTTTTGGACATGGAAAAAAAAATCTGTTCCCATAGTGCAATAACTGTTTCCACATGCACATGGTAAAGGTATTTCACCAAAGATAGAATATGAGCTCAAGCTCTAAGCAGAGTGGTGAAAAAAGAACAGTGAACCAATTGCATGAGCAGGGGAATGGGAAATCTAGGTCCTGTACACAAAAATTAATTATTGCTGCCACATTTAAAATTTGTGTTAGAAATTGACAGCTGACTGAAATGGAAGGGTCATTTTCATTAACATTGAATAACAAAATGACTTGTGTAGCAATGATACTGTATCGTGTATGTTGTACCAAAGTAGAGCTTTAGAGTTAAAACAAGACTTCTCTGCCATATCGCTTTATCAATGCAGTTTGGTTTCATCAAATAAAGAATTTGCTTCTTTTTTTTTTCTAGTCTTCGATGGCACTTCTGTGAAACATTACAGAATTAGAAGGCTTGATAATGGAGGATTTTATATATCACCGAGAAAAACGTTCAGGGATTTGGAGGAACTTGTGCAAAATTACAGAAATGTAAATGATGGTCTCTGCTGCAGGCTCACAAGCCCATGTAAAAAGGTATTTACAGATTCCTCATTTACGTCTTTGTGTGTATATCATTAAAACAGTGCACCAAACAAATGCCTTATACTGTAGCCTTGAAAAAATATTTAAGTAGGCAAATTAGTCATAGAGTTATTGTGACGTATTGTAACTGACACACATTAACACTACTAAGCTGTGTTAATTTCCTCGACGAAAATATTTTTTAGACTAGAATATGAATAAAACTAAAATGGCATTTTAGTCAAAAGACTATGACTAAAGCCAAATCAAAATTTGATGTCAAAATTAACACTGCGCTACCATATAAGAATAAGTACGAGACCAAAAAAAAAAAATAAGAAAAAAGCTTTTCTTTTTTTCTTAATATTCCTAATATTTAATGTTGGTAATATGTTTTGGTAATATGTGCAATGGCATTAAAACAAAAACAGTTTACATTTTTTTTTTTTATATTTTAAAATTTAACTTCTGTTTGTCAAAAAGCAATATTTTTTCCTGTTTATGAAACTCGGTTTTATTTATAAAGACATAGTGGGGTTCATTTACCAAGAAAAAAGGGGAGTAATCGTTGTTCTGTCTCAAGGACATTCAGCTAAACCATTCTTATCCCATAAACATGATACCATATTTCTTCGATCGCAGTTTATTGGAACAAGCTAGGTGAAACTACAAATAACAAGAATAAACCTTGATAAGTACAATATCCCATAAATTTAGCATACATTTCAAAGACAAATATACACAGTACAATATGAGACAGTAAACACTCACTTTTTAAGTTCAATGAGGGATTGATGGTAAGAGATTGAAACAGGACATCTTGCAGTCTAGAAAAGCATGATGAATGTGTCTCTTCCTGTGAGACTTTACCCAGAATACTTTGCTTTCCAAGTACTTCCTAGGTTATAAACTTTAATAACAACATTTACACAATAGAAACAATACCAAAAAGGGACGCTAGATGGCGCCTACGCTCTGCAAATGATTCCTATAAAAAGTAACAACAGTAAATGTCATTTACAACAACACAAATGCAGATAATCAGAATATATCCATCTGATGGGCAGAACACTCCCCGCCTGACGTCAAGTGACGTCACTAACAGAGTCCTCCGTAGAAAGTAACAGAATAAGTTCAGTCACTGGTCTCAAGAACACTTTGGCCTCATTCTGTTGAAAGGTCTTGACCTCGACCTTACGGACAAGATTATCTTTGCTTGGCAGTACTTTGGTGACTAGACCTAAAGGCCACATGTTCCTTAGTGTCTGGCAATCTCTCATGAGCACAACATCACCAAGTTTAAGGTTAGGTTTTTCTGAGTGCCACTTCCTCCTTAGTTGAAGAGTAGATGTGTATTGCTCCCTCCACCGACTCCAGAAGGTATTGGCAAGAGTTTGAACTTGTCTCCATTGACGTTTGTAAAGGTCCTTCTCACAAAACTCTCCAGCTGGAGTACCTACAAGACCAGTCTTTTGCGTGAGCAACATGGTAGGTGTAAGAACCATTGGATCTTCAGAGTCACTTGAAATTGAAGTTAAGGGTCTGGCGTTAATGATGGCTGTAACCTCTGCCATAAATGTCACTAAACACTCGTGAGTAAGCCTTGCAGTTCCTACTTGTAGGAAGATAGAGTCAAGAATTCTGCGGGCTATGCCTATCATCCTCTCCCACACACCTCCCATGTGAGAAGAGTGAGGTGGATTGAAGATCCACGTGCAGTCTTGCTTACTCAAATACCTTTTTACACTGGGGATGTCCAAGTTGGAAGGAATTTGCAGTTCTTTCACTGCTCCTACAAAGTTAGATCCTCTGTCAGAGCGAATGAGTTTTACTGGGCCTCGGATTGCAATGAAACGTCTAAGAGCATTAATGAAACTTGAAGTGTCCATTGACTCAATCACTTCAATGTGAACAGCTCGTATGGACATGCAAACGAATATGACTGCCCAGCGTTTACTGTTTGAGTGTCCCCCTTTTGTGTACGGGGTGGCAACAGACCAGGGACCAAAGACATCAAGTCCAACATTAGTGAAAGGCGGATCCATGCTAAGCCTGTCAGAAGGTAGATTGGCCATCTTTTGTGTCTGTAACATTCCTCGAAGCTTTCGGCAGATAACACACTTGAAGAGGAACTTACTCACACATCTTTTGGCTCCGACTATCCAAAGTCCAGCAGCTCTTAGAGCTCCTTCAGTAAACAGTCGGCCCTGGTGTTTAGTTTGGTCATGGTAGTGTTGAATGAGTAAATAGGCAATATGATGGTGACCAGGGATCACTAAAGGATGTTTCTCTAAGAACTCCAACTTGCCTTCTTTTAAACGGCCTCCTACTCTCAACATGCCATTTTCATCAAGGATTGGATCAAGTTTCTTTAAAACACTGTCTTTAGGAACAGGTTTGTGATTGACAATACAATCGATCTCTTTGGCAAAGACTTCTCTCTGTACAACAGATATTAACCAGTTTTTAGACTGTTCTAGGTCAGTTGCTGAGTAGACTTTCCTACAGTGGTGCCAACTCCTGCAACCGTCATGAGTTGGTGGTTGTTTTTTGTAAGACTGAGCTATGTGGATTAAGCAAGTGATAGCTCTAACTAGTGACCTCCAGGTAGAGAACCTGCTGAAACGGTGGGTTTTAAACTGGTTGAGAGATGTTGTTGTGACTGCAGTAGAAACCTGAGGGCGGATTTCCTGATCCTTGTCTGCATCTATCAGGTCAAACGTGGTGAGGTCATTATTGTTACAGTCAGGACTGCGTAGAAAGGTGGGACCTGTGAACCACGAAGTACTTTCAAGGCGACTGGCCGCTACAGATCTGGTCGCTAGGTCTGCGGGATTATAGTCTGTAGGCACAAAATGCCATTGCTCTGGGCGGGTGGATCTCCTTATTCTCAACACTCTGTTATTGACATAGACGTAGAAACGCCTAGTTTCATTATGGATGTAACCCAGAACTACTTTACTGTCTGTGTAGAACTCGGCTTCCTGGATTTCTAAGTTTGTCTCTGTTGCTATTAGTTCAGCTAGCTCTGTAGCCAATACTGCAGCACAAAGTTCCAGCCTGGGTATGGTGTGTTCAGGCAGTGGTGCAAGTTTTGCTTTTCCCATTACAAATCCTATGTGGCTTTGTCCTTTAGTGTCTATGGTTTTCAGGTAAGCTACAGCAGCAATTGCTTTAACAGAAGCATCCGCAAACACACAAAGTCTTTGCATCTGAACATCTGCAGATGACAGAGGAGCATATGGGCGTGGAATTTTAAGATTAGATAGCGCTGTAAGTGAGTCCTTCCACTCTAGCCATAAGTTCTTCCTGTCGGTGGGAAGAGGGTGGTCCCAATCTAGCGACTCACAGGTTAAGTCTCTGAGTAGTGCCTTACCCTGGATGGTGACAGGTGCTGCAAAGCCTAAAGGATCGTATAGGCTGTTTATGGTAGACAGGACACCTCTACGGGTAAAGGGTTTTTCCTCTGTGTTTACTTGGAAAGTGAAGGTGTCAGATCTTAAGTCCCAAAGCAAACCAAGGCTGCGTTGCATGGGGAGTGAGTCTGTGCCTAGATCTAAGTCCTTTAACTCGTTGGAATGGTCTTGGACAGGAAAGGCTTCTAAAACTTCTCTACTGTTGGAAGCAATCTTGTGGAGCCTTAAGTTGGAACACGCAAGCATTGCCTGAGTTCTTTTGAGGAGACTGATTGCGGCTTCATTTGTGGGTAGTGATTTCAAGCAATCATCTACATAGAAATCCTTGTCCACAAATTGTCTGACATCTGACCCATACTCTGACTCTCCCACTCTAGCAGAGTGTCTGAGGCCATATATAGCAACTGCAGGGGAAGGGCTGTTGCCAAATATGTGCACCTTCATGCGGTATTCTGTGATGTCTCCAGAGGGGTTGTTGTCCCTGAACCAGAGAAACCTCAAAAAGTTTCGGTGTTCTTCCTTAACAAGAAAGCAATAGAACATTTGTTGTATGTCTGCCATGAATGCGACTGAATCCTTGCGGAAGCGGAGAAGTACTCCCAATAGTCTGTTGTTGAGGTCAGGGCCAGAAAGAAGGACATCATTTAGAGAGACACCTTCATGCTTGGCGCTGGAATCAAACACCACTCTAATCTGCCCTGGCTTCTTAGGGTGATAGACCCCAAATATGGGTAAGTACCAACATTCTTCTGAGTCTTTGAGGTCTGGAGCTACCTCAGCATGGCCATTTTGGAATATTTTGCCCATGAAGGAAAAGAAATGTTCTCTCATCTCTGGTTTCCTTTGCAGATTGTGTCTTAAGGAAGTGAGGCGTTTATATGCTAGTTCCCTGTTGTTAGGCAAATGTTGTCTCTGTGGCCTAAAGGGAAGGGGTGCTACCCAGTTATTACTCACGCCTTTCTCCATACTGCTTTCCATAACCTCTAGGAAGATCCTATCCTCAATGGACATTGCTACCTGGTTGTCTTCCTTTGTTCTCCTGAACACTGAGTGTCCTAAGTCGCTTTGGTCATCGTCATAGGCATTGCTGTCACAGAGGGAACTTAGGAAAGGAAGAGGTACAGGGTTGTTGTGCGGTAGCTCCTTTATGAGGATGCGATTTTGACAGGGTTGGAACAGAGAAGGACGACCATTCTCGAGGGTACTAGTGAGCAGATTATTAACAGATGCCGGTTTGTGTGCACCTCCCAGGCAAACATCACCTATAATGACCCACCAAAGATCCAGCTTTTGGGCATATGGCGCACTTTTAGGACCGTTGATCAGTTTCCTTACTTTGTGGACTTGCAAGATATCCCTCCCTAGGAGTAAGATTATCTGAGCCTGATCATCAAGTTCTGGTATGAGATGTGCTATGTGCTTCAAGTGAGTCTGGTGAGCTGCTGCGTCTGGTGTGGGAATCTCCGATCTGTTGTCTGGCATCTGGTTGCACTCTATTATGGTCGGCAAGGGTAGGCATGTCTTACCATCCATAGATTCAATTTGTAGGCCGTCAGCTCTTCTCCCCGCCGTTTCCACTGTACCTGCACAAGTCCTAAGGGAGTAGGGGCTGCTGGGGCCTTTAAGGTTTAGAATGTCAAAAAACACAGGTCTGGCTAGTGACTTATTACTCTGATCATCCAAAATGACGTAGAGCTTGACTGCTTTGTCTCTGCGTCCCTTTGGGTAAACTTTCACTAGACAGATTTTAGAGCAAGATCTGCCACCTGTACTTCCTTTGCAGACTTCAGTGCACTGTGAAGTGATTGCTGTGGTATCTGTACTAGAGTCTTTGGTCTCCCTGCCTTGCTCCTTGTCACCATGGACAGGTGGGAAGGTTCTTGGAGTAGGCTTTGGGTGTAAAGCTGTGTGGTGCTCTGTGCTGTCACACTCTGTGCATTTGACACTGACCTTACAGTCCTTGGCGAAGTGTGTAGACGAAGAGCAGCACTTGTAACAGATGTTGTTATCTTTGAGGAAAGCTTTGCGTTCCTGGATGGTCTTTGTCCTGAAGGCTCTGCATTTCAGAAGAGGATGTGGCATCTTATGTAGAGGGCAGAACTTCGTTGGGTCATTGTCTTGATCCTCTGGCTGAGACTCTGCAAATCTGTGGGAAGAAATGTTAGTTTTGTGCACTGCTACTGGAGCTCTGAGTTGCTTAGGGCCAGCAGAAGTGATGTAAGACACTGGAAAAATGAAGCTGGGGTCATCTTTCGTTCCTGCTTGTCTGTCTACAAAGTCCACAAACTCACTAAATGGTGGAAAGGGCACATTGTGTTTCCGTTTGTAGTTACAGCCATGAGCAATCCATCTTTCGTGTAACTCATAAGGAAGTTTTTGAGCTAAGGAGTTAATACCTCTAGCAGAGTCAAGATAAGAAAGGCCAGGTAAGTCACCTTCTGCTTTAGCAACTTGTAACTCCATACATAGGTCACTGAATTCTCTGAGTCTTTGATAACCTCTGCTAGGTATTTTTGGAAAGTCTTCTATCCTTTTAAACAGTGTACTCTCTATAGCCTCTGGTGAGCCATAACATCTATCCAGTCTGTTCCAGATGTTTGTAAGGCCTATCTCAGGGTGGTTTATATTAATGTCTCTGATCCTTTTGGCGTGTTCCGCAGAATCATTGCCAAGCCACTTTACAAGGAGTTCTATTTGTTGTCTGCAAGATAGATCTAGACCTTGGATAACACTTTGGAAAGAGGATCGCCACGCCCTGTAGTGTTGAGGGCGATCACTAAATTTGGCAAGTCCTTGGGTAACTAACTCGCGTTTGGCCAGGAACTTGGCAAAGTCTACAGTAGCCTGATTGGCATTGGGGTAGGCTGCTGGTGTATTGTGGTGCGGTGTAAAGGCATACCTGATAGAAGTCTCTTCTTTAGGCTCTCTGGGCTCAAACTTGCATACGGTTGGCAGTTCGTACCGGCTCGTTGCATACACCTTTGGAGTGAAGACAGGTGTTTGATGGTTGTATGAAGGTTGAGTACCTTGTGGAGTAGAGGGTTTGGTTGGAACTGGAACGTCTGGAACACTGTCAGATTTTTCTTGCCTGTGGCACTGGGGTCCAAGGTCGTCTTGTTGCTGCTTGACTTGGAGTGACTCCCTGACGTCATGTTTAATTTCTTGTTGTGGGATGCTGCTTGGGTCACAGTGCTGGTAGACATAATCCGACGTGCGTTGCGAGGAATCTTGGTGGTCTTCCTCTAGGCCTGGTATGCTACTACCTGCTCTTGGCTCCTCGTAGATGGCTGCTTCTAGAGCTTCTGCTTCTGCAATGGCGGCGGCAGCATCTCGTTCAACTGCCAGCTTCTCCATGTTGGCGTCCAAGATAGCTTGCTGCAGTTTCAGAGATGCCTCCTGCTGAGCTCTTTCGTCTTCAAGGTGGGCCTTTTCTTTTTTCATCTGCAGTTCTTGGTCTGCGAATGCGGCCCTGGCTCTTGCTGCTTCAGCTTTCGAACGGGCGATAGCTGCTGCATTTGTGGCAGATGACCTAGATGAGCTTGCTTGTGATCGTGTTTTGTAAGAAGATGTTCTACTGCAGGGGTGCCCAACCCATGGCCCGGGGGCCACATGTGGCCCGCGGAGCCCTCCGATGTGGCCCTCGACCTCATGCTCTAAGATGGCAGGTTGGCAAGCCCAGATCACGGGTTGCCGACCCACCATCCCAGAGCAGCAGTTTTGTGAATGAAGCCGCTGGTAGTGGAAGCAAGTGGCTGCAGAGCAGAGCCACTTAAGCCAACGCTTCCTGTATAGCGCCCACTCCTGTCACAGGCGGAGTGATACCAAATGCACTCCGCCTGGGGCAGCAACAGCCAGCGATACCAGAATGGAAGACGGTTATTAAAGGTAAGTTTACTACTAAATTCACAGTATATATGGATATATCTGTCTTGCAGTGGTTACTGGGCTGCTTTCAAACTGATCCGCATGTGCAGAGGAGCTGCAGGTTACCTGTATTGAGCTATAGACTTCTGTTATTACCTGCGGGTTTGTTGCGCCTTCAGAAAGTGCGCCACACCTGCAGGATATAATAGAAGTTTACGGAAAAGTGCAGCTAATTCGCAGAAAATCCACAGGTTCACTGCGCCGCACCCGCGGTTTGGGAAAATCGCAGCACATAAGTGTGAAAGCAGTCTTAGGCCCCTTTCACATGGTTGGTCCGACCCAATCGGACTTACTATTCATCTCTGTGGAGTAGCAGATGTAAACGGACTTGTGTCTGTTTACACCCGCCTACCTAAAAAAAATAGAAAGGGATCTGCCCCTTTCCATCTGGGCGAATCAGATTGGATCAGAGGGCCCGTAGAGTAGAGTGGGCTGTGTCCGTGGACACGGACCTGTCATCCTCCGGCTCCGCTCATTGTGGCCCGCGACCAGTTACCAGTTCACTTATGTGGCCCTCGCTCTTCAAAAGGTTGGGCACCCCTGTTCTACTGTGAGACATGGCTGCGGGGAAGAAGCTGTCTTGCTGTATAGAGACCGTTCTAGTGTCGGTACTGCTTGACAGAGCGCGTCTCTGTGTAGCGTGGCTGCTTGCTTTGCCTCCCACAGGCCTGCTTCTTAAAGGCTTCTGACTGTATGGTACTGTGTAGCCCCAGGCTGTACAGACTTCCGAAGTCAGCTTATCTTCCCTTCAGAGGTCAGCTTAAAAATTTCACTGTTCTGTCTCAAGGACATTCAGCTAAACCATTCTTATCCCATAAACATGATACCATATTTCTTCGATCGCAGTTTATTGGAACAAGCTAGGTGAAACTACAAATAACAAGAATAAACCTTGATAAGTACAATATCCCATAAATTTAGCATACATTTCAAAGACAAATATACACAGTACAATATGAGACAGTAAACACTCACTTTTTAAGTTCAATGAGGGATTGATGGTAAGAGATTGAAACAGGACATCTTGCAGTCTAGAAAAGCATGATGAATGTGTCTCTTCCTGTGAGACTTTACCCAGAATACTTTGCTTTCCAAGTACTTCCTAGGTTATAAACTTTAATAACAACATTTACACAATAGAAACAATACCAAAAAGGGACGCTAGATGGCGCCTACGCTCTGCAAATGATTCCTATAAAAAGTAACAACAGTTAATGTCATTTACAACAACACAAATGCAGATAATCAGAATATATCCATCTGATGGGCAGAACAATCGTCGCTCTGCATTTAGTTACGGTGAAATACCTTTACCAAATAAGCCAATTAAGACTTCAACTAGGTAAACATGCGAAAGGAAAAGCACGCTAATACCTGCGAACATGTCTTTGGAAATGTCAAATTGGCATATCCATGAATTTGCAAGTGCCAATAGCTACAGAGTTTATTATATGGAACTGCACTGCAGTCATGATCACATGAATGTAAATAAAACATTTTTATGTGAGATGTGCTGTACCTTGTGTGCATCTATTTATGTATATTCCAATTAGTATTCCTAGTTTGTTTTCTTCTTTTGCTAACGAATGCAGTTATGAATGAGTATTACAGAGTAATGTCTGCTATTCTGTAAAGTTACATGTATTGAACATTTACAGTTACATATCTGTTATGTTTTTTTTTTTCATATTAATTTTGTTTTTTATGAGACTATAACGCAGTAATTATTTATGTTTATTCTTTAATCATACTACACTATTATGCAGGTCTCAGCGTACTTAACACAATGGCTTGGGGGTGTGTACTGATGTCTACAAAGCACTCAGGTTGTGAGTTCAATTCCCAGCCAACCTACCACCCACCTAAGGTAGCTGTGTTGATTTTTCCAGTGCAAGCGAATTAAAAACAAAAAACAAAAAAATGTAAACTATTACCCTGCATGTTAACTAGTGTGTGATTTTTGGAATTCCACACCATAACATTATTGAATACTTACAGACCATTGCATGCATTTGAAGAGTTAATATTATGGAATTACCTGAACTGATGTGCATTGGCTATTTTCAGCATATGCTGCTAAGTACAATGCAAGCTTTCAGTAGGTGATACCATGTGTGAGATTTGAACTCATGGCCTGAGTCTAAGTAGGAGGACATACCACTATCATACTGAGCTGAGCACAATCATACTTAGAAAACACATTTACTAATGTTTGATTCTTTTAATTCTATACAATAATGTTTTGCATTTGAGGCATTAATATTATGGAAACAACCATGCCCATGCTGATGTGGCATAGGCAATTGGGCATTCGCCTATTGCAGGGAAAAAAAAAATTCTAGCGAAGATGCAAACGCTATTAAAGTCTATGGGACATGAACATGAAAAATCCAAAGTCCTAATTTTAAAGGCTTATGTGCAAGTCATTGCCATAAAAAGTGTATAGGCACCTGGGTACTGCCCTAGGGTACATGTATCAATGCTAAAAAAAAAGTTTTTAAAACAATAATTTTTAAAGGAGTAGTGATTTTAATGATGCTTAAAATGAAACAATAAAAATGAAATATTCCTTTAAATATCGTGCCTGAGGGGTCCCCTTGGTCTGCCTGTAAAGTGGCGCATCTGTGCGATGTATCATAGAACATAGAACATTTTACAGCAATAATGACATTTCTAAAGGATTTTTTTTTATTTAAACCTGCTTGCGGCTCCTGGCAATATAGATGAAAAAAAAAAAGATATAAACGGCGTAGGGTCCCCTCCCCCAGTCCATACCAGGCCACAATTTTGAGGGCCTTGATGCAAAACTATACCAGCAAACACATAAAGCAATCATCAAACCACAGCCTTAGTGGGGTGTGGGTCGGGCATTTTGCACCCCCCCCCAAAAAGAACATGTCTATCTGTAAACCTATATAAGCACAGCAAACAAAGATTCTGGCATCTTCTCAGACCAAACAACCGCCACAACTGCAGGCCTTTATATAACCTAGCTAGGATTGCTAGCATACCTACACCCACCCAATAAAGGACACACCCACCAGTGTAAATTATTCTGTCTCTTCATGTATGCCTCAATTGCTCACACCTGTTCATCAGGAACACACACTCTTTACAAATGAAAGAATGCATCAGCATATATATCTGTGCAGGGAAAACTTAAAAAGAACACATGTCAAAGGCTCTGGCCATAATCAGGGACACCAAAAATCTACAAATTAAACTTGTACATTGTTGGGCATGTGGAGGGTTCAAATCAGGAGATGACAACTTTGGGTGGGCTGCTTCACACTGATTGTTGACAAAGCGCATTTGTCATTCATCATCAGCATACAACATTAAAATATGTGTGCAGGATCACACTGGACTTATACATCCATATCTGGCCCAAAACGCACAGTTATAGACTTGGTGCAAACCCACGCTCGCTTAATTTATAATGTTAATTCTTGTGTTTCCATTATGTGAAACCCGTCAAAAATGTAATCACTGGTGAAAAATAAACTTTAACACCAGAACAGAGGAAGAACATACAAACGTCTAGCCAGGTAGCAGCATAGTTGGGATTCAAACCAACAACCCCAGTGCTGCTAGGCAGAAATGCTAACCAGTTGGCCACTGTGCTGCCACATGGATGGAGTCTGCATCTCTGTGGTGTTAAACAGTCTTAAGTCCCTGGGGTGCAATAAGTTAATCAAAGTAGATGTACTGTGGAAGGCCGGAGAACCATTGAACATGCATTTGCCATCTGTTTTGAAAGCTGGGTATGGCTGATTACTATCAGCATGCTGAACCATTCAAATTGTGTTGCTTTTTGCTTGGTAAGAGGCTACAATTAGTGCTGGTGGGGAAATCTGAAGGCTGATTATTGTCCTTGCCCATGGAAAACATGCGACACAATTTGCAATGGTGGTGGAACCCTCCTCCACATAAATACTACATTTAGACATAATTTGTGTACGGACATTAGTCAGGAGTTATGTTTACAACATAGGGAGAACAGACAACATCTCTACATGAAGTGGCATGTTTGGGATTTGAACCAACAGCCCTAGCGCTGATAAGAAGAAGTGCTAACCAGTTTGCCAATGTGCTGCCATATGGATGGAGTCTGCATATCTGTGGTATAAAACAGTCCTAAGTCTCAGAGGTGCGATAAGTTAAACAATGTAGATATGCTGTGGAAGGCTGGAGAACCATTAAACAACCTGTTTCTGGCAAGTGCCATCTGTTTTGAAGGCTGGGTATGGCTGATTACTGTCAGCATGCTGAACCATCTCAAATTGTGTTGCTTTTTGCTTGGTAAGAGGCTGCAATTAGTGCTGGTGGGAAATTCTTAAGGCTGATTATTGTCCTTGCCCATAGAAAACATATGGCACAATTTGCAATGGTGGTGGAACCCTCCTACACATAAATACACATAAATACTGCATTTATTTGGGCATTTACCTATAGGTGGTGGAATGACATTAGTCAGGAGTAATGCATTCAATTTATTATGTTTCTGTGATATTTGGTGGTTCTTGGTGTGTGAGTATAAAATAGAAATGTTACCCTCTGAATTTTGGGAATGACATTTTGATTTATGATGTTGGTACACATATCATTTTTTGGGGTCAAATTATGATCATTTGGAAATACAACACACAAAACTGACTCGTTTAAAATTTGCATCAGCAATGGTATTGTTTGTGGTTTGTGAAGACACCTGTAGGAGTTTTGGATCCAATTTTTGTGAGATGGAGAGCAACAAGTGAGAGAGACAGAGAAAAAAATATTTTACCAAAACATGAAAACATTACATTCTTTAAAAAAAAACATGAAGAATAAGCAACATAAAAACCCAGCAAGGACAATTTATTTTGGAGAAATAAACAGTTCATCTCAAAATAAATTATTATTATTTTTTGTGGAAGTAACAATTGTACAATTTTAAGCAATAGTTGAAACTTGCATTTGGGGGGCGCATGCACCGCTCTCCGTGATGGCGGACGTGTAACCAGTGAGCTCTGGACCCACGCCACCCTCCATCTCCCCTGTATAGCTTCATCCACCATGGATCGCCTCAGGGGTAAGCCTCATCAGCTTCTAAGACCTCCAGGTACCTCATGGTCAAATACGGAGACCAGAGGGAACATTATCGGTCCTATCCAGCTCCATGGCCTACTGTTACTATGGACCGCTACCTCACTAGACCTCAATCCCCAGTCTCAATTACACAAGGGGACCGGGAAGATTACGTCCACACCCTAATGTCGGAGGATGACTCACGGCCGGCTCCCCCACAGTCAGCACCCCCCTTGCAGCAACCCTCACCCACCCAAGCTCTTTTAACCCCTGAGCTGCTGGACATCAAGCTCCAGGCCCTCGCAAAACAACTTTCTAAGGGCATAGCCCAGGAAGTGGAGAAGAACTCCGGGGAACTGATGGGCGAAATAGATCAGCTTGGTGAGCATACTGCCACACTTGAGACAAAATTTGATGAGACCATTCACTATCTGCAAGCTTTAGAAGAGGAAAATGCGTCCCTTAAGCACTGTTTCTCAACTACAACTCCAGCAGGAGGATCTGGAAAACAGAGAGAGATGTCAAAATCTCAGGATCCGTGGTGTGTCAGAAAAAGTGTCCGATAACAATATCAGATCATTCCTCCTGGGTCTGTTAAATAGTTTTGCTCCAGACATTGCTGACATTGACCGGCGCATGGACCGTGCCCACAGATCCCTGACTCCTAAATCCCCGGCAGGTGCTAGGCCTCGTGATATCGTGGTGAGATTCCACTACTATGAAAGTAAGGAAGCGCTCACCCTGGCAGCCCGCAACAGATCTCACATTGATTACAAAGGGGACAGATTCCAAAGTTTTAGCGACCTCTCCCCGATCACACTGGCAAAAAGATGCTCTTTACGGCCTATCACCTCCTACCTCCAACATCACAAGATTCCTTACTACTGGGGCTTCCTATTCCATCTCTCTATCACGAAGGATGGAGTTAAACACATCCTCCAAGACCTGCAAGAAGGGTACTCCCTCCTTAAGAATCTGGGCCAGCCACCACTACCAGCGGAAGATGGCCAGCCAATTCACACCACTCCCCGGGCCCCCATGGCCCCTTCTCGGATCTGGATCCCGGTAAGAGGAAGAGGAGCGAAAGCCTACTTCATGCCACAACGCCCTTGGCTACTAACCTGACCATCTGCGAGATGATCTTCATGATTCTTCTCTTGGGGTTCCTACTCCCTGTTACCCCTATACGGGCTTGTTTTTTGATCTTGGTTTCTTTTATGTTATCTCCCACTGAGATGCCTTGAACTGTTTGGTTTTGTTTCTAGATAACTCATAGAATGTTTATAGGGAGACCCTTGCTTGCTCAAGCCAAAGATGGAGCGGCTTGGCGGGGCACATTGCCTCACCCTCACTGGAGACTGCCTTGCCCCACCTACTGTCATCTGACTGCGGTCGGGGACCCCTGAGATGCTATTGCTTCTCAGGCCTGCAATTGTTGTTCCTGTACTACCTTTTTAGGCCTCTCCGGCCTGCTTGTTACCACGTTACTGAACTCTGCCCAGTTTTTTTTTTCTGAGGACCCTTTTTGTTTTTCTGTTTTTTTATTTAAATTTTTTTATGCTCATTGTTGTGTATCTCCTTGCCTTCCAGGTTACAGTGTACTGTATTATTAGATACAAGGCTGCTGCTCTGTTGGGATTACTCAATGCACTAAGGGTACTCTGGCTTACTAATTTACACCACTTATGGCTCTAAAGATATTGTCCTATAACGTGAAGGGTTTGAACTCCATCAAGAAACGATGGCTGGCTCTGAAGGAATTCAGACCCTGATTCAGGAGACGCACTTCTGAGCTGGAGGTTTATTAAAATTTGCTTCCAAACACTTCCCGGTATCATATCTGGCATCAGACTTATCTGGCAAGGCTGGAGTTGCAGTACTTGTCAGGCGTTCCTGTCCTCTCCAGATTTAGTCCTCCCACTTGGACCCGCATGGTCGATACATAATACTGTAATGTGTGTTCCTGTCTAGTCCCCTTACACTGATGAATGTTTACGCTCCTAATTCAGGTCAGCTTAACCACTTTAGCCCCAAAAGAATTTACCCCCTTCCACTTTTTGCAATTCGGAACTGCGTCGATTTAACTGACAATTGCACGGTCGTGCGACATTGTACCCAAACAAAATTGACGTCCTTTTTCCCCCACAAATAGAGCTTTCTTTTGGTGGTATTTTATCGCCTCTGGGGTTTTTATTTTTTGTGCTATAAACAAAAAAAGAGCTCAGTTTAGGCCGATATGTATTCTTCTACATATTTTTGGTAAAAAAAAAAAAAAAAACGCAATAAGCGTATATTGATTGGTTTGCACAAAAGTTATAATGTCTACAAAATAGGGGATAGATTTATAGCATTTTTATTATAATTTTTTTTTTTTAGTAGTAATGGTGCGATTTGCGATTTTTATCATGACTGCGACATTATGGCAGACACATTGGAGAATTTTGACACATTTTTGGGACCATTGGCATTAATACAGCGATCAATACTATAAAAATGCATTGATTACTGTAAACATGTCACTGGCAGTGAAGGGGATAACCATAAGGGGGTGATCGAGGGGTTAACTGTGTTCCCTGGGAGGTGATTCTAACTGAATGGAGAGGGGACTGACTAGAGGAAGTTACGAATCCTGGTTCCTAGCTAATAGGAACACACGATCTGTCACTCCTGTCAGAACAGAACAGTGAAGTGTGTGTTTACACACATTTGTCCCTGTTCTGTGTCTCCTGGCCACGATCGCTCGTGGCCGGCGGTCATCATGACCGTCGTCCACGAGCATCGGCACCCCCACTGTGCATTGGGCGCACACACGTGCGCCTGCTATCCCGACCCCACGAGCTGACGTATAGCTACGATGGCTCGTGCAGGGGAGCCAACCTGCCACAGTATAACTGCAACGGTTGGTCGGGAAGCAGTTAAATTCCTTCACTGAAATGTTTGATCAGTTGAAACGCCTCTCTAGGCCCTTCACGGTTGTAGGGGGTGATTTCAATGCTATCCTTTCTCCTACAAGAGATAGGAGATCTCTATTCCGAACTAAGCTACCTCTGGC
Source organism: Lithobates sylvaticus (assembly GCA_028564925.1). NCBI lineage: Eukaryota > Metazoa > Chordata > Amphibia > Anura > Ranidae > Lithobates > Lithobates sylvaticus. The sequence continues at coordinate 259,715,049 of CM053028.1, forward strand.
AGTGCAATCACTAGCCTCCTCCTTCCATCAATTGATATGGGCTCATCACCTCTTTGACACCTGGAGGATAAAAAACCCCACTAGTAGACAGCTTACGTTCTACCCCCCCCCCCCCCACAAAATGTTCTCCAGGCTAGACTAGTTCATCGTAAGTGCCCCCCTTCTGCCTAACATGGTGTCTTCTAATCTAGGCCCTATCACCTGGTCAGACCATACCCCACTAACCCTAGATCTTTCCCTCTCCACTGCTTATCCCAAGACATGCCATTGGAGAATCAACGAGTCTTTATTGAACCACCCTGAAACCAAATGTAATACTTTCAACTCAACGCAGGTTCTGTCTCCAGTTCGTCCACTCTTTAGGAGGCTCATAAGGCCTTCTTTAGAGGGCAATGCATTTCTGTGAGCTCCCGAGAAAGAAAGATACAGCCTTTTTAAAAACCTCTTTACTAGCCAAACTGCTAACTGCTGAACGTTCTCTGGTGCTTTCTCCCACGGTGGCCTGACTGAGGGCAGTAACCTCTTTGAGAAATCAGACAAAATCTTTGTACATGTCTGGTATAGCTAAGTCCCTTCTATGGGCAAAACAAAAATTTTAAGAGTTCTCCAATAAGCCTCACAGTATGTTAGTCTCCAGACTCAACCCCAGACCCTTTCAATCCTTTCCTGACCATTTGAAACAATCAGATGGTACACCTACACATTGCCGACAGACTATGACCCGAGTCTTTGGCGATTTCTATGATAAACTGTACAATTGTCTAACCCCTGCCCTCCGTCCCCCATTTGACCAAGGGTCATTTGAGACCTTCCTGGGCGGTATCCAGCTACCTATTCTGGGCAAGATGAACTTATTAACATTAAACGCCCCCATTACTGAAGAAGAACTGACCAACACTATCAAACACCTTCCCTCCCGCAAATCCCCTGGACCTGACGGCCTTCCTTATTCTTACTACAAGATGTTCTCACTGACCTTAACGCCCCATTTACTATCCCTATATAACTCCCTTTTACAAGGCAAGCTTCCCCATCACACATTTCTGCATTCCTACATCTCGGTCATAAGCAAGCTGGGCAAAGACCCATCTCTTCCAGACAATTATAGACCGATAGCTCTTTTAAATGCTGACTAAAAAATCTTGACGAAAATCCTGGCCAACCGTTTATCCCAATTGCTGACAAAATTCATCAACAAGGATCAAGTAAGCTTCGTCCCTACCAGACACGCGGGAGACAATACTACGCACCATAGACATGTTAAATAGAGTACGCAGACCTGCCATAATTCTCAGCTTAGACGCTCAGAAAGCGTTTGACTGGTTGAGCTGGCTTACATGTTTGCCACCCTAACCAAATTCAGTTTCCGAGGCCCCTTTATATCTGCTCTACAAACCCTTTACTCCAATCCTTCATCCCAGGTCCGAATGGCCTCCTTTTTATCTCAGACCTTCCCAATGACTAACGGCACCAGACAAGGCTGCCCTCTCTCCCCGTTACTTTTTATCCTTTGTCTAGAACCCCTAGCAGAGGCTATCCAGTCCCACCCTGACATCCAAGGTATACCCATGCGGGAATATAAATTATCTTAATTTACAGATGACATTCTATTGACTATCACTAACCCACATATTTTCCTCCCATCTTTACACACCCTACTATCAAGATTCAGTGCTCTGTCCGGGTATAAAATCAATTCCTCTAAAACGGAGGCACGGCCTCTTCATATCCCATCTGCGGAACTGAGTGTGTTACAACACTCATTCCCATACCACTTGTGTTTCTCCTTCCTCAAATATCTAGGCATGCAAATCACCCCAACTTACGCTTCCCTGTATGTTGCCTTGTTTAAAGAAGTCAGTGACATGCTAAAGCATTGTAACCCACTCCCTATATCTTGAATAGGTAGGATCAATGTACTAAACATGTCTGTTATGCCTAAATTGCTATATTTTTTGAGACCCTACGGACTCCTATGCCCATGACACAATTAAAGCTAGTCAAACATTGGTTCCTTTGATTTCCTCTGGAATGACAAGGCCCATAGGGTAGTAAGCTCTGTGATCTTCTCCCCTAGGCATCAGGTGGGTCTGGGGCCCCTGGATGTTTATACATACTATTTAGCATCCCACCTTCAGGCAGTGGTCTCCTGGTCCAGCCTAGAATAGATGGGCGGAAATTGAGATGTTGTTGTTTCCCACACACCCCTGCTTCCTTGTCTGGTTGCCCACCCTGACTCAGGTCCCCAAACTCCATAGCTTATGTTTAAGTTCTATGCTGTTCACACTAAAGCTCTGGTGCACTTCTTTCAACAAATTCTCTCTCTCTTCGCCATGCCGACCATTACCTAATGTACTCTTCAACCCACTGCTTACAGACAGCCTATCCCATAGTTTGTAGATGCTATAACTTTTGCGCAAACCATTCAATATATGCTTATTGGGATTCTTTTACCAAAAATATGTAGAAGCATATATATTGGCCTAAACTAATGAAGACAATTTATTATAGCAAAAAGTAAAAAATATTGTTTTTTTTTTCAAAATTGTCGCTCTTTTTTTGTATATTGCGCAAAAAGTAAAAACCGCAGAGGTGATCAAATACCACCTATAGAAAGTTGTATTTGTGGGAAAAAAGGACGCAAATTTTGTTTGGGTACAGCGTTGCATGACCGCGCAATTGTCAGTTAAAGCGACGCAGTGCCAAATTGTAAAAAGTTCTCTGGTCAGGAAGGGGGGGTAAAATCTTCCAGGGCTGAAGTGGTTAAGTTAAAGAAAACTTTCTGGCTTTAGAACCACGTTAACCACCACCGCTCCGGAAGGTTTACCCTCCTTCATGACCAGGCCCTTTTTTTGCGATACAGCACTTTGTTGCTTTAACTGATAATTGCGCGTTGTGCGATGCTCTACCCAATTACAATTTATGTCCTTTTTTCCCCCACAAATAGAGCTTTCTTTTGGTGATTTGAGCACCTCTGCAGTTTTCATTTTTTGCGCTATAAACAACAAAACACCAACAATTTTGAAAAAAGATCAATATTTCTTACTTTCTGCTATAAAACAAATCCAATAAAAACATGGAAAAAATCGAATTTCTTCATCAATTTAGGCCAATATATATTCTGCTATATGTTTTTGGTAAAAAAAAAATCCAAATAAGCATATATTGATTGGTTTGTGCAAAAGTTATAACGTCTACAAACGATGGGATAGATTTACGTAATTTTTATTTATTTATTTTACTAGTAATGGTGGCGATCGGCAACTTATAGCAGGGCTGCCACATTGTGTCTGAAAAATTGGACACTAAGTGACACTTTAATGGGGGACCAGGGATACCAATACAGTGATCAGTGCTAAAAATATGCACTGTCACTGTACTAATGACACTGACAGGGAAGGGGTTAACACCAGGGGTGATCAAAGGGTTAAATGTGTTAAATGTTTCTAGGGAGTGATTACTGACTGTGGGGGATGTGCTTTTACTGTGAGAAGGCAGAGATCAATGTTCCTGCTTAGCAGGAACACAGGTTCTCTACCTCCCCTTCTCACAGAATGGCGGTCTGCCTTGTTTACATTGGCAGACCACCATTCTGTCTCCCTCAGGAATGATTGGCGGGTCCCGGCAGAGATTGGGTCCGCTGGACCCGCTGATTGGGTCCCGCTGTGTCACAGCGGAAGTGGGATTGCTAGCAGCGCACTTGTGCGCCCCAGTCCTGGAAGTGCAGAATCATGTACAGGTACATGATTCTGCACAGGGAATATGTACAGTATATGGTTGGCAAGCGGTTAACAATAGCTACTGCCTCAGCAAAAGTGGTGTAAACCACCCTACTTAAGTTTTCATTAATACCAAAGATCACTTCATGTATGGCAAATAATGAAAAAGACAAAACGTCCTAACCCCCTACTTTGGAACCAAACCCATGGGTGAAACCCACACATTTGGAATGGGAGGGGAATGTGGACACTCCCCCATTCTGCCCAATTGCACTTCCTTTTTTAATTTGTCCATGACTTCCTCAATTTTTTGCCCCTATACCCCAGCTGCTCATGGAACTAGGGATTCTAAACCCCTCTAGAAAACATGGTGCAAAAAAGCCACATCCTGTTTATCTGGGTAGACATTTAACAAAGCAAGCATCTTACGTAGCTTCACTAGTGTAATCCCCTTTTCCAGAGGGCTGAGTGCCACCTAGACATGTGCAATTCGTTTCGTTTTTTTTCGTTTTTATTTTTTTCTCGTTATTTTTGTTCATTCGTTTTCGTACGAATGAACGAACGATTCGCTAAAAATTTTAACGAATAACGAATCGTTCGAATCGAACGAATCCGAAAATAACGAAAATCTGAAAAAAACGAATTAGAAACAACGAATGTACGAATGAAGAAAATCCGAAAAAACAAAAACAGGAACAACGAAAATGAAATTGAATGAAAAAATTTGTACAGTCGTAACTTTTTTTTTTTGTTGAATTGGTAATTTTCCGTGTCCCTTACAATGGTGCTGCTTAACCACTTGCCGACCGGCGCACGAAGATATACGTCGGCAGAATGGCACGTACAGGCAGGAGGGCGTATATATAAGTCCCTCCTTTCTGCCTGTCCGTGCCATCGGGAGCGCTCCCGCGCCAGTCGGGACCCCCGTGAGTCCGATCACGGTCCCCGCGGACTCGATCGACGCGATCGTCTCACGGGAAGGCTGAACGGGAAGATGCCGAGATAAACAGCATCTCCCCGTTCTGCCTAGCAACTAGTGACGCCGATCTCTGCTCCCTGTGATTGGAGCAGAGATCAGCATTCACTAGCTGACAGCCACGCCCCCCCACAGTAAGAAACACCCCTAGGCATACTTAACCCTTACACTGCCCCCTTGTGGTTAACCCCTTCACTGCCAGTGTCATTTATACAGGAATTAATGCATTTAAATAGCATTGCTGTAAAAATGACAATGGTCCCAAAAATGTGTCAAAAATGTCCGATGTGTCCGCCATAATGTCGCAGTCACAAAAAAATCGCAGATCTCCGCCTATACTAATAAAAAAAAAAATTATTAATAAAAATGCTATAAAACTATCCCCTATCTTGTAAACGCTATAACTTCTGCGCAAACCGATCAATAATCGCTTATTGCGATTTTTTTACCAAAAATATGTAGAAGAATACGTATTGGCCTAAACTGAGGAAAAAAAATTTTTTTTATATATTTTTGGGGGATATTTATTATAGCAAAAAGTTAAAAATAATGCATTTTTCTCAAAATTGTCACTCTATTTTTGTTTATAGCGCAAAAAATAAAAAAACCGCAGGGGCGATCAAATACCACCAAAAGAAAGCTCTATTTGTGGGAAAAAAAGGACGTCAATTTTGTTTGGGAGCCACGTCGCACGACCGCGCAATTGTCAGTTAAAGCGACGCAGTGCCGAATCGCAAAAAGGGGCCTGGTCCTTTGGCTGCAAATTGGTCCGGTCTGAAAGTGGTTAACGTGCTTCGAATAGATTGAATGAAAAAATTCGTACATTCGTAACTTTTTTTTTTTTTTTTCGATTCGTAATTTTCCGTGTCTCTTACAATGGCGTTGCTTAACGTGCTTCGAATGGATTGAACGAAAAAATTCAACTAACGGAAAAACGAATCAACGAAAAAATAACTCTAACGAAAATACGAATGGTTACGAATACGAACACCGACGATGTACGAATTTACTAATCGTTACGAATCAACGGAAATGAAAAAAACGAAACTAAAATAAACTAATTTTTTTTGGAAACGAAAAAAACGAAACGAAAATAAACAATTTTTTTTGTTGTGCACATGTCTAGTGCCACCCAATATAGCCATATATCTCTTCTTACAAAAATGCCTGTAGAGTGGTTGGCTTGATTCTCCAAATCTAGAGCATTCATGCTAAAATTGTAAGAAACCCCCCATTTACAGTGTCTTTGTGAACTTCCAACAGACCCTTTTTTTTGTGGGTTGCGGACAAACCAGACAGACCCCCTATAACTGAGGGTCAACCATCACATGCATCCAAAGACGAAGTCTTTATAGTCCCATGCTAAACTCAGACACACCCACATGTGTTGTCTAAACGGCTCATCATGATGTAGCAAAGCCATACCCCTGTATATCTGATGAACCTCGACTGAAGGTAACAGAACAGACCAGAACAATGTTACTGCATTTTTCCCCACTACACTTCTTAAAATGAAACTTTAGTCAAAAAATAAAGTCCTGATAGATCACTTCAGACTGGCTTAAGTTGTAGGTATAGCTATGTAAAACATAAAAAAGAAGTGCCTATACAGTACTTAGTTTAAAATCCAGAAATGCACTGTCTCCCCCTGTTCTGCATATGCTCAGTTGCTCTCTACTCTCAGCACTGTGCCTAAAATCAAAGTCACTAGAGGCCAGATAACTGACAACCTTAAAGTGGTGTTGCACAGAAAAAAAAAAAAATCATTAAAATTGCTAAAAAAAATAAAAAAATGCTTGTTGCTAGGGGGTCCCTTTTAGTCTGCCTCCTTCAGTGCTTGGGCTGGTGACATCACTTCCCCTCGGTGCAGGAAGGGCTCAGCTCTGCCCCCTCCCTCCTGTCAGTCATCTGGGACACGTGAAAGGTTCCAAATTTTTTTTTTTTATGGAAACTCCTCTTTAAGCCTTGTACACATGATGAGAAAACTGGATTAAAAATTCTGCTTTTAACGCAATTGTATGATAATCTGATCGTTAGCACACAGCTGTCGTCCGAAATTTTCCAAAGGGACAAACACGAAAAATATTCTCAGACGATACGAGATTGTACAATTTTCGTTTAATCAGTACAGTTTTAGTCCGAAAATACAATACAAATACACTACAACACTTCCGATTTTATTTTCTGTTGTACAAGAATATTCATACTTTAGTAACCTATTCGCATTCGATATGGAGACTAGCATGCAAAAACAACCAAAAAAAAAAAATGACGATCATTTGTCTAATAATCTCATTGTGTTAACTAGGCTTTAGGGTTTACTGTTGCTGAAAGGGGACTAAAACAACAGGAATAAGCAAATTATTAGGGAGGGAAAAAAAGCAGTTAAGCTTACAAGGATAGTGTCTTATCTTATCTCCCTGATATTCTCTCCTTTCTCCTTCCTTGACTGCCTGTGAACTTCAGCACTTTAAGCTTCTAACTGAGCCAAAACATACAATCAAGTCTGGAAATTTACAGATTTTAATTGAAGAAAGTAACATTCGTTTTTGAGACCAAGGAGAGGGAAAGAGATTCCAATAAGGAAGTGCATGCTCTGGCCTTGAACAAAATGGTGGCCTCCAGCAAACAGAAACAGAAGCAATGCTGGAGCCAATTTACAGCATTGACTTATTTTGGAACCATAAGTTACGCTTTAACCACTTCAGCCCCAGAATATTTTCCCCCTTAATGACTGGGCCATTTTTTGCGATACGGCACTGCGTCGCTTTAACTGAGAAATACGCGGTCGTGCAACGTCCTTTTTTCCCCAGACATCGAGCTTACTTTTGGTGGTATTTGATCACCTCTGCCATTTTTAGTTTTTTTTCGCTATAAACAAAAAGAGAGCGACAATTTTGAAAAAAATATATATATTTTTTTACTTTTTGCTATAATAAATATACCCAAAATGTTTTTAAAAAAACAAATTTCTTCATCAGTTTAGGCCAATATGTATTCTTCTATATATTTGTGGTAAAAAAAATCACAATAAGTGTATATTGATTGGTTTGCACAAAAGTTATAGTGTCTACAAACTATGGGAAAGATTTATGGCATTTTTATCATTATTATTAATTTTTTACTAGTAATGGCGGTGATCTGCGATTTTTTAGCTGGACTGCGACATTGCAGCGGACAGATCAGCCACTTTTGACACATTGTTGGGTCCAATGACCTTTATACAGCGATCAGCGCTATAAAAATGCACTGATTACTATGTAAATGTCACTGGCAGGGAATCGGTTAACACTAGGGGGCGATCAAGGGGTTAAATGTGTTCCCTCGTGAGTGTTTCTAACTGTGGGGGATGGGACTGACTGGAGGAGGAGACATATCGCTGTTTGTAATTACTACTAACAGCAGATCTGTCTCTTCTCTCTTGTCAGAATGAGGATTTACACATACAAATCCTTGTTCCTGCTTTCGTGCCCGCAATCCCGGGTGGCCAGTGGCGATCGCACCCACCGGCCACTCCCATCGGGTCCCCCGCTGTGCAACTGGCATATATGTGCGTGACATATATGTGCGTGAGCCGGTCGGCAAGTGATTAAGATAGTATACGTTATTTAACACCTGAGGAATAAGACGAAAGTGGCACCACTCATCATACTCCTCCTGACGTTGTTCTTTCCATTTTCCAATTTACCAATATGAAACAGCAGTAGGGTAAAAATGTAAATGTACTTCCTGTGCCAAATCTTATCCTTTATTTCCTGTTTTAGATGAGCTCCTAAGGGACCTTCAGGCCGGGTCCACACCTATGCGAATTAGATGCGCGTTTCCCCGCATCTAATTCGCATAGCAGGAGAATTTGACTGGCTCCCTATGGAGCCGGTTCACATATCTCCGGGGCGGCTGTGGAGCGCACTGCACAAAAACGCTGTGCATCTTTGGCTCTGTTTCAGGGCCGAATTCAGGCATAGAATCGGCCCTGATTTGTCCCTGAAATGGGGAACAGGGACGCACAGCGCTCCTGTGCGATCCTCAGCGGGTTATAGTGTGAACCCGGCCTTAAAGTAGACACAAGTACTGTTCTTTGCATTGTCTAACTCTTCTCCTTATTCCCCCTAGAAGCCTCTTCTGGCTTAACCACCAGAGTCTGCAGTGTGCCCTGCATCCCCATCACCTCAGGGGTAAACACTGAAATCACCACCCCTTCACTCTGCTGTTATGTCAAAGGGGACCTCCGGAGACGTGGCACTTTTAGCTGAAGCAACTAAAAGGGCCCTAACACCTGATAATCAACTTAAACCCTACCTCCAACTATCCCAATGTTCTAGTACCATCTTCAAGTTTCCTAAAAGGTCTACTAAACCACAAATGCCTCCAGCCCTAACACTATCTGTGGTGCATAAAGTGGAAGTTAGGAATGAAATATCACTAGACCCACTGAGCTGACACATTCCAGGTGGATGACTACTATAATAATGTTAGTGTCTTAGGCAATTGTGGATAATAAGTTCATAGGTAAATGAGTCCATAGTCAGCAAAATAAAAGTGGAACTTTATTATATCACACAATCCCATAAAAAAAAAACAAAAAAAACATGCAAAAGGTAAAACAAATAACATTTCAGTGTAAGGTAAACAAATCTAGAAGAAGTAAAAACGGAAGTTATAAAAATTGACAAGCTTTTTGAAGCATTGTGCTTCCTGCCTGCTCCCTGCAGCTTGTGTGCGAAGGAGGAAGTGACGTATCTTAGGCTAAGAGAAACGAAAAGAACAGCTGCTGGAATATATCAATGTATATGTGCCAACATAAAAATAATGTCTTTGTGTATCAGCATGAGTGTGTGTAAGCGTGTGTCCTTATGAGTGTGCCCTCTCTTTATATACTTCAACTAGATATAAGACCTCCTACTGTAAAGTTATGTTTCCTAATACAGCTACATTTTTTATAGCCTTTTTGGTAGTTTTATATAGAGATTCTCCAAATATATCCTGTATATATGCATTTGATTGACAAATTCTTCATTACCTCACATACATTCTAACTGACAGAAGTGTGCTAAATGAGTCTGCAACATAGGTAATATTTAAAATAAATACATGATATCATTATTTATAACTGAAACTATAATACCACACACTAATCCTAACCAAGGTGCTGCATTATTGATTATGAATGATTCTTTGTGTTTCTTTATTTGATTTTCAACTCCTAACTGCACACCTATGTAGATATTTTAGTCCAAGAATACTCTGACTCACTGACCTCCAGTTATACAGGTTGGTCATATAATTTGTCAATCTGTTTTAAGCAGCGCAAATACACACCTTTTTTCAATCAGCACTTACCATTGTGGGAACACAATTTGTATTGGAAGCAGCTTAGGGGTCAATTTAAAAAAGGTCACTGCCTTTTATATATCACTCTGGCAGTGCGCAGCACAATTTTTCTTTATTTTGCACACAGCTATACAGTAGAGTATCATACTGAACATGAGCAGTTATTGCAGAGCCCATTCACATGCCTATTTCCAACCTGCTGTTTCTACCCATACTTTGTTGGGAACCTAAGGACTGTCCCTGATTTGGAGGGACTGTACCTGATTTGGAGCAATGTCCCTCTGTCCTTCTTTGCCCCTCATTTTGGTCTGATCCATATAGTTGCATCTAGAATGCAGTTTTTTTTCTAAGACTGGGATACCATTAAAGTTCTTGCGCGTGTCAAGGCAGGCGTACCAATACTTTTGGTAATATAGTGTATATTAATAAAAGTCAAATCAATAAAATAATTCTTAAATGATCAGCTGCACCTCCGGATCCTGTTTGAGAAATGTCATCGCATTAGTGGATCTGGCACTGCCATAGCAGCCGTGGGCCCCTATGATACAGATGCCTCCAGAGAAAAGGGAAAGAAATGCTGTCACTCTGACTTGCGATGGTCCCTGGACTCTTTCTCACCCAATGTCCCTCAACCTGTTAGTTGGAAAGACCAACAAGGCTGCGAGGGAAGAAGTGAGAACCCCCCCCCCCCCATTTCAGCTCAACCAGGCTACAGAATGTCCCATGTAGCATCCATGCTAGGAGGCACCGGCCCAAACTAGGCTTCCTGCTAGTCTGCAAATATAGCCAAATGTTTTTTTGACAACCTACCAATGGACCAGTCAGTTGTCACCTGTGCAGGCCCTGTGCCCTTCCACAGAGGATGGGCCTGATTGCCAAGGAACATAGGAGAGAAGGAAGCATCAGAATTGTCTCTGCTGCTGCTACTAAAAACTGCTTCCAGAGGGCCACCAGAATTTCCCTTAGTCCCATGACGAGTCTTGGCCCAAAAATCACCCACATCCTGGTCTATGGCACTGTGAGCAATATGATCTTCCACTCTTCCAGGCACCTTGATGCCTGGTGCAGTTTTCAGCTCTAGATGGTCACCCCTTACACCAGCAGACACAAGGCCATGCATATCAGGACCAGCACTTCTCTTGTTTGCTAAACCTGAATCCAAAGCCACAAGCTTTCTGCCCCTGCCCACCCCCCCCCCCCCCCCCCAGCAGGCAGAGGACCTGTCAACAGACAAGGGGATCCTGAATTTATGCCCGTGCTGGGAAAAAACAGGCTCAGCAGAAAAGCTGAAGCTTTCTGATGGCTGACTCTGCCTTTCCCTCCATCCTGGCAGGGGCTACATAGTTGAATGAACAACATCAATCAATTGAACTGTTGTACTTACCAAGCTCTGGTTACTGTGCAGCCATTGGGGAACATTCATTCATTATTTCCTGTTTCCTCATTGAGTATCTGATGCGTATGTTTTCAGGTCATTCACAGTTTATTGGATCCCACACTGTCTGCGGACATGCATTTGTTTTTCCTCATCCCCAGGACAGTTCCATAATATCAGCATTCCCTTCAGCTATGGATTGGTGTCCCTTGGATTTTTTGCAATGGCTGTTGCCTTTATTTCATACAATAAGACTGACTGGCCTGGTGGTGCCATTTCCTCCTATTGCACTTATCCATAGTGCTTTATTGGTCTATTTGCATGCTCATTTGGTGTCAGACGCTCTGTCTTTGTGTGTGTTTGTCTTTGTCCCCAGAAAACATTGTCTATAGATGGTGTTAGGTGCAGGATCTATGCTAATTTTTTATGTCATTTTTGCTATCTCCCTTTTTCAATAAATAAATCTAATTTTGATAATTCATGTAATTATTTGATTATTATTTCCCTGGGCTCTATCTGTGTGGCACTTTGTACTGTGCCTTCTTTTTAGTTCAGTGCACATTTTTCATATGCTCTCCTTGGCCACTGAGTCCCACTCTATTTGAGTGTGTGGATAAATACCCAGCGGTACCGTTGTGTACCGTTGTGTACCCCCTATTTAGTTGCTGGTGTAGTACAGGAGAGGGTGAGAGACTGCAGACATACTAGAGGAGAGGGTGAGAGACTGCTGGTGTAGTACAGGAGAGGGTCGGAGACTGCTGGCATAGTACAGGAGAGGGACGGAGACTGCTGGCGTAGTAGAGGAGAGAGTCAGAGACTGCTGGCGTAGTACAGGAGAGAGTCAGAGACTGCTGGTGTACTACAGGAGGGGGTCAGAAAATGCTGGTGTATTACAGGAGGGGGTCAGAAAATGCTGGTGTATTACAAGAGACAATCTACAACTGCATACCTTAATTTGGGCAAACTGTAGCTTACAGGACCAGAGTGATACAGCAACTAAATAGTTCTCCTCTTTGCGTCTCCCAATGGCCCTTGAAATCCTGTGATTCATTTGAGCCTTGATGAGACCTTAGGGGTAAGCATGGGACAAGTGACTCCCCTATCAAAGACATTAGCCATTCCCATGAGATACAGAGCACCCAATGCTGCCCCCCCCCCCCCAAAAAAAAACACAAAACCAAAAACAGCCCCCCCTATCAGCCATTTGTCTCCATATAGGCCACCCACCACCGATTCCTCTCACCCCCTAACCCCCTCTCCAAAGAAAAAAATTATATTAATACACACAAAAACAAAAACAGGCCTTGGTTGGGTCTCCGCCCTCCACCTCTAGTGGCCTTCTGGCTGTGCAGCAGTGTCCCACTAGTCTGAGACCCTACTCAGCCTGGTCACCGTTGCTCTCCCCAGGCATTTCCTATGTTTTATATCCGGCTCCTTTCTCACCGGAAGCAGTACAGGAGAGGATCAGAGACTGCTGACTTGTGGCCCGGGCTTCTCCCGTCCCATGCAGCAGCAGACCCCGCTGCCTCTCCTCTCTCAGCTAGCCATGCCCCCGCTTGCTATTGACCAATCGCAGAAAGGCACCATGAGACTTGTGACTTCACTGATCACTGATCAAGCGGGGGAGGCAGTGGGATGATGATGATCATCAGAAAGGGAATGCTTACACAAGCGGCGCCACTTTAACCATGTCAGTGCCAAAAGCCCCAGATATCTGTGACGGAGCCCGATTTTCTGGACAGGCTCATACCGGGACATCGGTCTGATTTCTGGGAATGTCCCTGGCAAATCAGGACTGTTGGTTACTATGGGGCTTTGGGAACCACATCCAAGGCTTCTGGATCCAGTCAGTCCTACTCAGGAGAACCTGATCCCTGATTCTGCAGATCAGCTCCCCAAGATCACTTTACATGGTAACAAAAATAGGGGAAAAAAAATAAAATAGCTGAAAGAGAAATAACTGTTTACTCACCTCACTGTAACATAATAGGAACAGAAAAAAATGGCAGTTCCTTGCCTGCTTGGACCTGGTTTACCCTACTCATCCCCCAGCGCTGGGCTCCATTCACACCTGGGCAATTTGAATTGTGGAAAAACACGGGACGCGTTTGCGATGCCATTATTTCTCAATGGCACCCCAAATCGTGCAAAATCGCGGGATACGCGTTGCTCAAAAGAAGTTCCAGAACTAAAACCCACCTGTCAGGTGTGAGCAGTATTTAAACTGAATGTATGCCATCAAAACTTCAGCATTAATCCTTACACTGTCTGGACTAACCCCAGTTAAGTCTCCCTTTTGCCTATTGCGTCAGGGAGATACAGTTTGTATTACTCATTATCTAATATTTGTTCTAACCTTCATGCGCTATATATAGTTGCAGTTTACTCTAGGGTTTTTTTCATGTAATGTTTTTGCCTCTTGAAATCAAAGCATTACTTCCTTGTTTGACATTCTTCTAATAGTTGTTGTTTGTCTACAAACTGCACAAAAAGTAGATTCATGTGCCATCTTGTGGAAAGAAACATGATTGCAGCTCCTTCTTTTCTGTGTTCAGATTCCTTTTTTTTTTTCAGGTACAGTACTGATAATAATTAAAGATATAAAAAACCTCTGATGGTGTATCTGTTTTTGCTTATAAAATATTTGGTGTAATTAAAGCAAGGCTTTCTATAAAACAAATAGCTTGGTTGGATAAGGAGTTTAAACATTTGTGTGTAAAATAATTGTTTTGCAGACAGAGCAGGTGTTGAGGCGCTCATCCTTCAACGTGTTGGGAATAATAACAATTCCACAAGTCAGCCAAGAGCAGAGAGAGTTCCCAAAGCACACCTACATTGAAATTAAAAGTAGAGTGTCATTTGTGGGGCTGCCATTAAAGTAAACCTGTATCTTTGCTTGGAATGGGAAAAGCACAGGTTTACTATGAAGTGTAAATAGAAACAATATATATCTAAGTTACTTAATTACTTTTAGGTAAAATAAACTTTAAATGAATGTATTGAAAATAGAAACACGTATTTGTTATAATACCTCAGGTAATTAAGCACAGAATCAGTCTCTATGAACTCACTGAAGCTATTTATGCCCCCTCTTCCTGAAATAACACACAGCAAGTGGAGGGTGACAGCGAGATAAATTCACTTTAAAGCAGGGGTCTCAAAACTTTCTAAACTAAGGGCCAGTTCACTGTCCTCTAGACTTTAAGGGGGTCTCATCGTTGGTCTCAGTGGGAGAAATAATGTCCCATTGTTGGTGTCAGTGGGAGAAATAGTGTCCCATCGTTGGTGTCAGTGGGAGAAATAGTGCCCCATCGTTGGTGTCAGTGGGAGAAATAGTGTCCCATCATTGGTGTCAGTGGGAGAAATAGTATCCCATTGTTGGTGTCAGTGGGAAAAATAGTGCCCCATAGTTGGCGTCAGTTTTAGAAATAATGCCCCATCGTTGGCGTCAATGGAAGAAATAGTGTCCCATTATTGATGTCAATAGTAGAAATTAAGCCCCATTGTTGGTGTCAGTGGAAGGAATAGTGTCCCAATATTGGTGTCAGTGGGAGAAATAGTGTTCTTTATCAGTGGAAGGAAAAGTGCCTTAATGGCCCTGATAAGGGCGAGCAGCCCCGGGCCGCCGTTTGGAGACCACCAGACATCTTGAGTTCAGGGTAGCTATCAGTGGCAACCGCTCATTCAGGGTGCATGCGTGCCCCCCCCTCTAATCCATGCGTCCAGCCCCTAATCTACATGCAGGGCGCCGGACGCCAGATGCATGGATTCCAATGGGACTTATTTTTATTTTTTTGGAAGCACATAATTAGAGCCTGAGGCTCTAATTGGGTTAAAAAAAGGATGGGCTCAGAGCCCACCCAGTTGTGTGACATTAGCAAATTATTATTTGCTAGTGTCTTCCTGTTTTTCCTCCCCGCCAGTCAGTCCTGGGACCCGATTGTCCGGAAGTCCTAAGACCCCATTGGCCAGATTCCAGGACTCCTGATTAGCTGGAAGGAGACCACGGGAGTCGGGGAGAGAGACACAGCGATGAAGGTAAGGGCGGGGCTGACGGGGGGCCTGGCTGGCCACGGGCGATCAACGGGGGTGGGTGGTGGGAGGGTAGCGGCATTCAATCGAGTGACGGGGTGGAAGGGGGGGCTTGGTGGTGGTCAGATGGCTGGCAGGGGGGTGGGGGTGTTTGAGCAGCAGCCGCCACTGGTAGCTATTGTGAGACAGATGGCAGGAATAAGTCTTTGTACTCATGGCAGTTTCTGCCACTATTTTTACACATGACTACTGCCATATTGTCTAAGGAGGTTCATATGTTCTACTGTGGCTCTAACATTGGTGGGCGCATAAGCTCCTGGTGGGACCACAAAAAACAGACAGGTCAAAAGGCAGAAGTCTAAAAAATAATTTGTTCATAACAAAAGGGCAGGGCTCTTGTGGACTGGTGATTCCAACCTTGCTGAAAGAGTAGACCCTTTACAGAAATTAGGAAATTGGAGTTGATCGATGTTCTGTCAATCCCAATACCAGGAAAAATTAGCAACATTAGAGATGGCCTGAATACCTGTAGATAACCTGGCAAAGGAAAGAAAGTTTTATCATTTGTGATCTAGAACCATTAAAAGATTTATGTCCTTATTAAGAGGATAGGGGAAAAATATTCCTTGTGGAATGGAATGCAAGTATTCTATGCCCTAAATCTACATACCGTATATATACATTATTTTAGGTGTGATGTTTTAAAACCATGTGAAATGTTATCTATGAAGTTAAGCAGGGGTTTATCTCTCTCTCTCTCTCTCTCTCTCTATATATATATATATATATATATATATATATATATATATATATATATATATATAGAGAGAGAGAGAGAGAGAGAGAGAGATAGAGATCCCTGCGCTAAACTTCATATGTAACATTTCAAATGATTTTAAAGCATCACACCTAAAATAATGTATGTCTATAGAACTGAGAAAATAACAAACAGGCATTAGGCATTAAGACTTATGTCAATGACAGATCAGATGTTCCTTTTTAGGCAAATACCGGAAAAGACATAAAGATGTGGAATGGAAAGGTGTTATCTGCTGGGTTCCCTGTAGTGCAGCATATGACTGACAACATCAAAAAATAAACAGTTGCATAATGTTTTGAGAAGAGTGGGTATGCCAAAAAAGCTGGTGGGCAAAGTGGAATAAATTGATCATGATAGACAGTACAGCATACAGTAGATGTGCATCCAGTCCTCTTTGCCAGTGGCTTTTAATAATATCATTGACTGAGAGTGATATCGGAGTACATTTTCTTTAATGTGGCATTTTGGAAAGTTATTAGAAAGGCAGGCATAAAAAAAAAACAGGTCACATCTTTACCAAACAAGTGCAGATATTATAGTATTTTCATGATAAAGACAGTTATGCAGGTTTTTCCAGGTTTTCTCAGGTTTCTCAGGTTTTTTCAGGTGGTTAATCAAAAGAAAGCTATGTTTCCAGAAGAAACATAGATAACTATTTGTATGAAGGCAGAATTTAATGGATAATGCTAAAACCTTTTTTACAATTTTCACATTGTTGGGAGTATATCATTATTATTTGCCGAGAAAAACATGTTAAACCAGCATGTAAAATAGGCAGATACATTGGTAAGAAATACTTATGCTCATAAATATACTATATTCTTCTATTAGAAAACAATAAGTCATTATTCTGTTTCACTAGAACTTGTTAGTTGAGGAGGATACACTGTGCAGTAAAGTGTAAAAATTCTGGTCTTTTACTTGTATTCTGTGCTGATATGTTTAATATATAGATTTTTTTTGCCTCCAAACCAGACAGAAATACCGTTGCCACCAGATTTGTGTTACCAAACTGCAGATCACTGGGAAATTGACCGAAACTCTTTGATGTTCCTGAAGAAACTGGGACAAGGTCAATTTGGTGATGTTTGGGAAGGACTGTGGAATAACGCCATATCAGTGGCCATTAAAACTTTAAAACCTGGTATGTAGTGCTGATATATGTGAAAAGTGTAAAGCTACAGTAATGTATACAATAAAACAAGCTTGTTTGACTTGATGGGGTTTGGAATGGAGCATTGCCAAAGTCTGGGAAAATATTGCAAAAATAAATCAGGATTTAGAAGGGAACACAAAAAGGAGTATTCCAGGCTAAACAAGTAGCATAAGACTTGTGGCACCTGCTTTTTGGCCGGATGTAAATAAATAAAATGACTTAAACGTTTGCTTTAACCAAGGTTCCAATAGCAGTCTAACACTTATCGTGACTCAGGATACAAGGTATTAGAAAGTACCAGGTTTGTTGGATAGCAGATATGGTAAGCAGCTTCTAGTTATCCTCCACATACTTCTACATTAGCTTCCATTGGCCCATTAACCTACTGAAGACCCAAAAACACCCTGGTATTTCTGGGTATGAAGGAGCACATAGTTCTCCCCTACTTCTGCCTTCCACAATGCAGCTGGTGATGCCTAAGTGGTCAAGCACTAGGCCTCAGGCCTATCGCATGGGGGTATGGAGAAAGTTGTTAGCCCTGTTTAAAGTGTTACTAAACCTACAACAGTAAAATCAGTCTGTATATGCAGTAAAGCATGCTTTTTATAATCACTGTGTAACCTAAGGGGTTAATCATCTGCATTGTGTAAAAAGGCAGTTTGCTCCTGTATACACAGATCCTCCCCTTCTTGCATTGCCTCCAAAACATGTCCGGATAAGACAGAGTTAGTGGAGTCAGGCTGCACATGCTCAGTTTGGTATCAATTGCTAGAGAGTTTTTTTTTTTCCTTGGGAGGGTGCATGTGATCAGCACAGGGCCAATCAGCACTGTCCAGACAGAGGGCCAGGTGTCCTGCATCCTGATAGGACAGCCAGTGCGGAATGAAAACTCCTCCTACAAGCTTTAACCAGGCACTGATAGAAGTTACACGACTGCTATATACTGCTGAAAAGGTAATTAGCAGTTTATATTTACTAAAATTATTGCATTTTCATGTCCTGTGTGTAGCACCCTTCAAGGTAGGTGCTAGAGAGTGCATATAATTTTTGTCTTTTCTGCTTAACAGAGAAGCAGACAGGCAAATTTAGGTGCTGTCTGCTTAACATAGAGCAGTGATTGATTAGTGAGGTCTGCTCAGTGTTCTCTGCTGTCTTGCAGATTTCACACTGGTCCAATAGTAATGAGTTATATTGGACAGTGGGAGGAAACCCAACATGTATGTAGATACAAACCTGGCCAATTAGAAGGTGATGTGCCCCATTGCATGCTGGGTGACTGTATTTATATTTGAAGCACACATGGGCTCGGGGGTTCCAGTCCAGCCCACTTCTAAGGAGAGAGGTGAAGGTAGGGAGGAGACGGCTGCCTCGCATAGGCTGCCATGCGGCCTCAGGTGACTGACTTGAGGGCCTGAAACCTACAACCCAGGGTTCCTGAGCAAGCTGACTGAGGGAGGAAGTCTACGGATCTGGTCTTATTTCACTGGTATAGGGGGTTGCTTGGAAGTAGGAAGGAGGCTACCAGCTATCCCAGGACATTTTGTGAGTACAGACCCCTGAAGGGAGCCCTTTAGACTGAGTGTGTTGCTGAAATCCTCCTCTGGTCCTAGAAATCAGCATATTGGGTGTGTGAGCTAAAGGGGACGCGTTACAGTGTCTTCAAGACTTAAAGTCCACTGACAAAGTCCACTGAGTCTCTTCTGCTACAGTGGGACTTGTTCTTCCATACAGACGCTGTATGGTTCATCAGATAATCTGCTTCACAGTTCTACAGAGAGGGAGAGTTGTCCTCACCTGTGAATAGTTAATTTGGAGTATACTACTAATTCCCTTCTCCTATCCAAGTTCTTCGAATAAAACATAAAAACACATACCCCTGGACTGATCATTAAAGATAACGAGCAGAATAGTGTGTGTATTTAAATGTGTGAAAATACGGTGTAACTGGCTGTTGATTAATCAGTGGGAGACCCGGGTACAGATATTCAAGCAGTTCCTGTGGGAGCAGTGTTACATGTGTACTGTGGGCGACCAGATATAGTAAATGCACGGTGCCGGGTTTAGTAACACTTTAAGTTCTGATCTTGCAAGTGTATGATCAAAGCATCAGTAGTAAGAAGAGCCGGCAACACTGTAATCCTTGAAGTGTCGTTTATTGGTACATCAGAGTGACAATAAAATAATAAATTTTACGCGTTTCGGCAATAGCCTTAGTCGTAGCTGGTGATCAATGATCAAAGCATACAGAATGAATTGGGGGCTCAAGCAGTGGCACGTGGTGGTAGTATGTTTGCAAAAGAAAATAACAGACTCTTAACTAAGCCTGCTATCCAACAGACTTATTACTTTACCTATCTGGGCAATTCACACTCTGCTGCATGCTGGAGTATGTCCATTTATAGCCTCCATGTTCATAGCAGGAAAGGAAACGGTTCTGTGATTGGTATGCTTTATCGTTGCTATATACATACCAGTCATTCAAATGTAATAATGCAACCATCCTACTATACCTAGTGGTGGAAACCAGCATTGCTTTTAAAAGAGATCCATTAGCAATGAGCATACTAATGTTTTATGTTGAAAGATATAAGCTAAGGTCAAGTATCTGTACTATGTTATAATGCATTGCATGGGAAACAGATGGACAAGCCTGGTGAATGGATACTAATAGAGGGCCTAATAGGAAACGAGAAAGATATTCTCATTATGCTCTTTATGATCTGACATGAAGTTAAGTGCATCAAAAACAAAAAAGAACAATTCCCTTTACTTTGTTATGCATTATAGGCTCATGTTTGTATTCCACTGACTTAATAATAGGTTATGTTAGAATATGCAGCATTCTTTTAGGTGTAATACTCCAATCTATCTACTAGAAAGGAACAGTGTAGAGGAAATTGCAATAAAAATCCCGAACCTCCTAAACTTTTCATTTAAAAAAAAAATCATTTTGGGTTGCAGCTTTCTTTCAGTAGTGCTTTATTTATATTATTATTATTATTATTATTATTTATTATTATTTATAACTCTATGTTGCTACATGAAGCAGATGTGCAATGATTAAAGTGGTGTTAAACCCAAAACCAAAAAAATGTAATAAATTGCAGCTTACCAATCTTTAGATGTAGTGGTTGCATTCTTTTTTTTTTAATGCTTTTTTCCTTCTGTTTTCACCTGATGATCTGCCCCCGTAACACACCTCCTGTATTAGAGTGTCCTACTCTGGATGAAGAAGCACAGGAGACACATTTGGACAGCAGCATTGTTAGTCTCGAGGGAGAAAAGTGTTAGATGTACTAGCAGATTTAGATACACTAACAAACTGTAGCCAAACTCCAGCTAACACTTTATAATCAGTTACAGCTGTTTGTTTTTTGTTTTTTGGGGATAAAGGTTTTACATAAATAAGTAACGACTCATTACTGTAAACACCCTTGCTAGTGTTAAAGGGTTTGTCTCTACTCTGTAAACGGGTACATATGGAAGAGAAATTGTTCTTTTGAACAACAGACCTGCTGGCTGGATCACCAGATGAAAATAAAAGAAAGAAAGCCTGAAAATGAAAACAAATTCAGCCATCATCTCTAATGCCTCGTACACACAAGCGGAGTTTCCGTCGGAAAAATCTTGGATGATTTTTCTGACGGAATTCCGCTTAAGCTTGGCTTGCATACACACGGCCACACAAAAGTTCTCTGAACTTTCGACCGTTAAGAACGTGGTGAGGTATAACACTATGACGAGCCGAGAAAATGAAGTTCAATGCTTCCGAGCATGCGTCAAATTGTTTCCGAGCATGCATAGGAATTTTGCGCGATCGGAATTTCCGATTCCGTCGGAAAAATAGTGAACCTGCTCTTAATCTTTTGCTGGCCGAAATGCTGCCAGCAAAAGTCCGATGGAGCATACACATGGTCGCATTTTCCGACCAAAAGCTCACATCGGACTTTTGCTGGCGCATTTTCCGATCGTGTGTACGCGGCATAAGAATCGATAAGCTGCAATATAATAAATGTTTGCTTTTCGGTTTAATATCACTTTAAAATCTCTAGGTAAACTTTTTTTTTTTTTAGTTTTGCATTTGGTGCGAAAGGGTTAGAACCCCTATCAGGTTTTATTACTGTCCAGAGCTCCATTAGAGAGATTTTTGCTCACTTTCTGTTCTACTGACAACGGTTTCATCAAGCAGGAAGTGAGGGAAAATCTGCCACAGAAAGACAGACAACAATAGAAGCTGATAAACAGATTAAAGTGGTTGTAAACCCTTACATATACCCCAGTGAAATGACTGGCCTCAGGTGATACTCAGGAATTAAACAACTTACCCTACATAAGTTGTACCTGTTCATCTGCAGTCTTCTCTCCTCCACATCTGTTCAAAGTTCAGAATTTATAAAGCTTGTCTGAGATTTTAGAAAAAAAAGAGGCGGAAAGCTGAAGTTGAAGTTGCAGAGCTCAGTGACGAGAGCTCTAAGAGCTGATTGGAGGAAAGGGACACACCCCCTTCACACAAGAATAGAGCTGAGGCTGTCATTTAGGCGGAGATCCCTCCCCGTCACCTTTTTTTTCCTTTTCAAGAAAACTTGTCAAAAGTTATTCATGCTGATAGCGGAGGAACAAGGCAGCAGACAGAAATTACACTTAGGGGTTTATTTACTAAAGGCAAATCCACTTTGCACTACAAGTGCAAACTACAAGTGCAAAGGGCACTTGAAATTGCACTGAAAGTGCACTTGAAGTGCAGTCGCTGTAGATCTGGGGAGGATATGCAAGGAAAATAAAAAACAGCATTTTAGCTTGCACATGATTGGATAATAAAATCAGCAGAGCTTCCCCTCATTTCAGATCTACCCCTCAGATTTACAGCGACTGCACTTTCAAGTGCACTTTGCACTTGTAGTTTGCATTTTGTAGTGCAAAGTGGATTTGCCTTTCGTAAATAACCCCCTAAGAGTCCATTCACACAGGGGCAACTTTGGATCCGACTTGAAGTCGCCCCAAGTTGCCTCAAGTCGCGCGATATGATAAAATCAATGTAAGTGAATGAGAGCCGTCTTAATGCACACTACTGAAGTCGCTCCAACTTAAAAAAAGGTTCCTGTACTACTTCAATCCGACTTCTAGGCAACTTGTACCCATTGATTTCAATGAAAGTTGTCTCCAAGTCGGATCCCCTGTCTTAACTGAAGCAACTTTCCAGGAAGTAAAAATTGTTTTCTAGGCAACTTTCTAGGCAAACCCCTCCCTCCCACAGAGCTGATTATTATGTGATTGGCCACTGGCAATGTCCTCTGTCCTGGAGGCAACTTCAAGTTGCCTTGTAAGTTGCCTCAAGTCGCGCTGTGATTCATACTCAAGTCGTGTCCAAGTTGCCTCCCAAAGTCACGCTGGAAGTCGTGTTGCCCCTGTGTGAATGGACACTTAGAGTCCATTCACACAGGGGCAACTTTGGATCCGACTTGAAGTTGCCCCTAGTCGCCTCAAGTCGCGCGACATGATAAAATCAATGTAAGTGAATGAGAGCCGTCTTAATGCACACTAATGAAGTCGCTCCGACTTCAGAAAAGGTTTCTGTACTACTTCAATCCGACTTCTAGGCAACTTGTACCCATTGATTTCAATGGAAGTCGGATCCCCTGTCTTAACTGAAGAAACTTTCCAGGAAGTAAAAATTGTTTTCTAGGCAAACCCCTCCCTCCCACAGAGCTGATTATTATGTGATTGGCCACTGGCAAAGTCCCATATCTTGGAGGCAACTTCAAGCTGCGTTGTAAGTTGCCCCAAGTCGAGCTGTGAGTCATACTCAAGTCATGTCCAAGTTGCCTCCCAAAGTTGTGCTGGAAGTCGTGTTGCCCCTGTGTGAATGGACTCTTAGTGCTCTTAACTGAGACAAGTACACACTATAGAGGCATATACTTTGTTCATATTTCATGTCTGAGGTTTACAACCACTTTGAACACAAGAAAGTCTATTTTCTATTGAAAATCAACCCCTGTTTCTGTCTGTGTTGTCATTATAGATTTACATTTCTCTTCCTATTTAGAAAACTGCAGAACAGGAAGAGTGGGATATTTCTGTAATAGAGTCCTGTATAGCAATAAAACCAGGCAAGAATTCTAACTATTTTGGTTATTTACAACTGAAAAAAAAAACGTTTCGACTAGACATGCTTTTTAATTGTTAATGAAATGACTTTTTTTTTTATCAAACACTTGTACGTAGAGTAAAGATCATAGACAGTATTGGAAAGAGTAGATATCAAAGAGAATATCATTTCAGCACCATTACTAGCACACTCCCTTCAAAGGGTTAAATATGGTTTGGTGCTTCCCTTATGTTGTTCCAGAGTTTTCTCATTTGATTTTTTCAAAGGCCAGAAAGACATAAAAGGTTCTTGTTCTTCTAACCCATTCAGCATCCTCCAATTATACATTTTCTTCAGCGGAACTGATATCTTTTGATGGCTTGGAAGATTTGCAGCACTCTTCTTTTTAGATTACAGAAAACAGAAAGCAATTTTAGCTATTCCCACATGGTCCCTGTGTAGATAGGAGTAGTCCTTAATAACATCAACTCTTTTCTGTTTTCTTTCTGCTGTTTGTATCTCAGGATCAATGAAACCGGAGGACTTCTTAAGAGAAGCACAACTTATGAAGAAACTTCGACATCCAAAACTCATCCAGCTGTACGCAGTGTGCAGCTTGGAGGAGCCTATGTATATTATTACTGAGCTCATGAGATACGGTAGCCTGCTTTCATATTTAAAAAGTAAGTATGCATAATATATTTTAGTAATTTTTCTGTCCACTGCTGCATATTTCACATGGATAGTGGAAATCAATACAGTGCATATCATTGATCCACTCTTGTCATCTTAGAGAGGTCGATTTAGGCAAATAGACCGTTACCTTATTTTCCCCAGCATAGTGAATATGGTAAAGATTCACTTTAATCACATGCAAGGAATATAAAAAAAAAAATATAACATTCTGATACTCCAGATAGTATTTCTTTTTTGTGTTCATAGTATTTTTGTTTGCAAATAATTGGATGACGGAAGTCAGCAGAGCATCAACTCATTCATTAACCACTTAAGCCCCGGACCAATTTGCAGCCAAAGGACCAGGCCCCTGTTTGCGATTCGGCACTGCGTCGCTTTAACTGACAATTGCGCAGGCGACGTGGCTCCCAAACAAAATTGGCTTCCTTTTTTTCCCACAAATAGAGCTTTCTTTTGGTGGTATTTGATCACCATTATTATTTTTTGCGCTAGAAAACAAAAATAGAGCGACATTGCTATAATAAATATCCCCCAAAAATATATGAAAACATTTTTTTTTTTCCCTCAGTTTAGGCCGATACGTATTCGATACGCAATTAGCGATTATTGATTGGTTTGCGCAAAAGTTATAGTGTTTACAAAATTGGGGATGGTTTTATAGCACTTTTATTAATATATTTTTTTTACTAGTAATGGCGGCGATCAGCGATTTTTATTGTGACTGCGACATTATGGCGGACACATCGGCCATTTTTGACACATTTTTGGGACCATTGTCACTTATACAGCAATCAGTGCTATTTAAATGCACTGATTCATGTGTAAATGACACTGACAGTGAAGGAGTTAACCACTAGGGGGCGGGGAGGGGTTAAGTGTGACGTGTGTGTGTGTTTTTTTTACTGTAGGGGGCGTGGCTTGACATTCAACATCACTAATCGGCTTTCCCGATGACAGGGAACAGCCGATGAGTGACAGCGTCACTAGGAAGCACAGGGAGAGGTTTGTTTACACATACCTCTCCCCGTTCTTCAGCTCTGTGACCCGATCGCGAACACCAGAGGCAATCGGGTCCGCTGGTCCCGCGGCCGCGGTCATGTAGCTCAGGACCGGGTCGCGAGCACGCCGCCAGCGGCGCGCGCGCGACCCGCGGCTGGGCTCTTAAAGAGACACGTACAGGTATGTGATTGTGCCCAGCCGTGCCATTCTGCCAACGTATATCGGCATGAGGCGGTCCTTAAGCGGTTAAAGGGGTTGTAAAGGCAGATAATATAAAAAGTTGTCTGTGTGTAGCAGCCCCCCTCAGTCCCCCTAACACTTACCTGAGGTCCCTCTCTGTCCAGTGATGTCCACAAGTGTCTCAGCCATTCAATATTCTTCTTTCTGATTGGCTGAGACACAGCGGCGGTGCCGTTGGCTCCCGCTGCTATCAATCAAAGTCAGCTAGAACCAGCAGAACCAGCAGAACCTTGCCCAAAGCATCACACTGCCTCTGCCAAACTGCCTTCATATACCCCATCCTGATGCCATCTCTTCCCCAGGTAAGTGACGCACACACACAGCCATCCACATGTAAAGAAAAATGTTATTCATCAGACCATCAGACCACCTTTTTCCATTGCTCCATAGTATAGTTCTGAGGTTCATGTGACCATTGTAGAAGCTATGGCTGTGGACATGGGTCACCATGGGCTTCACAGTCCCATACATATCAAACTGCAATGCCCATTTTTTTATGCTTTCACCACATCAACTTCATGGACAACATGTTCACATTCTGCCCAATGTATCCCACCAATTTTCATATGCCATTGTAACGAGATATTCCCTTTACCTGTCAGTGGTCATAATGTTATGGCTGATCGGTGTATATGCATTGATCTCCTTTAATTTCTCATACTATCTATTATTGATAGTAAGTTATGTAAGAAAGATATGCAAAAGAAATGCTAAAACGTTTTAAGGCCTAACATTGGTGCATAGCCTACTTTTTTTTGTCCTTGTGTTAAAACATTTTACACATCCTCTTATACCTGTCAGTCATTTTACTCACTTTTTATTCTTGTCATAAACAGTCAGTTTCGGTGTGAGGGGAAGTATGGTAAAATATAGAGAAGTGAACAGAAACAATGGGCTATAATTTTCCTGCACAGAATTGGAGGATTCTGTCCACTTTATTGCAAAAGACTGTCTTGCAGCTTGTGAAAAGAAACACATTCGGGTGTTTTAGAGTCCACTTTTAAAAAATGCACAAATTTGTGCTTTGCAAGGAAACTAATCATTTTCTCTTTTTTGGCCAGGATTTTTTCACACCCCTTAGTCACTTCTTATAAATGTAGCAGTGCCCCCATGGGATCGCTGCGTGTAGTAGTTCCACATGTCACCCTGCTTGGCCAGGCATTCACTTCAGACACGCTTTGTCCGTCAATGAACAGTCCTGTAGCTGTTTTTTTTTTTGTTTTTTTATTTAGGGGATTAAACTTGGATGGGGAAAAGGGACATGGGATGCCCAAATAATGAATCTTGCTTGTTTGAACAAAGATAGTTGTATCTATATTGACAGTCTCTAGAGCTCCACGGTCCTCCAGAACGCTACTTAAGATCACTTTGCTTTCTCTACTGTACAATCCTAGATTCCTGTCACCGTTAGCATGGTTAGGCCTCACTCTGAATAAGTCCCAACAGTTCAGTAATAGCCATTTGCTGGCAGGGGTCTGCAGTCCCTTTTGGTGTAGCCACCAAATAACGATGCTAACTGAAACTTGGTGGACTACTGATCCCAGAAAGTCCAGTACAAGTCCTGCCAAACCTCTTGGCTGCAGCAACTTGACTTCAACAACACCACAGTCTCTCCCTCTGGCTTCACATCCAATCCTGGCATGTCCCTCCCAGAGCTTCTCACTGTGCTTCTCACTCACCGGCCCCAGAATGGATCCCTCCTGAATGACTTGCCCAACAGAGCTCCCCACTGTCCTCCTCCTGCTCCCGTTCAGGACACCTCTCGAAGATAGTGTAAAGAGAGGCACCCTCCCAGCTCCCGAGGTCCAAGCCCAAGGTCACCCCCCCCAGAAAGGGGGTTCCCTCAGGGGCCACGACAGTCTAACACTCCATCACTCAGTTCTTCAACCCGACAACTCCTCCCACAACAGGCTGACTATCAGTATATATAGGAGGCCTGCCCTCGCTGGGGATTGGTCAGGGCTCCCAGATACACTCCATGCCACTCCCATCCTATGCCCTGCCTATTTTCCGGAACCCTCTGGAAACAGAGGAAGCGCCAGAGTGATGAAGTACATGTCAGTCACCTGCTGCTACACTAAACCACTCCCCAGCCCCAGATCAAAAACAAACAGGCCCAGTGAGCTAGGCCTGCCTAAATTTACCTGCACTGGCTGTAACAAAAACACACTAATCTAGCAACCTACCTGATCCTAAAACACATATATGTAAACTGGAAGTATTAGGATATTGCCAATTGTTGAAATGAGTGTGACCACATCTAGTCAAGACAAACAAAACAACAAGAATGAGTATGTAGTCATCCCAGAAATCTTAGAAATATAACCTCTTTTTCAACTAATTTTCATTCTCCAAAAAAACAAATAACAGATTACCACAGATACAGAAAATGTTTTAATGAAAGGAACTTGATAAAAAGGATGAAAAGATATTGTTTGTAACAGTAAAGCATAACAAGAAAACATTGAGGTTGCTTTACTAAAACTGGTTCACTCAGAATTTGGTGCAACTGTGCATGGTAGCCAATCAGCTTCTAACTTCAGCTTGTTCAATTAAGCTTTGACAATAAGACCTGGAAGCTAATTGGTTGCCACGTAGAGCTGCACCATATTTTGTATTCCAGTTTTAGTAAATCTCCCTCTTTGTTTTCACTGACTTGCACCGTATTACAGTATACAGTATTTTCAATCTGCGTACAACGCTGTGGTAGTGTAAATAAGGTGATTGTTCAGCAGATTATCATGGTAAAGGAAACATCTTATGGTATGGGGCATCTTTGAGGTTTTTTCATGTAATAGAGGGTCATCATTTTTCATACTCTTTCAGAAAAAAAAATAGAACCCTCATTTGTGAGTATTAAAATATGAAATATAAAATACCCTATATCATGAAGGGTGGTGGCTGATGTTTTTTTCTTTTGGGGGATGGCAACCCCCCACCCCCCTTCCTGAAGAACAGTTGGGACAATATATATAATAATAATCAGGCGCTTCAAAAAACCACCCCCGATGCTGTAATTTATGCGCCCGGCGTCCTAAAAGGGGCCGGACAAATAAATAGGGGGGTTGCAGGGGATAGATTCATGCTATGCATGCATCTATCTATTAATCATATAGGGGATGGTGTGGATAGAGGGGGTGTCACCCATGTGCCCTTAATGGGTGGGCCACCCTTGACCATGAAATATAAAATACTATACCCTCAATAACAAAATAAATCAAATAGTAGTATAGTAAAGAAATACATGAAGGGCAAAAAATATTGCAACAGAACACTAGTAGCTTGCCTGCTGTGTGTCCAAATGTTACTTGTGCCATGGCATGTACAGGCATGGAATGTTTGGATTTGTGTCTATCATCACTGCTTAGACCATTGTTACCATGGTGCAGTTCCTGATCCTTCCTACTACGTATTCATGTTGTCTTTTAGAACCATCAATATAGTCTCAGACTTCTTACCCAACTGCAGCACCCTTGCAGTTGGGTACGATGTCTGAGACTATATTGATGGTTCTAATAGACAACATGAATACAGTGACTAGTGCTGGAAGTAATGTGCTTCAACCTGTGAATTCAATACATAGTAACCAAATAGTATAGTCCTTGTAAATATGTGCACAGTCCTTCAGTCCTTAAAAAATTCCATAAACAATTCCATAAAAAAATATTTCCCAAGAAGTGACAGGTGCTCTTCAAAGAGTTACACTGGTGCTCTTCAATATTTTGTGCTGGTGCTCTTTACAGTGCCCCTATAGGAGATGCACTCACCAGAAATCCTCACCCCACACAGGGGTATTGAGCATTCACAGTATCTGCCACTATGCAGCACTCTGAAGATCCACGGTTTGCTTTATTCCTATATACCAGTGATGGCGAACCTTGGCACCCCAGATGTTTTGGAACTACATTTCCCATGATGCTCAACTACACTGTAGAGTGCATGAGCATCATGGAAAATTTAGTTCCAAAACATCTGGGTGCCAAAGTTTGCCATCACTATTATATATGATCTACCCAGACATACAGGACAGAGAGAGGTCAACTGGGAACCAGAGAGAAGCCACTGGGAATCAGAGAAAAAACACTGGGAAGAGAGACGAGAACACCCCCACAGACCCCAAAGATGAGGAAGAGAAAATGTGCCCGAGGCAAACAGGCGGGGGGGGGGGGCTTAAGAAAAAGAAGGCGAGAGCAATAGGAGGAAGAATTTTTAATCTAAGTGAAGTAGTTTTTAATGAAAAAGAATTCAAAATATTAGATTTGGGATTGAAGAATGCACCTGACAAAGACATATGCCCCGTACACGCGGTCGTAAATCCCGACGGAAAATGTCCGATCGGACCATGTTGTCGGAAAATCCAACCGTGTGTGGGCTCCATCGGACTTTTTTCGTCAGAATTTCCGACGGAAAAAATTGGAGATCCTGCTCTCAAATTTTCCGACAACAAAATTCGATCGGACTTTTTTTGATCGTGTGTAGAAAATTCAGACGGACAAAGCTCCACGCGTGCTCAGATCAAATTAGGAGACCAAACCTATTGGCTACTAGCCTCTACGTATTTCCATCGTACGCAACGAACGTCACCACGTTTAGAATGATCTAATTTTCCGACAACTTTGTCCGACCGTGTGTATGCAACACCAGTGTCGGACAAAATCCGTCTGAAAAAATTAGACGGATTTTGTGGTCGGAATTTCCGACCGTGTGTACGGGGCATTAGATAAATTTGAGGTCTGTATAGACCTAAAAAATGGATAAGAAAACTGAATATAAAAAAGTTTTTTGCCTCCAAGAAAGGGAACCAACAAGCAACAGAATACACACGTTACAAACACTTGAATTTAAAAAACAATTACATTTTTAACCCTAAAATACAACACAACAAAAGTCTAGAAGTCTTTAAAAGGATGGTGGAAGAAGACATTAAGAAATTGAAGGTAAAGAAATACAGGAGAAAGAATATTTGGAATACAATAAAAGAAATAAAAAAGAAGAAAGAGGTAATCATACGCCTGGCCAATAAGGCAGGGGGATTTGTTATCCTTAATAAAAAAAATTACGAAACAGTAATGAATAAGTTATTGAGTGCGCAGGACACATATAAAAAATGTCAGAGAAACCCAAAAGTAGAATACGGGAAAAAAATAAAATCTTTTATTAAACGAGGAAAAGGCAAAGGAATTCTAACAAAAAAGGAAGCACGATATCTAATTCCCGACTCGGCAAAAACACCAGTCATTTATTATGTTCCAAAAATTCACAAGAACTAAGAAAACCCCCAGGAAGACCGATAATTAGTGGAATAGATTAACTTTTTTCCAGGCTGAGAGAATATATAGACAAATATCTACAGCCGTTGGTATCAGAAGGCAAATCGTATTTGAAAGACAGTATGCAACTGATCTCAGAGTTAGGGAATTTCACAATATACTTAAATTCTTTGTATACCAACACCATACAAGAAGATGGAGTAAGAAGTGTAGAGTGGGCATTACAGAGACATACCAACCTACAACAAGAACAAATAAATTACATACCGGAAGGGATAAAATTGGCAACGAGCCACAATTATTTTTCATCCACCCACTGGCCTGTATGCGATTGTTGAACAATTTTTAGGCATTTTGCCAAGGCATCCTGGTTGAAAAATACTGCTCTATAAACACCACGAGTGTTATTTAGTAATGATTCTAACACAGTCTTGTCTACCATTGTCATCCATTCCTCAAAATGTAAACAGATATTGTATTATTGTTGAGGGAAGGGTGTTTGGAGCCATTTCTTTGCAATGTTAAGTTTTGCATTTTATCATTTTAAAATGTAATTGTAATGTGAATACAGTATAATACCTCTGTACCTCTGTTCAATATAGTGTTATATTGGACCATTGGCCTGTTGAAAGCATATGGCCCAGTAAAAATAGGTGCGAGCAATAAAGAATAATTGCCCTAAAAAGAAACCTTATTAATTACTTTACCATTTCTGGACTATTGCAGTTCAGCAAGCTCACAGTAACTGCAAAGTCTCTTTACTTTGAAAAATGTGAATGAATTTGTTCCTGGGTGAAATTGCATTGCCGTGTACTAGACAGGGATAAGAGTTATTGCAGTTTTGGGAAAGAAAAGTAAAAGAAACGTAATGAATTGCCCTGCCAGTAACACAATTTCTGCCATTAGCAGAATATTGATTACTAGCTGTTCATAGTAATGCATTTTTTTTCCAATAGTAAAAACACCTAATTGCTTGTTATTCTTACTGGACTTTTGATGTTAAGACTTGCTGTATTTAAAACGATCAATGTCTCTCACTGAACCTAACCTATAATCTAAACAACATATCTGTATAGTGATAGTGTAAACTAGTGGTACATAATATATCTCTGAATACGTTTTGTGCCTCCACATATTTTTTTAAGTGCACTAACATATGTTACAGAGGCAAAAACAAGTTCAAGAAAACAAAAAGCCCTAACAAGTCTGAACCTGGGTTCACACTTGAAGGACAAACGCTCCGACATTGGGACCTCATGTCACATGACATGTGAAAATCAATGTTTCCCTATGAGAGCAGTCTTAACTGGTCCGACACAAGTCGGTCTGACTTTGAAAATGCTCCCTGCACTACTTTGGTCACACTTTGGTCCTACTTCAACCCATTGAATATCATTGAAGTTGGATCAAAGTAGGATCCTTGTCCTAACCATCCAACGTGTGACACCCGACATGGTGATTACAGCAGCAGTAAAAGGAATTTATGTCACACTGGGATTGTTTTGATTGGTCAAAAGACAAGTCTACTATCACAATGTTGGATAAAAGTAGTATCCTTTTCATTCAAGTCGGATGGATGTAGGACCGATGTAGGACTGATGTCGCAGAGCAAAGTATGATGACAATGGTATGACTGTCGTGTAGTATTAGTGTGAACCCAGCCAGGCATACACAGTTTAAATCTTGACCGGTTCAGCAGGACCCGGCCAAGATTCGAACCGTTAATGGGCAGACTGAATGTACCAAGTTGATCGATCAATTCTCTTGCGATTATTGCTAGCGGCCTCTATAGCCTCTTGCAATAATCTTTGTCTTCTCCTAGTGGGAGGAGCTTCCCTCACCCCTCCTCACCAGGAGAAGACAATTACAGATTCCCCTGTCAGCACTGTCTGTGTTGATGGGGGAATTGTGCAGATTTCTTTCCTGCAACCCGTGCTTGCAGGAAAGAAATTTGCACTATGTATGGCAAGCCTAATTCCCGATTCACACTAGAATGCAATGCGGGAAGCCTGCTATCTATGCACATTTCCCACACCACAATT
This sequence comes from Lithobates sylvaticus, assembly GCA_028564925.1. Lineage (NCBI taxonomy): Eukaryota > Metazoa > Chordata > Amphibia > Anura > Ranidae > Lithobates > Lithobates sylvaticus. The sequence continues at coordinate 259,747,790 of CM053028.1, forward strand.
AAAATACACTGCCTTTGCGATCTGCAGCAGGTATCAGTAAAATTTTAACGACACCCCAAATGCAGGTTGCAAGGGATGAGGTTCACATTTACTGCAGTCTTTGTTTCTCAGCAAATCCTGTTAATTCAATATATGCAGTACTGGGAAATTTTTACTATAACCAGTTATGGTTTGCATTGTCTTTAAACTAGGGCTATCATGCTTATAAGGACCAATAATGGGGACTTTGGATAAGCCAGCCCCTTCATGGGGTGGGATGGGGATATGCTTAGAAAAGCCAGAGTGTTAGTGTGGTGGAGCTTTTTTTTTTTAGGAAGAAGATAGTGAGAGCTAATATTAAAAGGGGGAATTGTTTGGGACTTTAAATGAGGTATATGGTCAAACGAGCATACACCTCCATCCCTATTTATTGTTAAGAGAAAGGGGGTAATTTTGGACTTTGAGTGAGACGTGTGTTTGGACAAAAATAAGTATAAATAGATAAATTGCACAATAAAGAGGAAGTTTATTCATATAAATGAACATGGGACATGTTACATAGCAGCTATGACGAGCTGATGGGCATATAATAGACATAAAATAAAAATTATATTATTGAACATGATACATAAAATCAAAACAAACTTAATGTAAATACATGATTGAATGAAAAAAATACATTTAAAATCTTGACGCGTTTCGTGTATGAAGTTCCACTTCTTCAGAAGCAAGTGCAGAGTGCGTATCTATAAAAAATATTCCAAATTACTCAAATGAAATTGAATAGGGATGTAAGGGGAAAAGAAAACCAAACACCCCAGAGTTACTTACATATCAGCTCTAAAGTTGGTCATAGAATGCTAAAACCGGATGGTTGAGGAAAGCTGGGAAATATCCCTGCCAGGAGATGTGGGGGCATATAACTGTGGGCGGAAAACAACACAATTGAGGGGAGAGATGGGAGGTGTCCATGGTGAGGTGCATAAAGATATCTGCAAACAGTTCCAATCTGTATGAATGTAAAATGTAGGTGGTCAATGGAAAGTGTATGGTTTGACTAACAAGGGGCATAGAGCCTGTAGTGGTGGGGTCAATGTGAGAGTGAAGGGACAGAAAAAAATGTGGTGAAGACCACCAGAGACCCTCACACCAGAGCAAACAAAAAAGTGATGGGGTAAAACATCCTGAGATCACGACAGATCAATCCTATCCATAAATTCAGGAACTAACTGGGGTGACAAAAAACGAAAAAAAAACAAAGTGAGAAGTGGAAGACCTGGTGATCCCAGTGCTAGTGACGTGGTTTCCATGTGTGATCCAAAAAGTATCCAGCATGAAATGAGGGACCATGACTACCTCAAGACTGAAGTATATACCCGCCAAGGCTGTTACGCATGACGCCCCCACCAGAACAGTTGACATGATGCGGCCAGTGTCTGGGGAGATGTCCAACACATGCTAAGGTCCCTTCACTCTCACATTGACCCCACCACTACAGGCTCTATGCCAAACCATACACTTTCCATTGACCATCTACATTTTACATTCATACAGATTGGAACTGTTTGCAGGCATCTTTATGCAACTCACCATGGACACCTTCCATCTCTCCCCTTGATTGTGGTGTTTTCCACCTTGACTGCCCGCAGTTATACGCCCCCACAGCTCCCAGCAGGGATATTTCCCAGCTTTCCTTAACCATCAGGTTTTAGCATTCTATGATCAACTTTAGAGCTGATATGTAAGTAACTCTGTTTGGTTTTCTCTTCCCCTTACATCCCTATTCAATTTCATTTGAGTAATTTTGATTTTTTTTTATAGATACGCACTCTGCACTTGCTTCTGAAGTGGAACTTCAACCACGAAACGCGTCAAGCTTTTAAATGGATTTTTTTCATTCGATCATGCGTTTACATCATACTCATAGATTTTATGTATCATGTGCAATAACGGAATTTTTATTTTATGTCTATTATATGCCCATCAGCTCATCATATCTGCTATGTACCATATCCCATGTGCATTTATATGAATAAACTTCCTCTTTATTGTGCAATTTATCTATTTATATAAATTTTTGTCCAAACACACATATCACTCAAAGTCCCAAATGCCCCCTTTCTCTTAATGAAGATAGTGAGAGCTAGCAAACTGCATTTAACTGAATGTTCTTATTAGGACTACTATCTGTGTCAACAAGAAGTCTAAATTCTAGCTCTTGGCAACCATCCCCTTTGTTGCTTTATTTCTTTTGAGGGTACGTTTATCTGGAACTTTTTTCCCATTTGATTTTAATTTGTGCTCAATTTTATCTGTAGTTCAGGTTTATCTGCTGCTGTCCCATCCATAGCAACTCTTTATTTCAAACATTTTTACTGCAAGACTTTCCTTTAAAAATAAATAAATGTGTGTTTTTGTTTCTGGGGGTGATATTTTAGGGTTTTAACTTCTTTCGGATGTATTAAAAATAAAAATTTCCTGTCTCTGTGGTCTCAAAAAAAGAAATGAGGAGAATGGACAACCCTTGAACGGAAAAACATACAGCAATAAGAGACTAAAAGAGTTTACAAACCTTTCCCCACTCTACTAAATAAAATTGTTTTGTTACTTTCTGTGTTCAAATTTGGAGATTAACCACCATTTTACAGAAATCTCTCCAGTCAGGAAAATTTCCATTTTTTTTCCCTGCATTGCCTGTAGTTGGGCTACAATAAACTTTCAATCTAATGAAAGATTATTTAGCCTACATGGTTAAGTGGAGTACAGGTTTATATAAATCGCAAAATTGTAAAGCCCCATACACACGGTCGGATTTTCCCATGGATTCTGTCCTATCGGACAATGTTGTCGTAAAATCCGACCGTGTGTAGGCACCATCGGACAGTGTACGTCGGATTGTCCGACGGACAAAGTCCTATCTCCTGCTGGATAGATTTTTCGACAACAAAGTCCGATCACACCAAATCCGATCGTGTGTATCGAATTCCGACGGACAAAGTGCTACGCATGCTCAGATCACATTACAAGACCAAAGCTATTGGCTACTAGCCTCTACGTAGTCCCGTCGTAGGCAACAAACATCACCACGTTCAGAATGATCGGATTTTTCGACAACTTTGTCCGACCGTGTGTACGCAACACGCACATCGGACGAAGTACGACGGACACGATCCGACGGACCTGGTCCTCGGATAATCCGCGCGTGTGTATGGGGCTTTAGAAGAAAAAAGGGCCAACATTAAAAACCTAGGAGACAGCCTTTTTATTGAGAGAATTCTGTGACACTGAGTCTTCTAAGATCCATGACACCATACAAATATTGTTGTTGTAATACTTTAATAGACACAGTGATGATGTAATATATATATATTTTTTTTTTTTCAGATGATAATGGCTCAATGGTTAGAGTACCTCAACAGGTGGACATGGCTGCTCAAGTGGCTTCAGGAATGGCATATCTAGAAACACAAAACTTCATCCACAGAGATTTAGCTGCCAGGAATGTACTTGTTGGAGAAAACAGTGTTTACAAAGTAGCAGACTTTGGACTTGCAAGAGTTTTTGAGGTAAAAACATACATTTTACAACCAACTATAATTTGCTCTGAGTTTGAGGCACTGACAATTATATTAACTAGATTCAGGTGTGCACAATCTTTCGACTTTCAACTTGTTGGCAGTGGAAGGTTTCTTTCCATTTCCCTTGGAAAAAATTATCCTTAAGATCCGTCAGATCCAGTAATTTTCTAATTTTTAAATTGCTGAAAATCATAATGAATATACATTACAGACTGTTCATGGCTGTTCTTTGTGTCAGCTTCTCTCACTGTCTGTATCTGTTTTTAAAGCCTACATTTAGTCAAATTAAAAACAAAAATCATTACAAGTGGCATCACTTCATATTAAAGAGGAAGTCAACTTCCTCTGCAAACTTTTACCTATATGTAAGCCTATAATAAGGCTTTCCTATAGTATTGAAAATATCTCCTAAACCTGTACAGTTTAGGAGATATTTACAGTGCATGCTGCCAGTTCGACTCGAATATTGCCTGTTTGCCTGTTCACGGAACAGCGAACAATTTGGGGTGTTCGCGGCAAATTCGAAAAGCCGTGAGCACCCTGTAAAAGTCTATGGGAGAAAACCAAAGGGTTAATTTTAAAAGCCTATATGCAAGTTATTGTCATAAAAAGTGTTTGGGGACCTTGGTCCTGCCCCAGGAGACATGTATCAATGCAAAAAAAAGTTTTAAAAATGGCAGTTTTTTCAGGAGCAGTGATTTTAATAATGCTTAAAGTGAAACAATAAAAGTGTAATATTCCTTTAAATGTTGTACCTGGGGGGTGTGTATAGTATGCCTGTAAAGGGGCGCATGTTTCCCGTGCTTAGAACTGTCCCTGCACAAAGTGTAATTTTTGCGGGAAAAAAGCTATTTAAAATCACTCCCGGCTATAATGAATTGTCGGCTCCAGTAATACAGAGAACAGTCATTGAAAATCATTGATAAAAAAAAAAAGGTGGGCTTCCCCCCAAATTCAATTACAAAGTGTAATTTTTGCAGGAAAAAAGCTATTTAAAATCACTCCCGGCTATAATGAACAGTCATTGAAAATCATTGCTAAAAAAAAAAAGCATGGGCTTCCCCCCAAATTCAATTACCAGGCCCTTCAGGTCTGGCATGGATTTTAAGGGGAACTCCACGCCAAATTTAAAAAAAGAATGGCGTGGGGGTCCCCCTCAAAATCCATACCAGACCCTTATCCGAGCACGCAACCTGGCAGGCCGCAGGAAAAGAGGGGGGACGAGAGAGCGCCCCCCCTCCTGAATCGTACCAGGCCACATGCCCTCAACATTGGGAGGATGCTTTGGGGGTCTGTGACCCCTCAAAGCACCATGTCCCCATGTTGATGAGGAGAAGGGTCTCTTCCCCACAACCCTGGCCGGTGGTTGTGGGGGTCTGCGGGTGGGGGGCTTATCAGAATCTGGAAGCCCCCTTTAACAGGGGGACCCCCAGATCCCGCCCCCCCTGTTTGAAATGGTAAGGGGTACAAAAGTACCCCTACCATTTCACAAAGAAAGTGTAAAAAATTTTAAAAAACACACTGACACCCTTGGGAAAAGTCCTTTATTAAAAATAAAAAAAAGATTCCAGCGGTGGTAATCCACTCTTGCTAACCAGCGATGGGTGGTCTCTTCTCCGGGGTCCAGTGATGGCTGATCTCTTCCGACGATGTCCAGCGCACAGCTTCCTGTCTCCATGGAGACACTGAGGGAATCCGTCTTAGCAGAGGAGGACCGGGCCACTCCGTCACCTGACCCTACCCCCCTCTGACGCAATGCAAGGGGCAAGCTGGGATTCCCCAGTGACGTACGGGTGACACTGCCCCCCTCTGATGTAACGGAAACCTGCGTTACATCAGAGGGGGCGGGGTCACCCGTACGTCACTGGGGAAACCCAGTAAAATTCAGTTGCAGTGGGTGTTAAAGAGGAAGTAAACCCAGGTGGGATAATTCCTCTTTATTTCCCTGCAAAGGTAAAGCATAATGGGCTACTATGCATCGCATAGTAGCCCATCATGTGTCACTTACCTGACACCGAAGCCCGCAATGTCTCCATTGTCCCCACGAACAGGGACCGTCCATCTTCGCCCCTCTTTCTTCCGGTGCCGAAAACTGTGGCTCTATGACTGGCCGGAGTCGCGTGACGTCACTCCCACGCATGCACCCGGGAGCCGCCAGTCACGGCATGACCCCTATTAGAAACAGCACGTAGTCATCGCCGTAGTCATCTGTGCTCATCTTTTTTGTAAATATCTCCTAAACCATGGAGGTTTAGGAGATATTTCAAGCACCTACAGGTAAGCCTTAATATAGGCTTACCTGTACGTAAAAGTGGCTGTACAGGGTGTACAACCACTTTAATAGTACAAAGGGAGATGTGACAGACACTCAAGAGTGACTACGCCCACCCTTTCTGCCCAACCCATTTATAAAGGCTGGACTACAGCTTCTATGAAGGAAACACCATCTATGGATAGAGGATGGGTGGATGATTGAAAAGTCCACCCCCTCCATTCATAGATCAGGTTTCATTTACAGAGGCTGCAGTACAGTTTCTATAGATGCAAAGTGTGAGTGGAAAGTGCACTCTCTTTATGAGTGCCTGTCACAGCTCCATTAGTTCTATTAACCCTTGAAGAGTAAAGTGATTCTAAAGGCAATAAAAAACAAAAAAAAAACAAACATGTCACACTTACCTGCTCTGTGCAATGGTTTTTCACAGAGCAGCCCCGATCCTCCTCTTCTCGGGTCCCCCACCAGTGCTTCTCCCCCCTAACTAGTGTACCCATAGAAAGCTGCTTGCTCCGGGGCACTCATATGTGCATGGCCCCTCACTGGCTGTGATTGACAGCAGCAGGAGCCAATGGCTCCAGCCAAGTTTTCCCTGCCAAATTTTAAAAGTTATAGCTCTCTCCAGGAAATTTCTAAACTTATGCTATTTGACACATCTTACCTGTATTTGCAGTATCTCACAAAAGTGAGTACACCCCTCACATTTTTGTAAATATTTTATTATATCTTTTCATGTGACAACACTGAAGAAATTACACTTTGCTACAATGTAAAATAGTGCGCAGTTTGTATAACAGTGTCAATTTGCTGTCCCCATAAAATAATTTGTGAGATACTGTAGTTTACATGTATTTTTATTTCACACATTTTTTTGCTTTTTTTTTTTTTCAGGATGAGGATGTTTATGAGTCCAAAAATGATATAAAGCTTCCTCTAAAATGGACAGCACCAGAAGCAATCCGCCACAGCAAATTCACAGTCAAATCCGATGTCTGGTCGTTTGGTATTCTACTTTATGAAATAGTGTCCTATGGAAAGATGCCTTACCCGGGTACGTAATGTGATTTCACTCAATAGGTGGATCAAATTTGGTTTTCGGTAATTCACAGATCAACTTTTTTATTTTCAAAAAATAGACCTATTTGTACAAAAATGTGCATAAAATATCTATCTGGTAGAAGCCTGAGCCTCCTTAAGTTTGCGTTTCTTCTTCACTTCTTTCTAATTCTTATAAACCCTCTCATGGGTATGTACAGAGCCCTAGGTAACAACAACAACAAAAAAACCTGACAGCGTTCTAATCCTCCCCTATACTTCCCCACTCTATCCAAAACTAAAGATAAGTTTGGGTTGGACATATATTTTAACTCAATTTAATCTGGTTAACAAACCATTATATTATACATTTCAAATATATATTTCTGCATAAAACTTGCATAGATACCCAAAACTATCTTGATATGCCTCTGAGTACAAAAAAATTCTAATAGGAGGGAAGAGCAGTGGGATGGCCTCCACTTTACTGCTTTATCTGCACAGTCCAGTCACAGTATGGATTGGTTGCAGGATCAGACTGAATTACCTAAATGCACTGTAGTCTGCAACCTGAAATATTTTTTTGCAAAAGCACAGTTGCTTAATTATTATTTTTGAATATAAGATGTGTTTCCATACTTCTTATAATCCTACTGCTGCTAATTTCCTGAAATGTTACAGTCACCTCTGTCTAAATACAAGTGTACATAATAAGTGCTACAGCAATAACCGCATGGCATTTCTCAGGCCCATGTGGCATTTTTCCACAAGACCAGCTTGTGTGACAACACAGGAAACAGGGACATAGTGGTTTCATAAAAAAAAAAAATGAAAATCCATGAACAGTAATATTCATGGCAGGATTACCAAGTATTGTTTTAATAAAAGCTGCATATTTAAAAATATTGCAAACTACATTTGAAATTACTTGAAAATCTTACATCTTATATGAGACTTTAGTGATTGGGTCTAAGCAAAAGTCCCCATTTTTAATGTTTATATGCAAGTAATTGGCCATAAAAAGGATATGGGGGTTCGGGTACTGCCCTGGGGGACATGCATGAATGGAAAAAATATGTTTGGAAAAGATAATTTTTACAGGAGCAGTGATTTTAATGAGGCTTAAAGTGCAACAACAAAAATGAAAACTTCCTTTAAATATAGTGCCTGGGGGGTCCAGCATGCCCCGGTCAGTGATGTCACAAGAACTGTCAAACAGCAAGCCATGCATTCAGCGATTTGCCTTAGTTGACAGCATAGTGGTTTTATTTTTATTTTTTGGGTTTGGTGGTGCCAGAGCCCCCCCTGCCCCAAAGCACCCACCCCCATGTTGAGGGCATGTGGCCTGGCATGGATCAGAAGGGGGGCACTTGCTCCGATAAGGGTCTGGTATGGATTTTGGGGGGACCCCACACCATTTTTTTCACTTTTTTATAGCCGGCAAATCTGCATTGTTTTTTTTTTTATTCATCAGTCAGTGGGGAAGCCCATTGACAGCCCATGACTCATCGGTTGTTAAGAACGCCACGGCCGGCTTCCTGGCCTGCTTCTTAACAACCAACTATTCACTGCATCCTGATTGGGAAAAGCTTTGCCTAATCAGGGCTTAGAATGCACTGTGCAGCACGCAGTGCATTGCAGGACGAACACCTCCCGAACACCCTGCAAATTCGGAAGTTCGGGCCTGAACCGCTTACCCAACTTGACTTTAAAATATGTAGTAGATAACTAGGGCTGCTGTTAGAAATAACAGGGACCTGTACAGCCTACCTGACAGGCCCCTCCATAATATATTTTTGCTTAAAATACACTAAAATGATAAACACAACTAAATTCTGTATTGAGTTAATAAATAAATGAATGAGGTCTTGGGGCTCATGCACAGGGGTGCTGTGGCCTGTACAGTGTCACTTAGTGGTTTGTTTATGTGGCTGAAGCCGCCTGGAGCTATGTACAGTCGCTCTATATTACGTTATGGGGACACAGCAACTCTCTGAACACAGCCACAGGTTATAATTTGACAGGCTTGTGGTTGCAGGTGTATGACCTTGAACACAGACAGTGTGCATTCAGGGCCATTCACTCATGCCTGCACACCTATCAAATTAGGACCTGCTACTATGTTCGTACAGCCACTGCATCCCCTTAGAATAACAGGCGGCTCCAGCTGCATGCACAATACATTCATTTACATGGCCAGAGTAACTGTATCCTTAGGGCTCATTCACATGTGAAGTTAGAGTGCGGTAAAACCCCACAGTTGAGCTGCACTGTTTCCGCCCACCAACCACTTCCCCTTAGTAACAGAGGCAGTAGCTAGGTTTGTAAACATGCCACAGCTTCAATACTATGCTTTGCAGCCATAGTAGAAATTATACTCTCTTTGAACAAGACCCATTCAAGGGAATAGCACTGCTCTGCAAGTGTCCTGCAACTGTGTGTAAAGAACATGGCTGTGGCATTCTAGTGTGGGGTTAAAGTGGATGTAAACCCGATTCATGAAATTTGACCTAGGCACATATATCTGTAGTGTTTACTTATCTCTCTCCAAAGCACTAAGTCCCATGTCTTTCTGCTGTTTCATTCCTCTGTTATCAGCAGCAGCCTTAAATGTGTGTCAGGGAGGGTGCTATAAATAGTAGAGAGCTTGTCTTGTCACAGCACAGCTCGGTGTGAGGGTTTACATCCACTTTAAATCAGGAGGTGAGGAGGCAATTTTATATATTATTATTACTATACACAATTTATATAGAGCCAACAGTTTACGCAACACTTTACAATGTATAGGGGGGGACAACACAATTACAGTACAGTTCAATACAAAAGGTACAGGAGGGCCCTGCTCATAGAGCTTACATTTTAAAGGGAGGGGGTGGTGGTACAAAAGGTAATAAACTTCCTCACCACCTGTCAAATGATCTCTGAAAAATGATCAAAATACTGACCGCTCTTCAAAGAGCAAAGGACATGTGAACAAGCCCTTAATGTTTCTTTAATTAATTTTTTGTATTTTTCTTTTAGAATTATGTTTTGTACCTTTTTTTTAACAGCCCTGTTAGGGGACTTTAGTGAAATATTAGTAGTCTAAACTTGATGTCTCACTTTTGAGACAGAGAAATTAAAAAAGGAGAGATATTATTTTGCAGCCTCAGCTGTACAGATGAATGAATAGGGAGTGCTCTGAGGCTTCCTGTTCATTCACAAGCTGAAGCATAGTCAACACAGTTCACTATGCTTCAGTGATGAATAGACGTAGGAAAATTCAGTACTGATCACTGACTGTGTTAATTCCTAAAAGGAAGGGGCTAGTAAATATGACAAGTTTACAAGTCACTCACACTCTATCCTGAAATGACCCTCTGGTTGCCCTCAGCAGCTGCCAAGGAGAGAGGAGAGGAGGGAAGCCATAAGTGCAGGCACAAAGAGGGGACTTGGACAGTGGGTGGAAGAGGGGGGGCCTGGACAGCAGGGGGGTGGTGGCAGAGATACTGTAATGAATCGCTCTGCAATGCAGCCAGAGGGAGGGATGCGAGGAGGGAGAGAAAATCTGGCAGCACTACAAGGGGAGCCACAAGAGAATCAGTGTCAGCAATAAGGCAGTACAGCCATCCCTCCTACTTGGCAGATGCCCAGAACCCCCTTTTAAACTGATGGGACCTATGTCTGGTACAAGAGAGCCAGCTGTACTGCCTTACCAGCGGCCAGCAGGACTGCCTTATCAGAGAAGTAGGGGTTCACAAAACAAACAAACATACCTACTCACCTAGATGGCTGCAGCATTGATCCATTGGCTCTATACTGTGTATTGAGTTATCACTATTATTACTGCTGAACGCTCAGTTCTAGGTCTTCAGTGAGCAGAAAGCCAGTGACTGACTATCTGCTCTGCCCCTCCAGCGCTCACTGTAGTGCCAAGCTGTGAAGGGTGTGAGAATGGCTGGCTCAGGTTCTCAGCGGCCCGCTGAGACGCTGAGTCAGCTGCTGGTCGGGCATTTAAGAATATCCTGACATTATTGTCCCTGCAGAGCCTGGGCCGGCTATGTGATGTAAGCCAACAGTGGGCTTTAGCCTGCTGTTGGCTGAATCTGGGACACAGGAGTGCAGGATTTCTGGCCATACTTCTTTTAAATACTTTGGTTAGGTATAGAAACACAGTTCTAGAAAATGAAGTAATTGTATTAAAATGAGAAATACCACGTAGCTGATTGTTTGTAAGGAGTAATGCTCAAACATTAACTTTCCTTCGAAAATACCATTGGCTCATAAAACTCTGGAAACAAACAGTGACAAGACCACATTTTCATTTAATTGAAATTATCTACCTATTATTAAAATAAAACAAAGTGCTTCAAATACTTTGCTGTAAATTTTGGTTTCATTTGAAATTCTTTAATAAGAAACTCAGCATGCAGAGAGCAATTACAACTATGGCTTACCTGCCGTTTCACCAGCTGAGCAATTTCATGTTTTTTAATTGCTGATCAAGGTCTCTTTACTTTAACCTCTTTACAAGGTTATCATGTAGTTAAAAGGATCCCGCTGAGAACACTGATGAAAATGCATCCCTTATGTAAATTCTTAAATTACAGGGCTTAGTTTTAATTTTTCTCTTCTTCTTTTCCCTTTGTGTAGGTTGGAATGGAAGGCAGACACTGGAAAAACTTGAGCAAGGGTACAGGATTCCTAAACCACTCAATTGTCCTCCAGAACTTTACAACATCATGTTAGAATGTTGGAATGCCAGGCCAGAGACCCGACCAACTTTTGAAACATTACAATGGAGGCTTGAAGATTTCTTTGAAAATGAATCGTCATCCTACCTTGATGCAAATACATTTTCAAATCCTGATTAGACAAAATCGAATTGACCTCAAATAGAACTAATTCAAAAATCTTTAACTCTGGTTAATAATATACTGACTATTGTGAAATACAGTCAGTGATATCTATTAAATCTTTAAAACAGTGAAGGAAAAATCAAAAGAATCGTCATTTCAACAGCTGACACATGTTTTACCTAAAGGAAATGTTCAAAAGACTTTGACATGTTTTTTTAAGGGATTATGTGAAAAAAATCTAGCACTTTAAATCAGCAGAAACTCTTCCAAAACAAATGTGTATGCAGTATACAAAACACAAGCTGAAAAAGGTTCCTTATCTGTGGTCTTTGGTGGCTGGGACAGAGAAATGCTTTGATTAAATACTGTATATATCTGAAAAAGCCATGCATTCAAAGAAATAAATCTGTACCAGAGCATAGGAAAGAGACTGGAAATTATAGTGTTGCTAGGTATAGCTGAAAGATACATGTGGGTAGATAATATATTGTACTGTATGTGCCAAAATAGCCCTGCTCCATATGAAAACTGTAATGCCCTGTACACACGATAGGATTTTCCTACAACAAAATCCATGTTTTTTTCCGACGGATGTTGGCTCAAACTTGTCTTGCATACACACGGTCACACAAATCTTGTCGGAAATTCCAATCGCCAAGAACGCAGTGATGTACAACACGTACGACGAGCCGAGTAAAATTAAGTTCAATAGCCAGTGCGGCTCTTCTGCTTGATTCCGAGCATGCGCGGAACTTTGTGCGTCAGAATTGTGTACACACGATCTGAATTTACGACAACGTATTATGTTGTCGGAAAATTTGAGATCCAGATCTCAAATTTTGTGTGTCTGAAATGTCCAATGGATCCCACACACAGTCGGAATTTCCAACAACAAGCTCTCATCGAACATTTTCTGTCGGAAAATCCGACCGTGTCTATGGGGCATAAGACTGCTGGTGTTGCTTAGACGTGTTAAGGAGTGCGATGATGGTAAATGATGGTTTTGAAATCATTAATTTTAACTTTTGCAGAATTGAGTTTATCGTTATCAGAATGATTACGTTATAAATGAATCCACGTTAAGTATTCAGTTTTGACACATATAATAGCACCATTATATAAGTGTGAGTATGGTACTTAAATGATGATATATGCATCTATGCAGAAATTGTAGGAATTCAAGGAGAATGCAAAATTGATTTACTGTAGACAACCCAGAAGATGACTTTTGAAATTAAATGATAAGGCACCAGTAAACCGGTGCACTCAAACACATCTACAGTCCATTAGTCTGCATCTTCCACTAACCTAATTATAAATATATTCTTTTTTTGAATAGCTAAAACTTTCACCCAGGTAAAATGTACATTATTATAATATGAAGTAAAATGTTTTTTCCCATTACAGCTGAAGGCAATGTCTTTTCAGTCCTTTCACTGGCCTTTCATGCCCCATAAAAGACTGCTAAACATCTTGCTTATACCTTTTGTTTTTGTTGATCCTCAAATAATTCAGCTTGTTACAACTCTTGGTGTTCACTATGGCAGTCTATTGATTGCATTGTATACACTGTATATCTGTAGCATCTATTCCTACTTAACACTCTTATGGTTGTGATTTAAAAGCCCAACTCCTGCCAAACTTTTTGGAGGAAAGGATCAGAATTTATGATCAATTTGTATTTGTTCTTCCTGTGACTGCACTGGGAAGACTCATAATTACTTTGCGTACCAGTTACACTACCGTGGCACCAGGACAAGAAATAAGGGACTGAAGGTTACATAGGATTTAACCTTTCTGAATGTGCTAGAAAATATGTTTTTGTTGCTGTCCTTGTTCCCCATGGGAGAGATTTCTCATCTCTTTCCAGCTGGCCCTACCACCAAAAAAGTAAGTGAGGGGCGTTAAAGTGGATGTCTCTTCAATGGGAACATAGGCAGCAAAGGAAACACAAATGTGCCTAGGCTGAGTAAAATGTTGACTCTTTTTCATTAAGACACCATATACCACATTATTGCAGTAAGAGAACATCTCACTGTGATATATTGTGTTAAAGTAGTTGTAAACCCTAACTGAATGACATTTGTTTTGCTAAAGCACTGTGTATCATGAACAATTTCTATGATTCTTTTTTTAATACTTTCCAGTGCTGCTGGTCTTCTGCAGCCACGTTCTGTTTACATGCACTCCAGCAATTATTGCATGGCATTTCTTAGGGAGCATTTCCTGAGAAATTTGGTATGGCCAGATTTTTTTTAATGAAAAGCTTTCAATTTAAAAATTACTGGAAATTACTTTAAGATTTGTATCAACATGTTAAATTGTATATAAGATTTTAGTGATTGGGTTTATACAGTACATAATTTTTTCGGGGGTGGAAACCACCCCCCCCCCGCTCCTGCTCAGTTGGGTCACCCGCACCCCCCCTGGGGGTCTCACGGTTGGTCATCCATCCCCGCACTTAACCCTAAGTTGTGGGCGCACAGCGCTCCTATGGGCGTCCCAAGTCCACCCTTTTTTGAAGCCTATTAGATCTTCTGGATCTTATCATGTGCTTCAAACCCCCCCTCCCCAATTGGAATGTGTGCATTCGGCACCCTGCATGTAGATTAGGTGGCCCAGACGCATAGATAAGGGGGCGGCGCCCATGCTGGCAGAAAGTGACTTTTAACTTGCATACCAATACTCACTGCAACATAACACAACTTTTACTCATACTGTGCCTTAAGTACAAATCATTCTATCATTTTAAATGTAATATACTTTTTTAATGTTTTTAGCATTATATGTTTACACAATTTCCAACTGAAGGCCTATCTGTGTTTAAATGCACCTGGGTTACAGTTGCACTGCGTATCTAATATTTAATATTACTGAGTAACCCAAGGGTAATTTAATATGGTGGTGAAAAAAGAAACAGGCACAGTTTAGTACCCCTTAGGTATATATCAATTATCAGTTTACCTTATTCTAATTAGCTATTATAGATAATTACACTTTGGATGGTGCTCTTTAATTAACGGAGCCTTGATATGTATTCCAATTCCATTGTTAATTGTGAATGCATTTCCAAGAAGCATGCAAAGAATTGCTGCACATATTAACTAAAGCGTTTGTGAGTCTACAAACTTATTTTAATGTAGTGTACAAATTGGATGCTATTATTTTTATGAAGGAAGTTTTACTGTTGCCCTGTACTTTTATGCTTTTGTTTATATGCAGTACTTGCACATTAGCAAGTAAGGACAACCCATTTTGAATTCTGAATTATAGGAAAAAAAACTTAATTAATTACCCATTGTTATGTTTTTTAAATGTTATTTTAAAATATTTAAATATGTTTACTATAAAAATTAAAGTAGCTCTAAACCCTAACTGGCTTACAGTTTGCTGTAAGTACTTTGTATCATACACAATTACCTTTTTTCATAAAATAACCACTTTTTTTAAGAAGTGCATAAACATAGACCTTTGTGGTATTTTTTATTGAGAGTGTATACCGTATTTATCGGCGTATAAAGGCACCTTTTCCCCCTGAAAACAGAGGATAAACAGTGCCTGCGTGTTATACGCCGATAATGTTTTACCAACAGGGAGCGGGGATTGGGCGGTCCACCCTGGGAGCCACCCATTGGGGGGTGTCAGGCCGGCCACCCCGCCTCTTCTGGCCCTGGGGCAGCGCTGCTTGCATAGTCTAAAGTTGAGAAAAAAATCACTTGCCAGTCCCTTCTCATATACTGCTCCTCCTGTGTCAGTGTCGTAAAACGAAGCTTTTAAATATCTCAATAGCTCAGTTTTTTGTGGCTGCTCTCCTGCTCCCGCTCCTCCTGCTCCCGCTCCTCCTCCTCCCGCTCCTCCTCCGAGTGTAGCTTTAGATTGGAGGAGGACAGCGGTCACATGACCATCTTTGTAACGTCAGAGGAGAGCAGACATGTGACCAGGTCAGTGAAAGAAACTGGACCAATGAGGTATATGGAGGCTTCGTTTTACAATGAGTACAATGTGTACTGTGCAGGGGGAGGGGGCTGTGTACTTTGCAGGGGGGCTGTGTACTGTGCAGGAGGAGGAGGTCTGTGTACTGGCGAGGGGGGCTGTATACTGGATGGGGGCCTGAGAACTGGGGAGGGGGCTGTATACTGGATGGGGGCTGTGTACTGGGGAGGGGGGCTGTATACTGGATGGGGGCTGTGTATTGGCGAGGGGGGCTGTATACTGGATGGGGGTTGTGTACTGTGCAGGGGGAGGGGGGCTGTGTACTGTGCACGGGGAGGGGCACTGTGTACTGTAAGGGGGGCTGTGAAAAAATGTTTTCCTTAAACTTCCCTCTTAAAATTGGGGTGCGTGTTATACGCCTGTGCGTGTTATATGCCGATAAATACGGGTATTTAAAAAAAAAAAACGTTTGAAATTACAATAACATGGTAAACATATATGGGAGGTTGCTTGGATTTAGATACACTTTACTCCATCCAATTGAAAAACATGCATACATTAGCTATTCACATACTTACCGGAGTTCTCCTCCAGATAGCTAGCATCTACAGCATATATGGATACGATTTGTTGAACCTTTTCCAGTTCAGTGAAAATTGTGCATATTTCAAATGGTTATACTAGTGGAATATAAATATGTATGTGAATGTTGATAAACAAATAGTTTTGTAAATTTTTTGTAATATGAAGCATACCTTACTGTGCCTTGCATAAATGATTGCCATTTGTAACTGTAGTCATAGCATTAGTCTATTAGCATTGCCAGTTATAGCATTAGGAAGTATGCATTGTGATTAGCTAAGATGTATGTACTAGATGCAAAAACTGTCTGTCCTTTGGAAAACTTACGAAGTACTAGGTATAAATATTTATATACTGTATAACACATAATGCATATGATAATAAATGCAAATTAATTTAAATAATAATAAACAAAATTATAATTTTTTATTGTACAAAGTACATGTTAAAATTGTAAACTCTACAAATAAACTTGACTACATGAAAATGTAATTATTTTCTTTTACTATAATACTGCCATGGGTGCTTGGACAGCAACATATTTTTTTAATTATACAGTATAAATATTCAAACTATGTGTATCATAACCAATTGTCACCTTTTTTCTTAAAGCGGAGTTCCGCCTTGGGGAAAAATTTTAAAAGTCAGCAGCTACAAATGCTGTAGCTGCTGACTTTTACTATATGGACACTTACCTGTCCAGGGAGCCCACGATATCGGTACCCCAGCCGATCTTCTGTTTGACTGTCAGGTGCAGCCACCGCTAATTCCAGGTATGGCGGTGGCCTTTTGGCTTCACACCCGTTTCCCTACTGCGCATGTGCACTTTCTGATTGGCCCGGCGGCAGAGGAAGGGGCTGAACTTCTGGGAGATCGGGGCCTGTCAAAAACAGGAGGAAGCAATTAAGCGGAAGTTCCACTTTTAAGTGGAACTCCGCTTTAAAACACTTTATTCAACAATTTTCATCACTTTGTACATCTCAGTGGTATTGAATCCTCCAGCCTTTTTAAAAAAATCTACTTCTGGTCTACGTGTTCCCATTGCAGTGTATACATGATTCATTTTCTTTCATTCAACCAGTTGGAATGATTTGAGCAACACAAAAACTTTAGTAAGTATATAGTATAACTTAAAAATAAATAAAATACAGTCTGCACCAATAGAAAAAAAAAATATATACGTACAATATATATATACGGTATATATATAAATACTGTATAGGGCATATATACATAAACTAATATAAGAATGCTAAATAAAAATTAAAAAAATCATGCATCATAAATAAAGTATAATTTTTAAAAAAAAATTTAATCCATAAATCAGTTCATTAGGGTGAAATAAATATTCCGCCAATATATAACAAGTGAAAAACAATGTGATGTCCAAATCCTGGATCTTCAAATAGTGGAAGTGGGGCACCAGTCACCTAGAGGTATTAGGCTTACCAGAGTTTCAACCTCCCAAATAGAGGCAGAGAATACATGCATTGGAATTTATGAATGGGATGGATGGATGAATCTGTGCCTCGAGTACACTGCAGCCTGATCCACAAACACTTCTCACACAGCAGCCCTTCTGTTGTCTCCCTGCCTTGCAGGTTAACTGCTGCTCAGTATCATCACAAGCATGCAGAACAACATAAAAAGAGGGCTCTCATAGTGCAGCATTGGAAAATTTCAATATGAAATCAATCAATTAAAGTGAAACATTGTGAAAAACAATGTGACAACAAAATCCTGTATCCACAAACAGTGGAAATAAGGCACCCGTCACTCAGAGGTAATTATTAAAGTGGTTGTAAACCTCAAACAGGAAATATCAACTAAGCAAATCCCTCTATAATGTGTACTTGTCTCAATTAAAAGCACTAAGACCCCTTTCACAATAGAGCATTTAAAGCGCCTCTCCTTTAACTCCAATGTGAAAGCCCGAGGGCTTTCACATTGAAGCGGTGCGCTGGCAGGATGTAAAAAAAAGTCCTGCAAGCAGCATCTTTGAGGCGTTTTAGGAGCAACGCTCCTAAAGCGCCCCTGCCTATTGAAATCAATGGGCAGCGCCGCCGAAGTGCCGCAGCGTTTTGCGGAGGCTTTTAACCCTTTTTTGGCAGCTAGCGGGCATTAAAAGTGCCCCCCTGGTGGCCGAAAAGCACCACTAAAACGATGGTAAAGCGCTGCTAAAAATAGCGGCTCTTAACCGCTGATGCCCCCAATGCCCCAGTGTGAAAGGGCTCTAAGTGTCCTATCTGTCTACTGCTTCATTCCTCTGCTATCAGCATGAATCACTTCTGACAAGTTTCCCTGGCACCAAAAAAGGTGACAGGGAAGGCAGCAGTTTGATAGCCTCAGGTCTGTTCCTGTGAGCAGTGAGCAGTGTGGAGGGGGGAGGTTGTCCCTTCCCTCCAATCCACTCTCAGAACTCTCCTCCCTGAGAGCTGAGCTCTGCCGTGTGTGACTTCAGCTCTCCGCCCCCTTTTTCTGAACTCTGAGAAAAACTTTATAAGTTCAGAACTTTGGATGTAGAGAAGAGAAGACTGCAGGTAGACAGGTACAACTTATGTAGGAGGATTTGTCTCATCTCTGTGTATCACCTGAGGCCTGTGACTTCATTGGGTATATGTAAGAGTTTACAACCACTTTAAAGTGGTTGTAAAGCCACTTATCAGAATTCCTGCAAACCCCTTTGTAATACTAAGTTATACTTCACAGTGTCAGTGTTTTTAGAAAATTCGGCAGCTACATACCTTTTTTCACATCGCAAATCATGTGACCGTCCACCGCTCTAATCCCCCGGTCTAAGGATTACAGTGGGAGAGGCTGAGACTTCCTTCTGGCATCAGCCAGGCGGTCATGTGACAGCACATCGGCGATGTGGAAAAAAGGTATGCAGCTGAAGAGTTTTCTAAAAACACTGAAAGTGTGAAGTATAACTTAGCATTACAGAGGGGCTGGCAGGAATCTTGATTAATAACTTTACTGACACTCGGGATAGTGGCTGGAGGGGAGAGGAGGCGCGGGTTTTTTTTTTCAGCTCACACACAGGAGCTGACAGGCAGGGAGGGAGGGGGAGGAGAGAGATGGATAGCAGAGGGATGATGGAGGCACGTAAACTGACTATGGTATCATGGATTAGCAGCTATGATTACCGTGGTCAGTTTAAACACAGGACACAGGACCTGTCAGGATCAACCAGGTTTTTTAAAGAATACCACTACATAAGCACTGTGTGGTTTAACATGCATTTAACCACTTAAGCCCTGGACCATTTTGCTAGCCAAAGACCAGAGCACTTTTTGCGATTCGGCACTGCATCGCTTTTACTGACAATTGCGCGGTCGTGCGACGTGGCTCCCAAACAAAATTGATGTCCTTTTTTTCCCACAAATAGAACTTTCTTTTGGTGGTATTTGATCACCTCTGTGGTTTTTATTTTTTATATCCCCAAAAATATATAAAAACATTTTTTTCCTCAGTTTAGGCCGATACGTATACTTCTACATATTTTTAGTATAAAAAATTGCAATAAGCGTTTATTGATTGGTTTGCGCAAAAGTTATAGCGTCTACAAAATAGGGGTTAGTTTTATGGCATATTTATTAATATTTTTTTTTTTACTAGCAATGGCGGCGATCTGCGATTTTTATCGTGACTGTGACATTATGGCGGACACATCGGACAATTTTTACACATTTTTGTGACCATTGTCATTTTTACAGCGATCAGTGCTATAAAATTGCACTGATTACTGTAAAAATGACACTGGCCGTGAAGGGATTAACCACTAGGGGGCTAGGGAGGGGTTAAGTGTGTCCTGGGGAGTGATTATAACTGTTAGGGGGCATGGGAGCTATGATCAGTGTCAGTGTCACTAGACAGAATGAGGAGATGCTTGTTTACATTAGCATCTCCTCATTCTTCAGCTCCGTGAGTCCGATCGCAGGTATCCCCGCCGCAATTGAGGCTGCAGGACCCGCGATCCTACTCACGAAGCTCCTGGCAGGGTCGCATGCCGCCGGCGGCGTGCACGTGACCACACGCGGCAAATTCTAAGGGACATACCTGTACGCCCATTTGCCCAGCTGTGCCATTCTGCCGATGTATATGTACATGCGGAGGTCGGCAAGTGGTTAAGGAACAGGATCTTTTTTATTTATTTTATTTTTTTATTTTTTTTTAGGGTTACAACCCCTTTAAGCTTACCAGAACTTTAGTATTTAATTGCATTATCTATGATGAATATTTTAGGTTATTAAATCAGAAAACAATGCCGTGTCCAGTTGGATCCAATTAAGTCGTTCTTTAACCATTTGACTTCCGGAAGGTTTTACCCCCTTTATGACCAGGGCTTTTTTTGCTATTCAGCACTGTGCTACTTCAATTGGCAATTGTGCGGTCGTGCAACACTGTGCACAAATTACATTTATCAAATTTTTTCACACACATAGAGCTCTTTTTTGGTAGTATTTGATCACCATTTGTTTTTTTAATTTGTATTATATAAGTAAAAAAAAGACCAAAAATTAAAAAAAATATATATATATTTTCTACTTTCTGTGATAAAACATATCCAATAGAAAACAAAATTTCATTATAAATTTAGGCCAACATGTATTTTGCTACATGTCTTGGTAAAAAAAAATCCCAATAAGTGTATATTAATTGTTTTGTGTGATATTTATAACGTCTACAAACTATGATACTGTACATACAGTATATTGGAATTTACGCAGCTATATACACTACACTGGTAATAGTGGCGATCAGCGACTAATAGCGTGACTGTGATAGTGTGGAAGACAATCTGGCACTAACAACCCTAGCTGGCAGGTAAACTAACTGACTAACTGACACTGATGTCACTAATGATACTGATACAGTGATCAGTGATAATACTGTAAACTGTACACTGTACTGATGACACTGGCTGGGAAGGGGTGGGGCATCAATGGCAATCAAGGGGTTAACTGTGTGCCTAACAAGTGTAATGTGTGCTGATTTACATACTGATCTAGCTGTTATTTTTTGTCCCTGCGTGTTCTGTGTGTTTGTAAACCCAGAACCCTGTGTTGTGATTGGAAACAGTTGATCAGCAGGTTTCAGCTGAAATCCACTGCTAAACTCGTGCTGTGTCCAATCACAGCATGGATCTGCAGGGGGCGTGTGCTTGCGCAGCCCAAACATGGAAGAAAGCCGGGAGTGTACATGTACTTTGCTGAGCCTGCACCTGTTGCCCACTCACAGTATATCTACTGCGGGCAATTGGCACATGGTTAAAGAGTGCTGACTATAATCCCATTGCTGACTCCAAGTATGACAAATATACTTTGGTTGTGGTATTTTTGGGCATCTAGTATATTCTCACACCCCAAACATCAAATGCATTTTCCTTCACAGTACTTTAGAATTATGTTGGATAGATCATATGGTGAATCAGAGAATCTGGCACATTTTAATGAATTACTAAGTTTCTGTGTTCATGTATTCTTAAAAAAATAATTCATTCAAAGTGGTTGTAACCCTAAAGAAAAAAAAAACATCCTGATCCTTTAAAGCACAGGTGTCAAACACAAGGCCCGCGGGCCGAATCTGGCCCTTCAGGCCATTTCATGTGGCCCTCGCACCTCTGCAGGAGAGCTCCAGCCCTCCTCTGGTCCTCCTCCAGACCCCTACTTTCTGCTTTCAAGCAATGCATCCAGCTTTTTCCAAGCAGATATACCCATTTACACACTGTGATTTTAGTAATAAACTTACCCTTAATAACGGTTTTCCATTCAGGTATCGTCAGCTGTTGCTGTCCCAGGCAGAGTGCATTTGGTATCACTCCACCTGTGCCAGGAGCTGGCGCTATACAGGAAGTTTGGCTTATGCAGCTCTGCTCCGAAGCCGCTTAGTTCCTCTACCCCTGGCTTCATTCACAACACTGATGCTCTAGGATGGCAATCCTGTGCTTGCCAACCCGCCATCCCAGAACAGGAGGTTGGGCACCCTTGACCTACGGTGTGATTTCACCTAGCGCAGTCCACAGGCAAGTGTCACTCAAATCTCTGTGCACCTGTTGGTAGTATACATGTGGAAGAAAGTGAAGTTCAGGCTATGCCTAGTATGTTTCTGTTTATCCTTTTTGGACTGTTGGGTCAGTTATCCTTCTATACCCTCCTCTCTGGGAACCAAGCACTCCCTTATCATACTTAATCCTTTAGGTGCTACCACAAAGGCATTGACTGGCTGGTCGGTCATATGTGTATTGCAGCAACTCGCCCTTCCAGTACTTTAGACCAGTGGTCATCAACCCTGTCCTCAGGGCCCACTAACAGGCCAGATTTTATGTATTACCTTGGGGAGATGCAGACTAGAATACTTCAGTCACTGAGCAGAAAATGATATCACCTGTGATGTATTTCAGTTATCTTGCAAACCTGGCCTGTTAGTGGGCCCTGAGGACAGGGTTGATGACCACTGCTTTAGACCACCCCCCGAGTACTACCCTGTAATGAGAGTAATTTCTTGGAATGTCAAAGGGCTACGGCCACCCAATAAGTGCATGGCGGTTCTACACCACCTCAAACGACTTAAAACTGCCATAGCTTTGCTACAGGAAACACACTTAACTACAGCAGATTTTAGACATGCAAAAACTTTGGGTGGGACAGGTCTACGGCTTAGCAGCAGTTACGGGAAAGGCAGGGGTGCTTCTCCTCATCCACAAATATTTACCCTGTGAGGTGTTATCGATAGAGGGGGATGATGAGCGTTATCACAGCTCAGATGAGAGTGTCATCCTGGGTGTGGGTTTGTTCCAACATATATGCCTCAAATTCTACCACTAAACTTTTGTTTCAAAAACTGTCCCGAGCAGAGACTTTAATCCGGTGATGCACTTCCAGAAAGACAGGTCCTTAAGTAAGCGTCCTCTAAATGTCCCTCCCTCACCCGCAACTACCCCATTGACACACTTTGTGGAAGGCTTGCAGCAGCTAGTGGTTCTCTGTCAGCTTGCCCACTCCTCAGTTCTTCCCGGCTGCCCAGGCCTCCCCTCCCTGTTTGATGCTGCTGCACTGCACTCCACGGTGCCACCAGACCAGCGGCGGGACGCTCCAGTCCAGGCCAGGCCCCACGAGCACTAGCGCGGAGGAAGAGGAAGTGGAATCCTCCTCCGCTTTGAATGCTGGGCACAGTGGGCATAAAGGGAGTTGCGCCCGTGACGTCACTGGTTGCTAGATGCTAGGCAGCTCTAGCAACCAGTGACCAAGAGTAGAGTCAGGTGGAGGCAGGGGCAGAGCCAGAGCCAGTGGTACCAAGGCTCAGTACACCCCTGTCCCCTGCATTCTGAACCAAGACAAGAGACTCAGGGCTATGGGCTATGGGCCCCAGACTTGGGGCTGTAACCCCAATAGCCACCCCCTAGCGATGCCACTGATCAGTACCATAAATTTGTTAATAAGCCAGGGAAGCTGCTGTCAAGATTGAGCAGGGGCTTCCATATCCCCACTCACATCTCTGCCCTGAAGGATGCCCATGGTGGTTTTACCTCATCCCCTAGTGACATTAACCGTATCCTGGAACAATTTTATGCTAAACTCTACGGTCCAGACTCCATCTAGATCAGGTTTCCCTTCCATAGATAGATCACACACTCTTAGCACAGCTGAATGCCTAATCACAGTCAACAACAGGACCACAGCGATTTCATCCTTGGCTAATGGTAAGGCCCGGGGCCCCAAAGGGGTATACTACAGGACCCTAGTTTCGGTCTATCAGGAAATCCTTGAAGGGGGCTCCTACTGCCCGCTATCTCTTCTAAATTTCAAATGTGAAATACTTTGGAAGATTATTGCCAATAGGCTGGTGTTGATCCTGCCTACCCTAATACACCCCTCACAGGTTCCACACTAGGGCATGCTGCAACCTCCAATATACAAAAGATTCTCGCTGTCCTGGAACACACAAAGACAAATCCTTCCAGTAATCTTGCCATTATCCCCCTTGACACCAAAAAGGCCTTCAATAATGTGAGCTTTCACTGGTTGAGACTAGTTCTTCGTTGCCCCCTTTCCCCACTATTATTCAACCTAGCACTTGAGCCCCTGTAGCGCTACCTTCTCTTCCATTCCCAACTCCACAGGGTTAAGGTGGGTCAACAAGATCTTTGCATATCGTTATTTGCAGACGACATTCTGATATTCACCTCCAGCCCCCAGCTAGATATGCCTCATATTTACGAGATTTGCATGCATTTTCAGGGCTTGTTCAGGGCTAAGAATACATTTTTCAAAAAGTGAAATTTCACCCTTATATCAAGCGATACCCCCACCCTGTCCCTCTACCACAGACTGTTGTCATGCAATCACATCTCGTGCTTTCTGGGACTAGCTTGAGAGCTTTGCTGCTCTGGTCACAGGCTACCAGCCATGCAAGGACCCTTCCCCTTTACTGTTTGGTTTCCTGGCTAGACCCTCTCCAGGGATACTGAGAGCACAGGTGGTGATCATTTAACACAACAAGGCTCTCCATCTGCTTCATGGCTGCAAGGAGTGCTATCCTCAAAAAGTGGACATCCTCCTCTCCTCCAACTATCACAGATGATAAGGCAAATCTCCTAGGGCTAGGCCTAACTGCACATGGTCCTGCCCCATCAAAAAGACGCAGGCCACATCAAAATGGGATCAATTTGTTTCTAAAGTACTGCCAGCTTCAGAGAAACTTTTCCTTACACCTCAGAACAAAGGGGTAGCCCCGCCCATTCTCCCACCCCCACCGGACTGATGTCATCTGTTTTATTTGTTTTATTTGTTATATTGGCTTGGTGCTTTATGTCTTACCTTCGATTTGTGGTACTATCAACCTGTTTACTGAGTTAATCTTGCATTTATATGTGCAACCTGGCAGGCCGCAGGAAAAGAGGGGGGGACGAGAGCGGCCCCCCCTCTCGCCTGAACCGTACCAGGCCACATGCCCTCAACATTGGGAGGATGCTTTGTGGTACTATCAACCTGTTTACTGAGTTAATCTTGCATTTATATGTGCTCTATGCATACAAGCCATCTGTTAGCTCCTAGCTTGTAAGAACTTAGCCCTGGTTCCAGTTTCACCCCTTCTCCTTCCCCTCCTTTCCCTCCCTTGTTGTTGCAATAAGCCGGAAGGCTGACCTAGCAAAAAGCTCTCTCCCCCCACCCCCTCTACCTCTGATGCAGGCATCCTTCTCCTTTTTTATCGGGCTTCCTTTTTCTTAAGACTTTAGCTTTTCCATCTACCACTACCTCCCGTGGTCAGGGGCCAGACCTGCAGCCATATTACATCCCTCCATTTAGCTGTCTAGCAGTGTCAAGTTTCCAATTCTGTCTAGTATAAATGGTTACATCTCTTCAGGTCCATGCTCTCCTGGCTATAGTTTATAGTCCTAGGCTGCTAAATGTACCCATGAGATAATGAGCACATTTTCTGTGGGTCTTTGTATGATATAAATATACCTGGGTGATGGCAGCTGCACACCTTTTTTTTGCTATTTTGTATATGCTACCTCTTTCACATTCAAGTTATTTCTGCTGCTTTCTACAAATATGTGGCCACTTCATTCTTTTTATCTCTCCCTCTTTTTTTTTTTTTTACAGCTCTGTGCCATGTCATCCTGTTGTGGCTTGGGCTCTTGTGCATTTGTAGTCTGGCCTTTGCAAATGGAGCATGTGTGGCAGGGGTGCAGTGAATGGTGACCATCTTCTTGAGAGCAGACTTTGGTTTGTGGATGTCAATTCTTCAGTTTTTTCTCTTATTGACCCTTTAATTGCAGCAGTTAGGCATTCAAGTGGAAAGAACAGGTGGGGACTCCCAGTAAGAAGGGAGATTTTTTTTACAGCTTAAGAAAAGTTTGCATTCATGGTTCCTCTACAGCCTACAAACCCTCGGACGCCTGTACTACACACCCCAGAACTCCCTGCGGCCGATTCTCCGCCCCCGCTTGCATCACCGTCTACCTGCTCTCAAGACTACAGGTTCCATGATGCCTTGCGGACAATTTCCGCCCCGCCTACCCTCTGTATCGGACCCTTCTATATTGCAGCGACGCGCAGGCCGCACATGCCCTTACTGCTTCAACACTCCACGCAGCAACCTGCTCTCCCGGGCTCTACGACTGTCTCCTATCCAAACACGCAACATGGATGCGTCTCTACAGGGAGTGCACTTTCCTACCTCTGCGGGGCAAATACCAGAGGACGAACATACAGCAGCTTTCTCACAACAACGCGATTTTCGCTCTACCATCTCACCCTGTTTCAGGTACTGTCACAATACTAATTGTAATTGCTCTGACAAAATCTAGACAGTCACGTACTATTGTTTGATCAGAGGTTAACACCATTTTTCCGAATATGATACCTAATTGACGTCTTGTCCTTATAGCCTGACTGTGCATTACCTGGAAGAATTGCCACCCGGCTCTTAGTCGCACGCTAGCATGGGAATGACTTCACAAGTGGTATATCGCATTCCATGTGACGCTCCCAAGGATGTACAGCATCAGCATTCTCAATTACATACTAGTCATTCCTCTGCTCCATTCCCATGTCCGTTCTATATACTAATCTGAGTGCTCTGTAGATGGGGTCTATTATCTAATGCTGTTGGCCCCCACTCTACCGTCTTGGAACGCTGTACCACAAAGATGACACTTTCCTTCCTCTAGTACTCAACGCAAGCTCCTTGCAGCTTCGGCCTCCTGGGTGATCACTTTATACCCCCTCATGTAGATGATTTGAAGAACTGCCAACTACTCCATTACTCCTTCACCTATTGTCTCACAGGTTCTGTTAATTGTTACAGCCATGTTGTTCTCATTATATCTGTATTCTGTTGCATTTCATGTTATGCTCTTGGTCACTCAGATTATACATGACTTATATGCCACTGACATATTCTGTATATGCGCTTCCCAGCGGCTTGGTTTACACTTAGTTTATATACACGGTATAAGCTTAGGTTATTTACAGCGTACCTATCAGGGTTTTTTTCTTTTTTAGCCTGGTACACTAACTAATAAACGTAACGGGTCTCGCATGCACACTCTATTGTCCTCTCTCCATTATCCTTCCCACTCATTGACTAATTATACTGTTATTTTTATACTCTGACTCCCCGGTCACGTGCTTTACAGTCCTCCTCTCCCTTGTGTTTACATGGTCAGGCGGCAGGGATATTTACTTTATTATTTATCTATTATATTCCAGTCTTCCTCTGGTCAGCTACTACCCCAAAACAGAGGTGACAGGTGACACGTCTGCCTAATTCTGGGTGATCTGTCCCCTGTCATCCTGTAACAGTTACCGATTTTTCTCGTATGTTTTTCCGTCTCTGGCTCCTACAGAACCTATACAATACTTAACAACAAACATTTCGGAAAGAACATAGTAAAAATAACAAAAAAAATTATATAGAAAGAAAAAAAAAAAAAAGAAAAAGACAACAACATTTTCTTTTTCTCTTTTTTTTTTTTTTTTTTTTTTTTTTCTGAGGTCGGGGGGCAACTATTACCCCCCTACTCTTCGGTTTTCCCTTTTAAGTGGATATTCCACTTCTTCACCGCACCCAACGCGGTTTTTCAACTACGTATAGCAGTACTTGGATTTGTACTCAGTTTAAATATCACTACAGACAATCAACATAACCTCCACTCCAACTATGCACCAACAACCAATTCCCCCTGCCCTACTCAAACTTTACTCTATTAATATAAAAGGCCTTAATACTCCCGAAAAGCGCTCTCTATTACTTTCTTCCCTGCACAAATCGAGAGCACATATAGCCCTGATCCAAGAAACCCACTTTAGGTCTGATAACATTCCAAAACTACACGATCACCGCTTCCCATTGGTCTTCCACGCTTCCAACGCCATTGCCAAATCCAAAGGTGTTTCTATATTAATTTCCAAACATTGCCCAATTCAAGACATAACTACCCAATCAGACTCACAAGGGAGGTTCCTTTTCCTTAAGGGCACGCTCCACGACAAACCTATCACTATTGCTAACATTTATGCTCCAAACTCTCATCAAGTGACCTTTTTTCGGAACACTCTCAGACAGCTAACGCTATTCCAGAACGGCACCTTGGTGGTTGGGGGTGACTTCAACGTACCCTTAAATCCCACCCTGGACTCCTCCACTGGCACCTCCTCCCTACCCTACAAAGCACTTCGAGCTATTAAAATGGAATTACATGATCTTTTGCTACATGACACTTGGCGCACCCTCCATACTACTGATAAAGACTTCACCTTCTATTCTGCTCCACATAAAAAACACTCTAGATTAGACTACTTCTTCCTCTCGCAACCAAGTCTCTCTTGCATCCATAAAGCCACAATTGAACCTATGATTCTATCAGATCACAACCCCATTACACTACTCCTCTCGTTACCTTCTATACGGACTACTCCCTACACATGGCGACTAGATGATTCCCTATTATCCGACTCTGACATACGACTTCAAATATCCACTCATATTTCTCAATATTTTACTGATAACGTGTCGTCTGACGTGGACCCTGCAACGATATGGGCTGCACACAAATGCGTCCTGAGAGGACGCTTTATTTCCCTAGCTTCAGCTCGTGCTAAACAACGTAGAGCGCACGTCGACTCTCTGGCCCTACGCATACGAGCCTTGGAAAGGGCCCACAAAGCCTCACGAGCGATCGACACTTTAACCGAACTTACTCAAACTAGAGCGGATCTCCTAGATGTAATGCATAAATCATTAAGACGAAAATATACATTAACGCAAAAGGTCTTTTATGAGTTCAGCAATAAATCCGGTAAAATGTTGGCCAGAGCGTTACAGACCAAGAAAGCTGCCCATACTATTCACATGGTAAAAACCGACAAAGGTACCACCACCAATAGAACCGATGAAATTGCCCAACAATTTGTGGACTATTTTGCGAAACTCTACAACCTACCCAAATCTCCAATCACTTCCAACCAACAGGATAGGTCTGACATGATACACTAATTTCTACTACAATACTCCCCGCCCCCCCTCTCCACAGATGATGCCATTAGCCTTGAATCCCCTATAACTTTAGAAGAAGCAACACTAGCCTTGAAACAATTGAAACCCGGGAAATGCCCTGGCCCTGATGGTCTTACCTCTGGATATTTCAAGTCCTTTCAGGAATCTTTATTGCCCCACTTTGTTACAGCATTTAACGCCTTATCCTCCAATCCCGCGACCAACAGGGATCTTTTAGAAGCCCACATTACCCTTATTCCCAAACCCAATAAAGACGCCACTCTAGTATCCAATTATAGACCTATCTCTTTACTCAACGTCGACGTTAAACTGTACGCAAAAATTTTAGCAAACCGCCTACAACCCCTTCTACCCAAACTAATCAATCTGGATCAGGTAGGTTTTGTCTCTGGCAGGGAAGCCAGAGACAACACCATAAAAGCCATCAACATCCACCACTGGATGACCTCCACCTCTACCGAAGGTTTCTTTCTGTCCTTGGACGCGGAGAAGGCGTTCGACAGGGTGGCATGGGACTTCATGGAAGCTGTGTTGAACAAGATAGGTATACCACAATCTTTGCTTGCCATGATCATGGCATTATACTCGTCCCCTACCGCGAGAGTTAGAGTGAATGGACACCTGTCGAGCGCCTTCTCCGTTTCCAATGGTACACGTCAGGGTTGCCCGCTCTCTCCCCTGTTATTCATACTCACACTGGAACCTTTTCTTCGGAAAATTAGAACAAACCCAGACATAGTCGGCATATCCGTTAAACAAAAAACCTACAAAGTGGCAGCATATGCCGACGATATTCTCCTATTTCTGTCCAACCCCTTGATCTCCATTCCCAATCTTCTTAAAGATTTCGCCCTCTTTAAAGACCTGTCCAATCTCCTGATTAATTTCAAGAAGTCACACGCCTTTAACGTTTCACTTCCTTCCACATTGGTAACGCACTGTAAAACTACATTCCCCTTCCTTTGGGAACCTATAGCGATCACTTATTTGGGCACCCAGATTCCTACCAAACTATCCAATCTATACTCTCTTAACTTCCTACCCGCTCTCAGTACCATACAATCTGATCTCACACGCTGGAACAAAGGTACGTTTTCCTGGTTCGGTAGGATAGCTATACTGAAGATGAATGTGCTTCCCAGACTCCTTTACCTTTTACAAACTGTCCCGATCAAACTCCCCCCATCCTTTCACCTTTCCTTTAAGCGCATTTGTAGAACCTTTATCTGGGCCTCTAAATCTCCAAGAATAAATTGGCACAGATTGACATTGCCCAAGCTACAGGGTGGGGTGGGTCTACCAGACCTTCAGAAATATCAGTGGTCCTGCCACATGTCCAGAATTGTGGATTGGCACGTACACAACAACAGCAAAGACTGGGTACGACTCGAACAGTCGTTTTCAGATATTCCGCTACAACACTTCCCTTGGCTACATAAGTCACGTGCCCCTAAACGGCTATTTACCCACCCTCTGATAGGTGCCACGCTTCTATACACCCGTCTGGCTAATAACCATGCCAAGATCTTACATGCCCCGGGTCCCATGACCCCCATGTCTCGCAACCCCGACTTTCCTGCTGGTCTTACCCGCCGCGACCCCACTCACCCACATCCCGATGTTACGCTTAGGGCCCACGACCTATTCAACAATGGTGAACTTTCATCTTACCTTTCTCTCTCCCAGACCCTACCTGATTACCGTATCTCTGTCTTTACATACATACAACTCAAACACTTCTTTCTTACAAGCAAACCTGCCACTCCTTGGCATCATGACTTCACACCTTTTGAATCCCTATGTCTCCAACAGGAACCTCAAACACATGTCATTTCCTCCACATATTCCCTCCTTTTCTCTACCCATGACATCAAAGCTGACGCTTTGGTCCGCAGATGGGAATCTGACCTCGCTCTGGACCTTACACCTCATGAATGGGGAAAAATTTACACGCACATACACAAAGGTTCATTGAATGTCTCTGTCCAAGAAAACCGCTACAAACTGTTCTCCAGGTGGTATAGGACGCCCCAGCTCGTCCACAAGTTCCACCCGGGTGTCCCCTCATACTGTTGGCGCTGCGACACGGCCCCAGGCTCCCTCCTACACATCTGGTGGGAATGCCCTCGTATACAAGCCTTCTGGTCGGAAGTGCGAGCACTCACACACCAAATCACCACATACGATATCCCCCTTACCCCAGCTAGATTCCTGCTCCATCATACGCCCTCCTCAGTTTGCACATACAAACACTCACTTACCATCCATCTTATTAACGCTGCCAACCAGTGCATACCAGCCCATTGGAGGAGTCCCACACCTCCCACAATAGCCGAATGGATACGTAGGGTCGATAAAGTGGAAGAAATGGAATGCCTCATACACCAGGCTAAAGATACTCTCACTAGTCATGAACAAACTTGGGCCTGTTGGAAACATTTCCGCTCATCTTCTTCCTCTGCCATTTCTGATACACGCGTACATCCTGTCTGATTTCTCGGGGTATATTGCCCTGTCCCTATACCGCCACTCCTACCGACTGCCTCCTGTACACATCTGTACTGTTGGCTTCTCTCCATCCCATGCAGAAGTCTCACACACATCACACACACTATGTTGCGGATGGACCTTCCCCCACTCACAGCAAGTTCCCTTATATGGGGTGAGTGGGGACGGTCCGTCCGCTGCTATCACTTATATCCAACTCTCCCCCCTCTCCCTTTAGCTCTCGCTCATCAACCCTTGGATCACCGTCCTATATAATCATCTCCTACAGTACCCTCCGTTAACGCCTTTCCAACCATCACACGACTACTGTGCTATGTCACCGGAGCTCTACTCTATCACCGAACCCCCAACGTTTTCGACCTCACAAGTTTTTCATGCAATTATTACTCTATTTCTGTACTTGCAATGCCGTAGTGTTCCATACGCAATGTACTGTACTTTTCTAATGTTCTATTTTATAACATGTACTACTCTGTTGATTTTTACTGTACTGTTTGAAAACTCTAATAAAATCTTTTAACAAAAAAAAAAAAGAAAAGTTTGGTGGCTTTTCCCTTGATCGAAGGAAAATAAAGATCAAATTTTGCAAGAAAAGTAAATAAAAGGATAAGCTTTTGTAAGCTCTACAACCTTTTGGAGACAGATGCTCAAATGTTTGATTCACCTGCTACAGTAAATGAGATGGTGATATGTTTGGCCAGAAACACTGTACTACTATTGGAGGATAAAAAGAGAAATGGTTGGGCAGGTATTGATAGAATTTGGGACGTCTATCGCTTCCCTGAATTATGAACATGAAATATACAATTTATAGGCCTAGTGTGCATATACACAGCCAATACCCCTGGGGGAAGCTTAAATAGATAGACATGAAAATATGTATGCATTCAAAATAAAGTATAATTTATTTAGGGCAGTGTATACCCAGAAAACAAGATAGATGTACAGATTTGCATTAAATCAGACATACATGAAAGATTTTGACCATATGCATATACATATAATATAGCATTTGCAAAATAACTTGCGATACAACAGAAGTCTTTTAGGAAGGTGCCGACATGTTTCGGACGGAAGTCCTTTTTCAAAGGCAATTAAACATCCTGTGATTTCACATATAAACTGTGTGGAACAAAGTAAACATTAGTATACAAAATATAATGGGTTGTATTGCCATAGATAAGCTTGTCATTGCCATTATATGGACCTGGTACTCACATGCAAAACAATGGGGGCATCCCAGCTATATTGTAAGGCCAATATGGTCTTGGAGTGATGGCTGTATGTATAGAAAAGCTGTGCTATTAAAAGCAAGAAAGAGTTGCCCTCTGTTAGGGAATGGGCTGCTGAGAGCTTCTGGGTATACACTGCCCTAAATAAATTATACTTTATTTTGAATGCATACATATTTTCATGTCTATCTATTTAAGCTTCCCCCAGGGGTATTGGCTGTGTATATGCACTATTGGAGGATGCTGTGTTATTTTGAGATGTGCTGGAATGCAAGACAGACATTGATCTTAAAAGAGGAGCCTCTTGTATGCCAAAGGTCACTCTAAATTCTGGTTCTAGGGCCATGAGAGTATGGACAGATAATATGAAATCAGATTTAAGGCAGGGAACATCTTCTTATGACATAATTTCACCCCTTACGAGTAGAAACTGTTAGGAACTAGGAAACAACTACAAACAAACATGGTCCTGTATTTCTATATGATGTCAAGGCAATGTTTGTGAAGAAGCTGAACATGGGCATTAGCAGAGTCACTGGCAGTAAGAGCGGATTGATCCCTCAGGATATGTTCAGGAAAATACAATTATTCACTAGATCCTCCTTCCAGCAAAACCAAGGCTATTGTTCCTCTCAAGATTCCTCAAAATCCTTTTTACGGATTGCCTATCCAGGTCTGCAAGGTGGGGGAAAGATTGAATGCATACCAGTGAACTTGACAGAAAGGCAGCTTGGATTGATGGACATTTTCTACTATCTTAGATAGTAATTTCTGGATCCTTGAAAAGCAACCTCCTTCATCCCAACCAAAATCTCAAAGAACATGCTCAAAAGAAAGTCTTCTGACAGTTGTTATCACACTAATCCAGCAGGAGACAATTATTCCGGTGCCCCATTCACAGAGATACATCAGGTTTTATTCCCTAGTCTGCATGACAAGAAAGAGTATAGGTGGTTGGAGGCCTGTTCTAGACCTAAAGAGACTGAATCACTATATTCTAGTGGAAAAATTCAAAATGGAGTCACTCAGTTCAGTAGTATTAGCTGTTTAACCAGGCAACTAAAGGATTGTGATTAATCCCCAGGACATTTACCTTTAAGTGCCATTCAAATGGATTTTCAGAGGTTCTCCAGTTTCTGGGAACTGCGTCTACAGTTTCAATGTCTTCTTCCCTTTGGCCTTTTAACAGGACCAAAGATTTTTATTCTAGCATATTTAAAGCACCAGGTGCCCAGAGTATAAAATTACTTGGATTACATTCTATTATTATCTCAAGACAG
This sequence comes from Lithobates sylvaticus, assembly GCA_028564925.1. NCBI lineage: Eukaryota > Metazoa > Chordata > Amphibia > Anura > Ranidae > Lithobates > Lithobates sylvaticus. The sequence goes on from CM053028.1 coordinate 259,782,053, forward strand.
AGACTTGCTGTTGAGAAATCGTTAGATACTGATAGACATCCTTCACAAGTATAGGTATTGGGTAAAATAGGAAGTGGCAAACAGAATACTATACAGCTGCTCAGTGTCAGAAGATAGCAGCAACCTTTTTTCTCATACCTTCCAATGGTTTGTGGGGCACTCTACCTGTTAAGAACCCTACCCTTTCAGACCTTCTTTACTGGCCGGGGTCCCTTCAGTTCAAAAAATGAATGTTGAAATGTTCTGATGTTCATACATTTTGCGTCAATAATACAGCAACATGCATAATATTGCATCTGGTAGGACCTGTTATGTGCAAAACTAAATTTTTTATGATTGTAGTGCATTTGTATTTATTTTTAAGGACATCATCTTTCTCCCTTTTTGTCCCTCAAGCCCCACATATGTAGTTTATGTTTTTTTTATTTACCTTTTCATATATCTTCACGGGAAACAATGGGTCCTTTTCCTCTTTGCCACTTTTCTTGCATTGCGGTGTCTTTTTAGACCTCCTGAAGTGCCAGATTCAAGTTTTTATTTTAGTTGTATCAATGTACACTGCACATTTTTTATTGTATAAGGAAATGTTTGTGTTTTAAAAAAATAAATACCGTAAATGATAACATTTTATTCCAAGATATGTTTAACAATTAAATACATTCTTATGTCAGCCAAGATGTTTTCAGTTCTATAATAAAAATCCTTTTAATAATGAGCATGCTTCGTGGTAATTAGCAAAAGACAATACGTTTTGCTGAATCATATTTCACTTTCCAATTAAAGAAGTATTCGATAGAGCAGAACAACTTACACATTCATTACACAGACAGACTGCTTTTATTTCAGAGGGTGATGTGGCAAAAAATATTAGATGCAAATTAACATATGAATCATTTAGAGTGGGCATAATAATAATATTGATATTATTTATTACCTGAGAAAATTAAAGGTATTAAAGCTCTGCTTATTAAACAAACTTCTAAATATTAAACTAAATATAACATTTTATTTAGGCAAAAAACACTACTATGTACAAATACAAACATTAAGATGTACTTAGAAAATGTGAAAATAAAAGTATATAAAGTATTATGTGTAGTTATTTTATTATCTTACAATTGGTCTCTAGACATATGTTATTTTATGTTTTCAACATCTGAACTTCTGATATTAAGGAAAAAACTGGTACAGGATGCAAAAGCCCTCTTAGTTCCCATGAATCCTAAGTAACTAAACCCATCTAGGGGGACAGCTCAGGAATGCAGAAAGCTCCTGTAGCAGTGGAGGCCCAAGCCCAAGTATTTTCTTAAGGACTGTTGAAACTATAACTTCATAAAAAAGTAAAAATGTAGAAAATAGTTTTGAGGCGAACAGTTCAAACCGAGCAAGAGTTCGACCCGAATATCCAAATTTGCTTTACAGTACATTTTAGGGCCCTAATTGGATGAAGCCTTGAACCTGACCACTGGTCAGGTGCAAGGCTTCACCGATTAGCATCATCAGAGCCTTGATTGGACAAAATGATGATGACTCTCCAATCATGTCTCAGTGCTCATAGTCCCACACTATAAAAGGTAAATTCCTATAGAAATCTTTTGTAGTGTGTTGGAGTGGCGATAGATAGAGCATGACTCAGTTTACTATTAGAAGTTCATGTGTTCACTTATGTCATTCTGAGTGTAGAGTGTTAGTGTAGTGTTAGTATAGTGTGTGAGTAAGGATGGGCCCGGTGCTCGATGCGAACCCACGTTCGCATCGAGCACCGGGCGTTCGCTCGCTCGGCGAGCCCAGAACTATTTTGGCCGCTCGCATCACGTTCGTGTGATGCGAGCGGCCCCGCAATGCATTGCGGCCGGCGCGGCCGACGCAGTGCATTGCTGGCTGATGATTGGCCAAGCATGCACTGTGACCCCGCATGCTTGGCCAATCACAGCCCCGGAAACTCGAAGAGCCATAATTGGCTACAGGCAGGACGCCTGTAGCCAATTACAGCTCAGGGCTGTAGTACACGCCCCCCCCTATAAAACGCCGCCACGCCGTCTGCGCCGGTCACATGCTGTTCCGGCGCAGATTGAGCAGGCTGTTCCTGTGACACTCTGCTGCATTTAGATAGATAGAGAGAGAGATTCACTTGCAGAGATTGAGTTAGATAGATTCAGTTACAAAGATTGATTGACAAAGAGGGGCTTGTAGTGTGCTCGTGGCAGGCAGGCAGAGCTCCTATATTTTGTTACCAGAAGCACCTATAGGACTTGTAGTGTGTTCGTGGCAGGCAGGCAGAGCTCCTATATTTTGTTACCAGAAGCACCTATAGGACTTGTAGTGTGTTAGTGGCAGGCAGGCAGAGCTCCTATATTTTGTTACCAGAAGCACCTATAGGACTTGTAGTGTGTTAGTGACAGGCAGGCAGAGCTCCTATATTTTGTTACCAGAAGCACCTATAGGACTTGTAGTGTGTTAGTGGCAGGCAGGCAGAGCTCCTATATTTTGTTACCAGAAGCACCTATAGGACTTGTAGTGTGTTAGTGACAGGCAGGCAGAGCTCCTATATTTTGTTACCAGAAGCACCTATAGGACTTGTAGTGTGTTAGTGACAGGCAGGCAGAGCTCCTATATTTTGTTACCAGAAGCACCTATAGGACTTGTAGTGTGTTAGTGGCAGGCAGGCAGAGCTCCTATATTTTGTTACCAGAAGCACCTATAGGACTTGTAGTGTGTTAGTGACAGGCAGGCAGAGCTCCTATATTTTGTTACCAGAAGCACCTATAGGACTTGTAGTGTGTTAGTGGCAGGCAGGCAGAGCTCCTATATTTTGTTACCAGAAGCACCTATAGGACTTGTAGTGTGTTCGTGGCAGGCAGGCAGAGCTCCTATATTTTGTTCCCAGAAGCACCTATAGGACTTGAAGTGTGTTAGTCCCATCACACACACAGAGCTATATTTTGTTCCCAGAAGCACCTATAGGACTTGAAGTGTGTTAGTCCCATTACACACACAGAGCTATATTTTGTTCCCAGAAGCACCTATAGGACTTGAAGTGTGTTAGTCCCATCACACACACAGAGCTATATTTTCTTCCCAGAAGCACCTATAGGACTTGAAGTGTGTTAGTCCCATTACACACACAGAGCTATATTTTCTTCCCAGAAGCACCTATAGGACTTGAAGTGTGTTAGTCCCATTACACACACAGAGCTATATTTTCTTCCCAGAAGCACCTATAGGACTTGAAGTGTGTTAGTCCCATTACACACACAGAGCTATATTTTCTTCCCAGAAGCACCTATAGGACTTGAAGTGTGTTAGTCCCATTACACACACAGAGCTATATTTTCTTCCCAGAAGCACCTATAGGACTTGAAGTGTGTTAGTCCCATTACACACACAGAGCTATATTTTGTTCCCAGAAGCACCTATAGGACTTGAAGTGTGTTAGTCCCATCACACACACAGAGCTATATTTTCTTCCCAGAAGCACCTATAGGACTTGAAGTGTGTTAGTCCCATTACACACACAGAGCTATATTTTCTTCCCAGAAGCACCTATAGGACTTGAAATGTGTTAGTCCCATTACACACACAGAGCTATATTTTCTTCCCAGAAGCACCTATAGGACTTGAAGTGTGTTAGTCCCATCACACACACAGAGCTATATTTTGTTCCCAGAAGCACCTATAGGACTTGAAGTGTGTTAGTCCCATTACACACACAGAGCTATATTTTGTTCCCAGAAGCACCTATAGGACTTGAAGTGTGTTAGTCCCATCACACACACAGAGCTATATTTTCTTCCCAGAAGCACCTATAGGACTTGAAGTGTGTTAGTCCCATTACACACAAAGAGCTATACTTTGTTCCCAGAAGCACCTATAGGACTTGAAGTGTGTTAGTCCCATTACACACACAGAGCTATATTTTCTTCCCAGAAGCACCTATAGGACTTGAAGTGTGTTAGTCCCATTACACACACAGAGCTATATTTTGTTCCCAGAAGCACCTATAGGACTTGAAGTGTGTTAGTCCCATTACACACACAGAGCTATATTTTCTTCCCAGAAGCACCTATAGGACTTGAAGTGTGTTAGTCCCATTACACACACAGAGCTATATTTTCTTCCCAGAAGCACCTATAGGACTTGAAGTGTGTTAGTCCCATCACACACACAGAGCTATATTTTCTTCCCAGAAGCACCTATAGGACTTGAAGTGTGTTAGTCCCATTACACACACAGAGCTATATTTTCTTCCCAGAAGCACCTATAGGACTTGAAGTGTGTTAGTCCCATTACACACACAGAGCTATATTTTCTTCCCAGAAGCACCTATAGGACTTGAAGTGTGTTAGTCCCATCACACACACAGAGCTATATTTTGTTCCCAGAAGCACCTATAGGACTTGAAGTGTGTTAGTCCCATTACACACACAGAGCTATATTTTGTTCCCAGAAGCACCTATAGGACTTGAAGTGTGTTAGTCCCATCACACACACAGAGCTATATTTTCTTCCCAGAAGCACCTATAGGACTTGAAGTGTGTTAGTCCCATTACACACAAAGAGCTATACTTTGTTCCCAGAAGCACCTATAGGACTTGAAGTGTGTTAGTCCCATTACACACACAGAGCTATATTTTCTTCCCAGAAGCACCTATAGGACTTGTAGTGTGTTCGTGGCAGGCAGGCAGAGCTCCTATATTTTGTTCCCAGAAGCACTTATAGGACTTGAAGTGTGTTAGTCCCATTACACACACAGAGCTATATTTTCTTCCCAGAAGCACCTATAGGACTTGTAGTGTGTTAGTGGCAGGCAGGCAGAGCTCCTATATTTTGTTACCAGAAGCACCTATAGGACTTGTAGTGTGTTCGTGGCAGGCAGGCAGAGCTCCTATATTTTGTTCCCAGAGGCACCTATAGGACTTGAAGTGTGTTAGTCCCATTACACACACAGAGCTATATTTTGTTCCCAGAAGCACCTATAGGACTTGAAGTGTGTTAGTCCCATTACACACACAGAGCAATATTTTCTTCCCAGAAGCACCTATAGGACTTGAAGTGTGTTAGTCCCATCACACAGAGCTCCTCTATTTTCTTTGCATAAGCACCCACAGGACTTCTAGTGTGTTAGTGGCATCACACAGAGCTCCTATATATTCTTCTCAGCAGCACCCACAGGACTTCTAGTGTGTTAGTGGCATCACACAGAGCTCCTCTATTTTCTTTGCAGAAGCACCCACAGGACTTCTAGTGTGTTAGTGGCATCACACAGAGCTCCTCTATTTTCTTTGCAGAAGCACCCACAGGACTTCTAGTGTGTTAGTGGCATCACACAGAGCTCCTCTATTTTCTTTGCAGAAGCACCCACAGGACTTCTAGTGTGTTAGTGGCATCACACAGAGCTCCTCTATTTTCTTTGCAGAAGCACCCATAGGACTTCTAGTGTGTTAGTGGCATCACACAGAGCTCCTCTATTTTCTTTGCAGAAGCACCCACAGGACTTCTAGTGTGTTAGTGGCATCACACAGAGCTCCTCTATTTTCTTTGCAGAAGCACCCACAGGACTTCTAGTGTGTTAGTGGCATCACACAGAGCTCCTCTATTTTCTTTGCAGAAGCACCCATAGGACTTCTAGTGTGTTAGTGGCATCACACAGAGCTCCTATATATTCTTCTCAGCAGCACCCACAGGACTTCTAGTGTGTTAGTGGCATCACACAGAGCTCCTCTATTTTCTTTGCAGAAGCACCCACAGGACTTCTAGTGTGTTAGTGGCATCACACAGAGCTCCTCTATTTTCTTTGCAGAAGCACCCATAGGACTTCTAGTGTGTTAGTGGCATCACACAGAGCTCCTATATATTCTTCTCAGCAGCACCCACAGGACTTCTAGTGTGTTAGTGGCATCACACAGAGCTCCTATATTTTCTTTGCAGAAGCACCTATAGGACTTCTAGTGTGTTAGTGGCATCACACAGAGCTCCTCTATTTTCTTTGCAGAAGCACCCACAGGACTTCTAGTGTGTTAGTGGCATCACACAGAGCTCCTCTATTTTCTTTGCAGAAGCACCCATAGGACTTCTAGTGTGTTAGTGGCATCACACAGAGCTCCTATATATTCTTCTCAGCAGCACCCACAGGACTTCTAGTGTGTTAGTGGCATCACACAGAGCTCCTATATTTTCTTTGCAGAAGCACCTATAGGACTTCTAGTGTGTTAGTGGCATCACACAGAGCTCCTCTATTTTCTTTGCAGAAGCACCCACAGGACTTCTAGTGTGTTAGTGGCATCACACAGAGCTCCTATATTTTCTTCTCAGCAGCACCCACAGGACTTCTAGTGTGTTAGTGGCATCACACAGAGCTCCTATATTTTCTTTGCAGAAGCACCTATAGGACTTCTAGTGTGTTAGTGGCATCACACAGAGCTCCTATATTTTCTTCTCAGCAGCACCCACAGGACTTCTAGTGTGTTAGTGGCATCACACAGAGCTCCTATATTTTCTTTGCAGAAGCACCCATAGGACTTCTAGTGTGTTAGTGGCATCACACAGAGCTCCTATATTTTCTTCTCAGCAGCACCCACAGGACTTCTAGTGTGTTAGTGGCATCACACAGAGCTCCTATATATTCTTCTCAGCAGCACCCACAGGACTTCTAGTGTGTTAGTGGCATCACACAGAGCTCCTATATTTTCTTTGCAGAAGCACCCATAGGACTTCTAGTGTGTTAGTGGCATCACACAGAGCTCCTATATTTTCTTCTCAGCAGCACCCACAGGACTTCTAGTGTGTTAGTGGCATCACACAGAGCTCCTATATTTTCTTTGCAGAAGCACCTATAGGACTTCTAGTGTGTTAGTGGCATCACACAGAGCTCCTATATTTTCTTCTCAGCAGCACCCACAGGACTACCGACTACAATGGCTGGAAGACCGCCAAGGGGAGGCAGAGCGTGCAGAGCCAAGAACACAGGGCAGACAGTCTCTGTTTCTAGTGGACGTGGCCGTGGACGTGGACGTGGTCGTGCATCGTCATCAGCACGTGGCCATGGGACACGCGCGTCTTTGTTTTCGGCAGCTGGACATGTGGAGCCGCATCATGCTGAAGGCTTGGTAGAATGGATGACCAAGCCCTCCTCATCCTCCTCATCCTCTCTCACCCAGGCTCAGGGTACTGACAGAGCATCATCAGCCACCCCTTCCCTAGACCCACCATGTCCTCCTGAGGAGTCCCCCGAACTCTTTGAGCACAGTGTTGGGTACATGCTCCAGGAGGATGCCCAACGATTCGAAGGCTCGGATGACGATACCCAGCTTGAGGAATCTGGCAGTACAGTTCCACCAGCTGCAGCTTACTGCCAGGTTTGCTCTAGTGGTGAAGAGGGAGGGGATGATGAGGTCACTGACTCCACGTGGGTGCCTCAAGGGAGAGAGGATGAGGAGGAGGACGAGGAGGAGGAGGATGCGGCGTCACATGTCCAACGAGGCAGGATGCCCCCTGGAGGCCAGGTAGAGGCCAGCACAGCAACTGTACAACACCGCAGAGCTCCGCCTGTGCAGGGCGCTGCCTCTGCACGTTATCAGAAAAGTTCTTTGGTGTGGGCCTTTTTTGAGACGAGTGCAGCAGATCGCACCACTGCTATTTGCAATATTTGTCTCAAGCGTATCTCGCGTGGCCAAAACATCAGCCGCTTGGGCACGACAAGCATGACCAGACATATGGCGACCTGCCATGCAGCTCGTTGGCAGGCACACATAAAAGACCCACACCAAAGAACTAAGCGGACCTCTCCTTGCTCCTCCTCAGCTGGGATCTCCATCCCCACTACACCTTCAGTCCTCTCTGAAAGCTGCTCTGAGAGGACTGAAGGTGTAGAATTCGGTGTGTCACAACCAAGTACTTGCAGTACACCGACGTCCGAATGCAGCAGGCAAATTTCCCTGCCCCAGCTGCTGGACCGTAGAAAGAAGTACACTCCCAGCCATCCACATGCCCAGCGGTTGAATGCTAGCCTTGCTAAATTGCTAGCACTTCAACTGCTGCCTTTTCAGTTGGTAGACTCGGCCCCCTTCCGTGAGTTTGTTCAATGTGCGGTTCCTCAGTGGCAGGTTCCCAAACGCCACTTTTTCTCGCGGAAGGCGATTCCGTCTCTCTACCGGCATGTGGAGGGCAATGTCCATGCCTCGCTGGACAGGGCGGTCAGCGGTAAGGTGCATATTACCGCTGACTCATGGTCCAGCAGGCATGGACAGGGACGGTACCTTTCTTTCACGGCCCATTGGGTCACTCTATTGGCAGCTGGGAGGGATGCAGGACAAGGTGCAGTAGTGTTGGAGGTTGTTCCGCCACCACGCCTCCAAAACGCGACTACTGCTACTGGTTGTGACACACCTCTCTCCTCCACCCCCTCCTCTTCTTCTTCCTCCAGTGCTCTGTCCTTGGAACCAGCGGTGCTCCGTAGGCGTACAAGGGGCTACGCAAGTACGCAGGCAAAAAGATGCCATGCCGTGCTTGCGCTGGTGTGTTTGGGGGACAGGAGCCACACTGGGCCAGAGGTTCTGGCAGCTCTGCAGGGGCAGGCCGAGAGGTGGTTGACGCCACGTCAGCTTAAGCCAGGAATGGTCGTTTCTGACAATGGCACCAACCTCCTCTCCGCCCTGCGACAGGGGCAGCTCACCCATGTGCCCTGCATGGCTCACGTCCTCAACCTGGTGGTGCAGCGGTTCTTGGGCAGGTTCCCAGGCTTACAGGATGTCCTGAGGCAGGCCAGGAAAGTCTGTGTGCATTTCCGCCGATCTTATAATGCCAGTGCTCGGCTGACTGAGCTGCAAAAGGAGCTGAACCTGCCCAAGAACCGCCTAATATCTGACATGCCCACCAGGTGGAACTCAACGTTGGCCATGCTGCAGCGACTGCACACGCAGCAGAGGGCCATCAATGAGTACCTTTGCGACTACGGCACCAGGACAGGGTCAGGGGAGCTTGGGTTTTTTTCCCCACGTCAGTGGAGCATGATCAGGGATGCATGCACTGTCCTCTCACCATTTGAGGAGGCCACGAGGATGGTGAGCAGTGACAGTGCATGCATCAGTGACACTGTCCCTCTTGTCCACCTGTTGGAGCATACGCTGCGTGGGATAATGGACAGGGCACTTGAGGCAGAACAGAGGCAGGAAGAGGAGGACTTCCTTGCCTCTCAAGGCCCCCTTTATCCGGACAGTGTTCCTTCTGTCCCACCCATCACACAGGAAGAGGATGAGGAGGAGGAGGAGGAGGAGGAGGAGGAGGATTGTGTGAGCATGGAGGTGGAGCCTGGCACTCAGCATCAGCAGCAGCAGTCTTTTAGGGATGATGTACAGTCCCAACAAGCCAGTGGACTTGTACGTGGCTGGGAGGAGGTGGCTGGCGATCATGTCATCCTCAGTGACCCAGAAGACTCCGGACCGAATGCCTCAGCTAACCTACGCTGCATGGCCTCCCTGATCCTGCAAAGCCTGCGGAAGGATCCTCGTGTTCTTCGGATCAAGGAGAGGGACCATTACTGGCTGGCCACTCTCCTTGATCCGCGGTACAAGGGTAAGGTTGCGGACCTTATCTTGCCGTCGCAGAGGGAGCAGAGGATGAGACATCTCAGGGAGGCCTTGCAGAAAGGTCTGTGCAACGCGTTCCCAGAAACTGGGAGGCTACAAACTCCTGGTCCTGGGCGACGAGTTGCTGAGGCTTCGGTCAGTGGCAGAAGGAGCGGTGGGGAAGGTGGACGTCTGACCGATGCGTTCAGACAATTTTTTAGTCCGCAGCCCCAAGGTATGATCGGTTCCAGCAACCATCGCCAGCGTCTGATATACATGGTGCAGGAATACCTTGGGGCAAGGTCAGACTTGGACACCTTTCCCACCGAAAATCCTCTGGCTTACTGGGTCCTGAGGATGGATCACTGGCCAGAGCTTGCACAGTATGCAATTGAGCTACTGGCCTGTCCTGCCTCCAGCGTTCTTTCCGAACGCACATTCAGTGCTGCTGGAGGATTTGTGACTGATCATAGGGTGCGCCTGTCCACCGCCTCGGTTGATCGACTGACATTCATCAAAATGAATCAGTCTTGGATCACCACCAGCTACCAGGCACCTGAGGCGGATATAACCGAATAATTTTTAATGTCACATCCCTTCAAGACTGCCTATGCTGATGCTGAGTGACTGTCCTCTTATGTTCACTGACTATCCTCTTCCTCCTCCTCAATGATCCATGCCACAGCACCAGTGCCTAAGGCACAATTTTTCAGCCCCTGTTTAACAGGGGCGTGTACTTACAATTTTTTAAAAAAATGCTTCGCAACACGTGTGACTGCTGTGCTCCAAGTACAGTCTCTGTGAGGGCCGTGTTGCAGTGTTGTGGCACCAGCACCAGTGCCTAAGGCACAATTTTTCAGCCCCTGTTTAACAGGGGCGTGTACTTACAATTTTTTAAAAAAATGCTTCGCAACACGTGTGACTGCTGTGCTCCAAGTACAGTCTCTGTGAGGGCCGTGTTGCAGTGTTGTGGCACCAGCACCAGTGCCTAAGGCACAATTTTTCAGCCACTGTTTAACAGGGGCGTGTACTTACAATTTTTTAAAAAAATGCTTCGCAACACGTGTGACTGCTGTGCTCCAAGTACAGTCTCTGTGAGGGCCGTGTTGCAGTGTTGTGGCACCAGCACCAGTGCCTAAGGCACAATTTTTCAGCCCCTGTTTAACAGGGGCGTGTACTTACAATTTTTTAAAAAAATGCTTCGCAACACGTGTGACTGCTGTGCTCCAAGTACAGTCTCTGTGAGGGCCGTGTTGCAGTGTTGTGGCACCAGCACCAGTGCCTAAGGCACAATTTTTCAGCCCCTGTTTAACAGGGGCGTGTACTTACAATTTTTTAAAAAAATGCTTCGCAACACGTGTGACTGCTGTGCTCCAAGTACAGTCTCTGTGAGGGGTTGCAGTGTTGTGGCACCAGCACCAGTGCCTAAGGCACAATTTTTCAGCCCCTGTTTAACAGGGGCGGGTAATTACAAATCTTGATCTAATAGTTCACAGCAGGGCCCATTCCTGCGCCCACCAAGAGTAACTATGAGGGCCTACAGTCTTGTGGCAACACCGTCCACCACCACCGCCAAAGGCCCAATTTTTCTGCCCTGTTCATCAGGTGCTTGCAATTACAAATCTTGATCTAATAACTCACAGCAGGGCCCATTCCTGCGCCCACCAAGAGTAACTGTGAGAGCTTACAGTCTTGTGGCAAAACCGTCCACCACCACCACCACCACCACCACCCCCAATTTTTCTGCCCTGTTCAACAGGTGCATGCAATTACAAATCTTGATCTATTAACTCACAGCAGGGCCCATTCCTGTGCCCACCAGTCTTGTGGCTACACCAACATCTAATAGGGCAAATTTCTGCAGAGTATATACGCCAGGCCCCTACTTTCAAACATCCAACTTACAAACGACTCCTACTTGCAAATGGAAAGAGAAAACAGGAAGTGAGAGGAAATCTACCCCTAGGAAGGGAAATTCTATCCTGTTAGATTTAATTTGGGAAAAAGGTATCTCCTCTCTACTGATACTTTATCACCAATCCTTGTTTCAATTAAAACCCCACTTTTCCAAAAACATTTATCATTGGGACGGAAAGTGAGGTGACATGTTCTGAACAGATGTGCAAAGACAGCAAATGTTACAGGGGTGATAACCCCTCCCTATGTTCTCCAAAAAGCTTAAAAATAGATTTTTTTGGGATGGAGCTACACTTCATAATGTACCTGTTCAGATTCTACTTAAGATCAAACCTAAAGCCGCAAGTGGTTTTAAATGGCTTCTTTTTTTCCTTTACAAATGTCATTTTGTGCAAGGACAGTTCTAAACACGGGAAACACATGCCACTTCACAGGCATACTTTGGACACCCCCCAGGTACCATATTTAAAGGAAAATGTCACTTTTTTTTTTTCACTTTATGCATCATTAAAATGACTGCTCCCGAAAAAACGTTAGTTTTTAAAAGTTCTTTTTGCATTGATATATGTCCCCTGGGGCAGGACCCGGGTCCCCAAACCTGTTTTATGACATTAACATGCATATTGGCCGTTGTAATTAGCACTTTTGATTTCGAACGTTCGCGTCCATTATAACGTATAGGGTTCGAAAATTCGCGCGAACTTTCGGTCCGTTCGAAGGTTCTGGTTCGAACCGAACCCGGGGGTGTTCGGCTCATCCCTATGTGTGAGTATAGTGTGTCAGTGTAGTGTGTTAGTACGGTATAGTGCAGTGTTTAACATAGCTTTATATAACATTTAGTGCTGTATACAGTGCTCCCCCTTTTTTGGTTGCTGCATGTTTTGTTTTTTTTCGTTTAGTTTCTTTGTCTTTTTTTTTTGTCCCCTGCTTGCTTTTTTTTATTTGTAAGCCACAGTTTTTCTAACTGTGATGCTGGTGTTCCCCCTGTTTTCTTTTTTTCTTATAGTTTTTACATTTTTGTCAGTGTCAATCCTCAATTTAAAGTGCATCAAACACCACTTTTTTTCAAAAAAGTGCATCCAATTACACATTTCCCAGTTTCTTATAAATTTGGATAATAAGCCTCCCACATCATGTCTGGGAGGCCAACAAGGAAAGGCAGATGTTCCCATGCCATTATGAAAGGGCCAGCATCATCTGTGTCCACAGGCAAAGGTAGATGTGGTTCGTCCTCAGGCAGGGCACCTTTGTCTTGGTTTAGTGATGTTGCACATGCTATCCAGCCACAGCATGTAGAGGAGGTGGTGGACTGGCTTACTAAACCATCCCAATCCTCCTCATCTCTATGACCCAAGCTGAAACTAGTGCACAGTCTGCTGCAGCTGCCAGAGTGGCTTATTTTGCCCCCTTGTCCACAACTACACCTGCCATAGCCCCAGCATCATGCATGGAGGAGTCAGCTGAATTATTTAAACACAGTGTCAGCCGCTTGGATCTTGAGAATACACAGACATTACTTGATTCTGATGTTGGTTCTGAGGTAAAGGAAGGGAGTAACATGAGCCTACAGAGAGGGTAGAACACTGATACAGAACAAATTGGCAGTCATGTTCCCCCAGCTGCAACATATTGCCACGTTGGCTCCAGTAATGATGAGGATGGAGGGGATGATGATAATGAGGTCACTGACACGACTTGAGTGCCAGATAAAGCAGAGGAGGAAAGTGAGGGGGAGATACAACTGTTCCTGTCCTGGGGAGATCCGCTGCCATCTGGCGTACTACTCCACCAGCAGCAAGCATGTCTACAAGCATCGTGCAACTCTGCACACCTTCACCACCTGTATACTCTACCAGGGACCCCAAGTCAGAGGTGTAAAATAGGCCTTCCTCTGCATAGACCAGGCTCTACCAACCAAGTATGTGACAGGACCACTGGCCAGGACTTGCCCAGTGTGCAATTGGGCTGCTGGGCAGCCCTGCATCCAGCATGCTTTCTGAATGGGTATTTAATGCTGCCGAAAGTTTTTGTGACGGATAAAAGAGTGAGTCTGTCCACAGACTCTGTTGACTGGCTGGCATTTATCAAAATGAATCAGTCCTGGATTAGCAGCAGCTATCAAGCCCCTAATGCTGATGTTGCTGATTAAGTGTTATTGGGATCTTGAATCTCTGCTAGACTGTCTCGTCTGCCTAGCTTTGTGAGTGTTGATTTTATCATGAAGTAATTTGTTGGTAAAGGTTTCATGGGCACAATTAATATCTAAGGACCAAATATTCCACACCTGTTTGACAGGGGCATCAAATTTCAATGTACTACAGCAAGGCCAACTCTTGCTTTCATGAAGAGTACCTCTATAGGGTTATGGTGTGAAGGCACCACCAACACCCAAAGCCCAATTTGTCCACACCTGTTACTTCTATCCAAAGTCTGCAAAAGAGACACCAGACTTCATCTAAAAAAAATTGTTAATCTTGGCCTGACTGTACTATAATTTGACTTCTTCACATAAGGCTTGCTCGCTGTGGTGCAAAACGTTGTTTTTTTCCATCCAAAGTCTGCCAAAGAGACACTAGAATTTTACCAAAAAATCTTTAATTTTGTTCCAAGTGCACTAAATTGTGGCCCCAAGCAATTATTTACTAAATAGATAAAACTTGCAGGGAAAATCTATTTAAATGTCTTTTTTTTTCCTTTATAAATGGCAACACGTTTTTCTGCAGCAGGTTCTATACACAGTACAGATGTGCCACTTTACAGGCAGAATAAGGGGACCCCCCCAGGCACTATATTTAAAGTTTTTGTCATTTTTATTGTTTCACTTTAAGCATCATTAAAATCACTGCTCTTTTAAAAACAATCTTTATTAAAACATTTTTAGCATTGCTAAATGTTCCCCAAGGCAGTAGCTGGGCCCCCATGCCCCTTTTATAGCCAATATCTTGCATATAAGCCTTCAAAATGGGAACTTTTTATTTTTCCTGTTTGGGTACCATAGACTTTGATTGGGTTCGTCCGGACTTTTGCAATGTTCGAGAGCTCTGGCAAAAACCGAACCGGGGGGGGGGGGGGGGGGGGGGGGGGGGGGGGGGGGGTGTGCGGCTCATCTATAGTAGAAAATAAAAAAAACACTTCAAAGAACAGAAGAAAATATATTGAGAATTGTAGCATTAGAGAAAACAAAGAACACACTTTTATTTAAGATTATATTACAAGAAATATTACTTCCGTTTTTAAAGACCATAAAAGCTAGCACACTTTGTTTTTCTGTTTTAAAATAGATTTTGAGCAATTTGTCAAAGCCCTAAGCCCAATGACTCCACTCATGATTTATTCAACAAATCTAACTTTGTGTACATTCAATTTACATTATACAATATTATTCAGGCAGAATTATTAATCATTTAAAATTTTACATAACAACATTCTGTATGATAAATTGCATGGAAATAATGGGATATTTTTTATTTATTTACACAGTGTTGAGGTGGGTTTTACTAACTCCAGGATCATTTGGAAATTAAACATTAGTGTATTTAACTCTGTTGTGAATTCACTAAGAAAACTATCGAGTTATGCTTTTGCAGCTCAGTGCTTGCCACTTGATGGAGCTAATCAGCCTCTTCTTTATAAACCAAACCCTACTTATCCATTTCACATAGTTTTCAAAGCAGTATTTTCATTTTGTGAAGGCACAATATTATTTTATGTGCGCTGTGTAAGAGTAATTTTCTGTCACTTTCATCTACTATCCTCAAAGACCTAGAATACGTAGAATTTATGTCATGCTTCTGTTTAAAAGAAATGCATTGCTGTGACCTAAAAATAGCTTTCTTTTTATTATGCCTATCAATTACTCTGCTATATTTAGTATGTTTTATGCATGCCTTTATGTAACCCAGTTTGGAAATGTGCTTGTATACCTGCCCTATACAATTCCTTGCTGTGATTATAAAGTAGACCAACATGCTCTTTGATGTTTCCTACTTTTAAAATACAATTTTTTGAAAGGAAACAGGCTTACGCAACTGGACAGAGCCAAGATAAAAATTCAGTTTTTAAACTATCAACGTCCAATAAACATAGCTCTCAACTGTCCCTGATTTGGAGCAATGTCCCTCATTTTGGTCTGATCTATAAAGTTGTATATAAAATGCACTTTTTTATCTTTCAAAAAGTGTTTTCCAGTGCTAAACCTTTCATCTGATTTCTGAATTGCTCCATTTGTAAATTCCAAAAGCTAATATAAAGCAATAGTAGTGGTAAAAAAAATCACTTGTGGTTTTAAACAATCTTGTTTTTTTGTACAATGCTACTTTAAGGGGGTGTGACAAAGGGGTGTGTCCTATGCCTGCATACTTTTGATGATAGGTGTCTCTCATTCACATTTCAAAAAGTTGTGAGGTATGCAATAAATACTGATTTCCTATGGTTGAATAAGTTAATAATTCTCGATTTGTTGCCGTAGTTGATTTGGTATTTCATAAATTCTCTCAACACTTCATTATGGAATGGAACAGTCACTTATCTTCCATGTTACAGTGCCACCATCTACTATGTCCCTGGCAACCAGGCCTATTTCTGGGTTCTGCTAGAGGTGTTTTGATCATGTCACATGATTCTGGTCACCATTTATCCCAAGCAGGATCATTTCTTGATGCTCAAACATCTAGTCATTTGCCCTCACCCAGTGTAAAATTGAGCTTCCTGGGTTTATGCAGACTGTCACTGCAGCCTGTTCCAGACCTGCCATCCCTTCTTTATTTACAATCTCAAACCAGCCTGCCAGCATTGTGTACTGTGCAAAAGTCTTAGACAGGTGTGAAAAAAAAATCTGAATAAATAATTAAATTAAGAATTATTTCAGAAATAGAAGTGTTAATAGTTTATTTTTATTAACAAAATAGAAAGTAAATGAACTGATGAGAAATCCAAAAATAAATCAATATTTAGTGTGACCACCCTTTGCCTTCAAAACAGCATCTTGGAGAACTAACCACTGATTGTCTATTGATGTAGGCTGCCTCAAATCCTTCTGTCTCTTCATATAATCCCAGCAGTGGCGGCCGGTATACAATATTTTGGGGGTGGCAAACTAACGCCAACCCCCCCACACGGGAGACGGGCAGGGTGGCAGCACCTCCCCTGTCACGCGGAGGGGAGACAGATGGGAAGGCGGCGACCAGAGGCCTTACCTTAGGAGGCGGGGGTAGGAAGAGCCAGACTGTTGCTTCTCCTCCCAGCCGAGCGGAAAGTGTGTCCTGAGACCTGATTGGCCAATCGGGTCTTAGGACCCGGTTACTGATTGGCCAGGAGGAGAATCAGGAAGACAATAGCGAATATTAAGTCACTAGTGTCGCACAACTGGGTTGGCTCAAGGCACAGTGCTCTGCACCCCTAGCCCACCCATTTTTGAAGCCAATTAGAGCCTCAGGCTCTAATCATGTGCTTCAAATTTTTTTAAATATATGTGTCCGGTGCCCTGCAATGTAGATTAGGGTCGGGCGCATGGATTAAGGGGGTGGTGCCCCTTATGGATGGGCTTGCCACTGAATCCCAGACAGACTTGATGATGTTGAGATCAGGGCTCTGTGGAGGCCAAACCATCACTTCCAGGACTGGGTTCACACTTGTGCGTTCAACACATATGATTCACACAGGAATTGCACCACATTGCACCGATTTCTGTATGGTACAATTTGAGCCATACCTTTTGTATAGCTTAAATATCATCGCATCAGCACCAAAATGGTGCAGAACCCATTTTTTCCGCAACTGAATCGCATTGCATGTGATCCAATTCTGGCAATGGCACTGTGCTTTGCGATCTGTTTCGGGGTGTCATTAATCTAACATTGACACCCAAAGCAGATCACATGGACGCTGTGTGATTGCATTGCAATGCAGTGCAGAAAACGCACAGGATTCGCTGCGTTTCCTGCCTCGCACCAGTGTGAACCTGGGCTCACGCTGAAGATAATTCCCAATGACATTACAACGTTAGGGTCAAATGGCATCGGTTGTTACATTCTCCTGGTGAAAGGCAACATACATGTTGTTGACTGATGTTGTATCAAGCAGTTGTTTATAAGCTGACTAATGTACAAGATTTCTTGAAAAAGTTTCCTCACTTTTTTTAACTAAGTTATATACTATTAGGGTTGAGCCGAACACCGCCCCCCCCCCCCCCCCCCCCCCAGAAGAACATGCGAACAGTCAAAAAATTTGTGCGAACACGCGAACATGAAAAAACTAAATTGCTAATTTTAAAGGCTTATATGCAAGTTATTGCCATAAAAAGTGTTTGGGGACTCAGGTACGGCCCCAGGGGACATGTATCAATCCAAAAAAAAGTTTTAAGTGGTTCTCCTTAATATCCATACCAGACCTGAAGGGCCTTTTAATGGACTGGGGCACGCTGCCTTTGGCCAATTATGGCTCTCTCAGCAGAGCGCGGTGTGATCAGCCAAAGCGTGCAGGTCAGGTGCATGCTTTGGCCAATCATAGGATGTTAATACACTGTGATCTCGCAGTGCATTATGGGGCGTTCTGCGGCACTCAAATTTGCCAAGAACTTTCGTTCGACTCGAACATCGGGCTAATCCCTATATACTATATATAAAAGTGAGGAAACTTGAGGAAGTGAGGAAACTTTTTAAAGATCCCTTGTATATATGGTGGCAATTTCTGTAAAGCTGGCAATTTAAAGAATTGTTTTAAATCCCCCCACACTATACAATTTTCTTATTAAATTTCTTTTAGATTAACCTTCAACTATGTAGTGCAAGGGCCTGCCTGATTGCATACAAATTGAAAGTGTTTAGGTTTGACCTCATAATATATGGTTTTGGTAAATTTACATTTAAATTGTACAAGAAAACTGTATAATGTATGGCCAGTTTTACAAAAGTAAAAATATATCAAAAGGATAAAGCAACAGTAAGCAGGTTAAATGAGGCAGTGATGGCGCTTGATATATGTAAACAAAACAGACTTTTTTTTATAAGTCTCTAAGCTCACATACCTCATGGAAAGTTTTGATGAAAGTCACATCAATTTACAAGAAGAAAAGAAGTCACATCCAGTGTCTTCACAACGTTGCCACCTCAGCATGCTTCTAATTACTGCTCTCTATGTCAGGTAGTGTACAAGAACATACTCATTAGTGATAGACACTTATAATTAACCATTAATAGACAGACATTTTTTATACTTACTATTCATAAGAAATGCCTCCATAAATATCTGTACTCATTGTTTTAGTTTATCTTGTACTATGTCTAAATTACTTTGGTTATTACACTGTTACCTTTTAGTGTCACCTTACATCTTAAACAGTTTTATTGTTGTGCACTGTTACGCTTGGTCTGTTTTTATTTTTTGTATTATTTCTTTTATTTACTGTGTTCATGATACTGTAGTAAATAAGGGAATTACCAACGCATCAGTGACCTGGTGTTGGCTTTAGTAGGAGGAGTAAAGCTCCAACATCAGTGGGGAACAATGCCCCCTCAAGCATTGGTAATCATAGGGAAACAATCACTCTCCCAGTGTTGGTGTTGGTGTGTGATCTTTTCCCAAGATTGTATCCAAGATTGTGCCGCACGTGCCTAAAAACACTCGTAGACTGATTCTATTTATATTGACGGGAGCCAAATTAACCATTGCAAAATATTGGATATCTGTATTGTCCATGAAAAGGAAAATTTCATGGATAATGGAACAAGAGAAAATGGTCAGCTCCCTATTGGATAAGACCACACAATTTGAAATCATATGGGATCCCTGGGCTCAGTATCTAGGTATTTCACTGATGCCAGGCACAGATAGCAATATTAATCGCTGATCTTTGGATCTTTTATAGGACATAAAGGCATCATCTTCTCTTCTTCTTTCTATATCTTTTCTCTCTCTTCTCAGTTTTTAGTCTTTCCTTTTTATTTTGGATATTATTATTTTTATTATATATATATATTTTTTGACTAGAGTATCTTTCCTTGAATTACCTAGGAATTGACAGTTTTTTTTACATTAGTATGTCTTACTAAATATAGGATTTTTTCCTGGGCTTAATCCAGTGAGAACATGATGTTGTATCCATGTTAGAATCTACAATTTCTATTTTGTCTGGGCAACTCGAAAAGTTAATAGTATTATATCTTGCTTCTCAGAAAGAAGTTATATAGTAAATTCTATTTGTTCGAGAGGGGGGGGGGGGGGATATTTGCACCTCCTTGGACACAGCTTGATCCCGGTTGGGGTGTCGGAGGGGATGCGGAGTTCCTACCCTTCTTGGAGTGTTCTGGGATATAGCATACAAATGAGTTGTCACAGCTTAAGTTACATACTTATTTCTTACTTTTTTAAATTCTCAATGTCTCATTGATATGTTAACTAGTCACATTTGTTGGCTTTACTGTGAATTCTTCTGTAATGATTTTACTTTGTGAAAATAAAAATCTTAATGAGAAAAAAATAAATCCGAACCCCACCAAAGTAGTCAAATCTTTAAATTCTATTATTACCATTTCCAATCTTAATAGGAAAGGATATGCCAAACAAAGGAGATAGGGAACTGGGCACTGAATTGAGGGACATGTACAAATGCAAAAAAAAAAAACAGATCAACGTTTGTGTTTCAGCTTCAGGCCTGTTTATTTGGCCAGTAATACATACGGTATATAGTTTTTTAAGGATGAGCACATTTTTCTTGTGATATTGTCTTGCAAAAAATATTTTGAATGCAATCCTTTGAACAGAAATTAACACTTCTTTTTTCATTTTTGACAACTCTTGGTTTTTAAAGAGTGGTATTACTGAAGATTGAAAGTATACATTTTATGCTATACATATATATATATATATATATATATATATATATATATATATATATATATATATATATATATATATATATATATATATATACACATATAATTATTATTCTTGTACAAAGCTTTACAAAAGTTTATGACACCAAAAATAAATAAGAATAAATCAGCATGGAAATGATAGTTAAAGGTAGAATGTAAAAAGAAAGGGAATTAATTAGAGCTGATTGGTATAATCTAAGGGTTAGTAAGGGGTTGAATAGAGACACATTAAAAAAACTACAGAAAAATGTTTTTTACTTGTCAGTTTCCATTAATTGACATTATCTGCAGATCAAAGCTTTTTTTTTTCAACAGATGCTACTGGAGTTTCTTTATTTGCATGACATCTCATGGATTTTATTTAAAAAGCTGAGAATTGACAGCAAATTGGAGAGCTAGCGGAGTGGAAGGACTGGATGTACTACCTGCATTCTGTGTACATTGAAGTAGTGTGCCATCCTTTTCTGAACAATTCGAGGCTAAAAACTCTCAACATGGGTACCTTCCCTCCATATATCTGCCTCTCCCAGCAAGGGGTACACAGTATGTCAATCAGAATGAACGGTGCCCACCAATTATTCTTTGATACTTTTTTATTAGGTAATTTAGTCATGATTAGTAAAGTCAAAGAGTAAGTAAAACACATGAAGATCGGGAGGGGAGGGGGGTTGTTATACTCTTTTTTTGGTATATTTCTTTTAAATGTTTTTTTAGACAATAGGAAATAGAGTTCAAAAAGCAACTTAAAATTTTAGAGAGACAGTACACATTTGTTTTTTTTTTCTTTTACTTGTATCCCTATTTTCTGGTTTAGTTTGTTTTTATATGTTAAGAATAGGGATGGGCCAAACACTCCCCAGTTTGGTTTGCACCAGAACACCTCAAACAGGCAAAAAGTTCTAGCAAACATGCAAACCCTATTAAAGTCTATGGGACACAAACATGAAAAAGCAAAATTCCTAATTTAAAAGGCTTGTATGCAAGTTATTGCCAAAAAAGTATATGGGGACCCGGGTACTGCTCCAGGGGAAACGTATCAATGCAAAAAAAAGTTTTTAAAACAATAGTTTTTTTCAGGAGCAGTGATTTTAATGATGCTTAAAGTGAAACAATAAAAATGAAATATTCCTTTAATGTCGTGCCTGAGGTCCCCTTAGTCTGCCTGTAAAGTGGTGCATATGTGCAATGTATAGAACATGCCGCAGGAATAATGACATTTCTAAAGGAAAAAATGCAATGTATTATATATACTATACTGATGGCACTATATACTCTGAACTGTATTATATATACTACACTCACTTCACTATATACTCTCCACTGTATTATATATACTACACTGACTGCACTATATACTCTGAACTGTATTATATATACTACACTGACTGCACTATATACTCTGAACTGTATTATATATACTACACTGACTGACTGCGCACTACGCTAACTACCCTGCCTATTCTCTATTTATTCACTATATATGGCCGCCATGTAAGCAGCAGCCTTATATAGTGTGGGGCGCGGTCCCTGAGCCATGATTGGCCACAGACACCCTGCCTTTGACCAATCATGGCTCTCACAGCACATCGCGCTGTGCTTGGTAAAAGCATACAGGTCAGGTGCAATGCTTTGGTGATTTCATCCATAAATCTGACCACAAATGGGATAAAACTATTTTTTCAGAAATAAAAAACTGATAATTGGCATGTGCGTATGTATTCACCCCATTTGTTATGAAGCCCATAAAATGCTCTGGTGCAACCAATTACCTTCAGAAGTCACATCATTTGTGAAATGATGTCCACCTGTGTGCAATCTAAGTGTCACATGATCTGCCATTACATATACACACCTTTTTGAAAGGCCCCAGAGGCTCCAACACCTAAGAAAGAGGCCCCACTAACCAAACACTACCATGAAGACCAAGGAACTCTCTAAACAAGTAAGGGACAATGTTGTTGAGAATTACAAGTAAGAGTTAGGTTAAAAAAATATCCTAATCTATCATAACCAAATGGAAAGAACAACAGAAAAGCTGCCAAGAGACGGCCGCACACACCAAAACTCATGGACCAGGCAAGGAGGGCATTAATCAGAGAGGCAGCACAGAGACCTAAGGTAACCCTGGAGGAGCTGCAGAGTTCCACAGCAGAGACTGGAGTATATGTACATAGGAAAACAATAAGTCGTACGCTCCATAGAGTTGGGCGTTATGGCAGAGTGGCCAGAAAAAAAGCCATTACTTTCAGCAAAAAACAAAATGGCAAGTTTTGAGTTTGCGAAAAGGCATGTGGGAGACTCCCAAAATGTAGGGAGGAAGGTGCTCTGGTCTGATAAGACTAAAATCAAACTTTTTGGCCATCAAAGAAAACGCTATGTCTGGCGCAAACCCAACACATCACATCACATCACCCAAAGAACACCATCCCCACAGTGAAACATTGTGCTGGCAGCATCATGCTGTGGTAATGTTTTTCAGCAGTCAGGACTGGGAAACATGTCAGAGTTGAGGGAAAGATGGATGGTGCTAAATACAGGGATATTCTTGAGTAAAACCTGTACCACTCTGTGTGCGATTTGAGGCTAGGACAGAGGCTCCCCTTCCAACAGGACAACGACCCCAAACACACTGCTAAAGCAACACTTGAGTGGTTTAAGGGGAAACATGTAAATGTGTTGGAATGGCCTAGTCAAAGCCCAGACCTCAATCCAATAAAAAATCTGTGGTCAGACTTAAAGATTGCTGTTCACAAGCGCAAACCATCCAACTTGAAGGAGCTGGAGCAGTTTTTGCAAGGAGGAATGGGCAAAAATCCCAGTGGTAAGATGTGGCAAGCTCATAGAGACTTATT